>VXAA01002090.1:0-20081 GCA_013399115.1 Anseranas semipalmata
AACTTCTCTTCTTCAGGCTGCAGCCTCCTGCCTGCGGGCTGCTGACATCTCAGCTCTGATCTGGCGGCGGAATGCTTGCTGCTTCTCTTTTCTTTTTTTTTATTAACTTTTCCCCACAAAGTTTCTTTTTTCTCGTTTCCCCCAGCGAGCGATGAATCCAGTCGTGACTCAGAAGTTGCTCCTAGAGAGCACATGGGCCCTGGAGGCGCAATACAACCTCGGGAAGAAAAGCAGGAGCCGGTGGTGGTGCGGCCGTACCCGCAGGTCCAGATGCTGGCGCAGCACCACCCCGTGCAGTCTGGTGCCCCGGTGACAGTGACAGCGCCGCCTGCGCATCTGACTCCGGCTGTGCCGCTCTCCTTTTCGGACGGACTCATGAAGGTAACGAGGAGGTTCCCAATTCGTAGGGAGAAAAACATGTTTGGATTAGAACAAGCAATTTAATTTCTGGTTTCTTTTTTTTTCCCTTTCAAGTAGATCTGGGATAACTGTAGCTGTATTTCTTTATTTAAAGCTTGAGGTGTTGAGCAAGACCAAATTACATCAAAAACTTTGCTGCTTTAATTTCTTAATCTTTCCTTTTGTGCTTCTACTGACTGCTTGTGGATTTAGCTGTTCCATGTGATGTGCTGAGGCCTTCGCAGGACCTCAGCATTATCTTTCACAGGGTGTTTTTGTTTGTTTCTTAAGTGAAGAGTGATTTCAGTGAGTTTCTGAAATCTTCCCTTTTCTCTGCAGGAGCAGATGAGAATATCAAATTAACTGCTAATGCCCTATATCTGTTAGGGGAATACCTTAGCCCCAACAGACTCTACTTGTGACACATGCTGTGTGTTAGAAGCTGCCTAGTTCCAGTACAAAACATGGTCTTCCTTGTCCCACATGAAAATGGAATAGTTTTAAATAGCCAATATTCTTCCTTTTCAAACACCTAACCATACTTATTCTTGGGCAAAGCTGACTTTCTCTCTAGGCTGTGACTCCCAAAAATGTTTTCTTCAGCTCTGAGTTGTCACTAGGAGTTGCCACCGCTTCTGACTTGGTATTTCTTGTAGCCTCCCTTGAAGCCCACCATGCCCAGCCGGCCCATTGCTCCTGCTCCACCCTCTACTCTCTCGGCTCCCACAAAGGTTCCTGGACAAGTTACTGTCACCATGGAAAGCAACATCCCGCAGGCTCCAACAATTCCTGTGGCAACAATCAGTGGACAACAGGTGTGTTTCTTCCGTTCCAGCTCACTGCAAGGCCAGATCAATAGCACTGCTGGTACCACAGAGCAGGGCTCTTGCAGCAGGAGGGAAGGCAGAGAACAGACTTCCCCATTCAGTGGCTGCTAGTTGTTGATCGGTTCTGCTT
This sequence comes from Anseranas semipalmata, assembly GCA_013399115.1. Classification (NCBI taxonomy): domain Eukaryota; kingdom Metazoa; phylum Chordata; class Aves; order Anseriformes; family Anseranatidae; genus Anseranas; species Anseranas semipalmata. The sequence goes on from VXAA01002090.1 coordinate 1,357, forward strand.
GGAGCATTAAACCTCAGCCTCAGTTAGCACCAGCTCTTTAGAGAGCTGCTGATTTGTTGTAGTCATCCAACTGACATAGCGCAGTGAGGCTGCAATCGCAGAAACATATCCAAGAGCTCTTATGCAGCTGAGTCTTTCCTCAAAAGCTGCTGTTTCAGTATCGCTTGGAGTATTCATAGCATAGACAAACCACTAGGATTCATTACTGTAGCTTTCCTGGGAGCAGATGATAAGATATTGGTGAACAGTTCATAGTTTTGCGATGTATTCTTACTAAACCACTAGTGACAGAATTTGGCGGGATGGAAATGTGTAGATAATGACTTTGATTTTTTTTTTTTTCTCCCTCTAACTTTGAGTGCAGAGCCAGTCCTTGTAATTTGTAATTGGTGTCCCAGAACACTCATCAGTAATCCTCTGAAGTCTCAGGGTTTTGATGTAAAGTGTTATTAGGTGGACTTGAGTTTGGCTGGCTAAGGATGGACTGTTATTTTCATGAATATCCATAGCAAGTCCAGCATTATTAGAAAACAGAATTAACTTGTTGCAGCATTTGCTGGGATGCCACCATTCTTTTGACTTTAATGGCAAGGTGGTACGAATCTGTGCTTCAGAAGTCACTAATGACAGAATGGACATCACTCAGCAGCGTGACTGCCGACTGTCATCCACATGCCAGCCAGAAATACAGATCTCCAAAATGCTGACATCTTGCATGAACAGTGTCAGCTGTCTCTAATTTCATCCTGTAGAAACATCTCACTGTTTCTCTGCCCACTTGTAATGCATGTAAACTCTGTACACCATGTATTTCTACAAGATCCGTTTTCTGTCTTTGGGATTCTCATAAAGTGATACTGTTAGTATAGCAGTTAATTCTCGTTAACACAGCTCATAACTTACTTTGGATTTGTTTAACTCTGCAGGGCCATCCTAGTAACTTGCACCATATCATGGCTACCAATGTGCAGATGTCTATCATCAGAAGTAGTGCTCCTGGGCCTCCGCTACACATCGGAGCTTCTCACCTGCCCCGAGGTAAAGATCTGGCTGTGCTATCACTGCCCGCCGTGCATAACCTCTCGGGGGCAGCGCACCTACCATTCTGCCTGCTACTAACACGATATTTCAGCTGTTAAGACTGCTAGTATAAATAGGATTTCAGGCAACTGCTGGCCTTTTAAGCGTTATGTTGCCTTCAGTCATTTAAGGCAGGAGTGTGTGACAGTTTTTAAAATGCTGGGAGATGGCAGTGCTGAAGTTACTCTAATTCTGTGCTGTTAACAGTGAACGCTTTCAAGAAAAAAATACATGTTGGTATAGGTTGGCCTGCTGTGCAGAATGTCATGTTCTTGGCAGTACGTGTTGCTCACCTATGGCCTATAACTGGCCCCTGAGCAGTTAAAGTTGTGAAGCATATCCTTCACCTGACGCTGGATCATTCATGGATGCAGTTGTGCATGCTGGTATATTGTGTGCATTGGCATTTGCCCATGGGTTTAATGCTGATACCAACTACAGGCTCCTGTCTCCCCAGATTTTGGTTGCTATGGCTTAGAAAACAGAAGATCAGCCCCTGTAAGAAGCTCTGTGCTCAATACACTCTCTGATTTTTTGATTAGTTTTACTTTCCAAATGCTTATGGGTTGGATTTCCAGTTCAAGTTTAAACTGATCTGAATGTCAAAGTACCATTTCTATTTTTATTTCCTTTCACAATAAATATGAAATTTATTCATAGCTGAACTAAAATATATTCTTGTTTACCCGATTCCTGTGGGACAACTAACAAAAACTTTGTATTTTCACTTAGTGTATTTTCTCTCCTCCTGCTCTCTTAGTTTGAATACTACATTTTGAGGGAATATTTTCAATTACGGACGCTTACAGAAGCTATACAGTCTAGTCCATCAAATGATTTCAAGGCTACTTACCTTTCAGAGCAATTTCATATGATCAGGAGTCAGCAAACCACAAACAAGTAAACCACAGTTGTGTCCTGTGGCAGGTTTACAAGCTGGTTTTTTTCCCTTCTATTTATTGCGCATGTATTTTTCCTCTGAACTTCAGCAGATGCAGGGAGATTGTTCTTGGTATTGGGTATCAGACTTATTTACACATTAGCCCATTAATCAAGCTGTTCAAATTATTTATACTGATTTCCATAGGTTGGAACAGAAAAAGATCAGATTTACAATACAAGGTTATTATAGGGGAATGAGAAGCCCCAATAAAGCCAATTCACTTAAATGCCTGCCCTTCCCACATACTTTTATGAATCTCGAGTATTTTTGCTGAAAGCCTTACTTTTAAACCAAAGCAATCTGAACCAAAATACATACAAAATACATTCAAGCTGGAATGTGTACCAGCTAACGTAGAGCCTGTCTCTGCGGTCGCAGTGGAGCCATTTGGTTATGTGGTATTTTAACACGCTTGGTTTGTTTTCCAGGTGCAGCGGCTGCTGCAGTGATGTCCAGTTCTAAAGTAACGACAGTCCTGAGACCAGCCTCACAGCTGCCAAACGCAGCCACAGCTCAGCCAGCAGTTCAGCACATCATTCATCAACCAATCCAGGCAGGTAGCGCCCAGGCAGCTCTGCACAACTCTCGCCGCCTGCTCCAAATTCTTCCTGGCACCTGCTTGTAATACATAGCCTGTAATTGTGTGTTTACTGGGCTGAGGCTATTGTCAGCCCTCTTCCAATGCAGTTTTTCAGGTATTGGTTTCTGATAGCAAGCGGTGAAATAGTTGCATTAGTCCTGTGGTTTTCTCCTTTGTAGGGTTAGTACCAGAAATCAGTTTTTTAACTGTTTCCAAAGTGCTTACAAGATGGGAAGAGGACTTACTGTAGATATGCTCAAATGCTAGTCTGAAAGGCCTAGTACATTATGCAGATGTGGATTTGTTCTTAAATTAAAGTATTGATGTAGAATTACATATCATCTTAGTATGCTGCTGTACATCTCGGCTTATGTGAGCATGTAAGGAAAAGATTGCAGATATCTTCTCTCTACAACAGTATTAGTGGGCAAGGATAGGATCGAGGGTCAAACATCTTTACTTTTTGCTTTCAGTTAGGATCCCAGTGTAATTATCTTTGACTTCATGCATGTCCTTAGTACAGGGTTTATTTCCATTCTGAAGGGAGCTGACCTTTGTTTTTTCTCCAAAAAATCTTCAAAAGTGCTGCATTATGTTCATACAGATCTGGTCTTGTTAACCTTCCTGGTCACTGGTTCCCTCTGATGTACATGCTTTAAAAAACAAAATGGATCTGCCTAGGGTCTTGCAGATAAGTCAGAAAGACCGGAAACGTCTTACAATGTCAAAACTTAGTGATGAGATCTAGAAAAAGCAGTTTTAGCCAAGTAATTGCTAGTTATTCTCTAAATTGCAGATTTTCTTTTCTGAATGTCTCTTTTTTGATTTGTTTTTTATAGTCTCGCCCACCCGTGACAACTTCAAGCACTATTCCTCCTGCTGTGGTGGCAACTGTCTCAGCCACAAGAGCTCAGTCTCCTGTTATAACTACAACAGCAGCACATGCTACAGAGTCAACCCTCAGGTAAAGATGCTTAAGGCAAATTCTTTGAAATCTCCAGTGCTCTGACTTTAGAGGAAATGTTAGTCATCCCAAGCTGATTACCCTCTGGATGTTGGATGATACCGTACAAAAATAGTAATGCTTGCACAGTGCAAATGCTTTCAGTTCTGCGAGTAAAAATGACTATAAACATGAACTGTTCTGTCTTACAAGAAAGGGCTTAACAAATCAGCTGTGAGCTGCTGCTTCCTGGAAAGCAGAGTTTCTGTTTTGGGAATTGTGGCTAATTCAGCCCATCTTCTTTATGAAGACAGTGAAAAACAGTACATGAATGTTGTAAAACATCCCTGACAGAAATACTTTTTTGTTTTTGTTTTTTTTTTTTTTTAAAAAAAGCTACTTAGGGTAGTTAAACGATGAGGACAGAACAGTGTAGTTTGAGTTTCTTGTGTTGTTTTACCATATGTTTGATAGCAGTGCTGCTTTCAGCAAGAAGGAGAACAAAGCCAGACCTCACTGCACTCCATCTTTCAGATTTAGGATCCACAGGGTTGTCTTCATGATTACTTTTCTTTCTCTCCAGTCGCCCCACCCTGTCTATCCAGCAGCACCCACCTTCTGCAGCTATTAGTATTCAGCGGCCTGCCCAGCCGCGGGATACAGCTACCCGGATCACACTACCGTCTCACCCAGCTATAGGAACGCAGAAGCAACAGCTCCACACCATGGCCCAGGTAAGCTGGAAGAGGAGGGGGGGAAGCCCTTTTGCTGCTTTTGGGCATCTTTCATTTATATTGGGATGGATAAGGTTAAATTTGGGAAAAGAGCATTAGGTTAGAAATTCATGTTCTTTACAGTCAGTGCAATGTGATTCTAACCTAAGTAAATATTAAAAATGTACTAGTCTCTTAACTTGAAGCTTTTTTTCAATAGAAAACCATTTTCAGTACTGGTACCCCAGTGGCAGCAGCAACAGTGGCACCTATCTTAGCAACAAATACCATTGCTTCAGCAACCACAGCTGGTGAGTATTCATAATGCTATTGTGAAAGAGTTGTGGGGTGCGTTTTTTTTATTGTTGTTGTTCCTCGTTGAAGATGGAACCTAATTAGTGTTGAGTGAATCTTTCTTTACCATAAAGACTGCATTTGGAAGTGCATGATTAGAGTTCAGGAGAGAAATTGCTGAGTTCTTCAGAAGGTTGTCTGGGCTGGGATTTTTGCTCTCTTTATTTGGATAGAGATATCTTGCATGATAGGGCTCCATAGAAACATCTTGTATGTTGTTTTTTATTCTTTCTTAGGTTCTGTTTCTCACACCCAAGCGCCTACAAGCACCATTGTCACCATGACAATGCCCTCCCATTCTTCCCATGCTACAGCTGTCACAACCTCAAACATCCCAGTTGGTGAGTGATTTCAGTTTCAAGAAGAATGTGTAACTGATACTTCGATTTTACTGTTTATGTTAGCAGTGTTTGTGTATATTGGCAAATTAAGGAGGGGAAGAAAATTGGTTCAAGCTGGGAGAAACCAATTAACAGGTCTGCTGTGGCACAGCTTTTTTTTTTTTTTTTTAAACACAAGGAAGAAATAGATGTTCTAGGAGGAATAAGTAATGGCTCATTAACTTACTCAATTGAATTTTTGGACAAACTTGGGCCTTTTGGCATTTCAGAACCTGCATTGCATGTACTAGAAGTTGTAACTGCTTGGTGATAGAATATGGCTTTCTTAGCTGATTTTTGTCAGTTGCTTCCCGTGCTTCTTGAGGCAGTAGGTATAGCCCAGTCAAGTTTGGTTAGCTGCTTTACCTTCAAACGAATGCACTGAAGTCTAAAAATGGGGAACTTAATTGCCTGGATGTGGAATCTGCCTGAGTTGTTTCCAAGAGAACTGCTTAAGCTTCCGTCGTTCATCTCCTCCGTTCTCCTGCCCACCTCCTTATGTTCTTGCTCTCTTGAAACTTTTTAATATCTTTCCCTGCTGTAAATTTCCAAGGAGTGATGTTGCATCTTGGTACACCAGTGTTAAGCTCTTGTAGGTGTTTTCTTTTTCTTTGCCTGTATGTGTACTTGCCTACCTTTCATCTCATTTTCCTTGGTCTCTGTCAAGTTCTGCTTTGAAAACTTAGATAAGTAAGTTCTTGACAGCATCAAGGATTGAGCTGATCACTTAAAAAAAAAAAAAGTCTAACTTCAGTTGAGTTCTGGAGTAACTTAACCTTTTAGCAAATAAAAATTATATATACATTTATAATCTCCTTGAATTCTGGTACAAATTAATTGGGGAAAAAACGTGAGATGGATTTACTTAGTTTCCCTTGTTCGTTCTTCCTATTGAGGAAATATATCATCACTGTGGATAGGAAATTACTGGGGAGAGGGGGTATCTTGGGAGTGGCATTGTTTTCTTGCATTTTTTCTTTTTTAGGAGACCTAGTCTTGACTTTGCAGTGTCTACCAACTTTTCCTTTGACTGTTAACTGATTACATGTCTGTCTTTACGCAGCTAAAGTGGTTCCTCAGCAAATCACGCATACTTCTCCCCGGATCCAGTCTGATTACACAGCAGAAAGGAGTAACCTCATACCCCTCTCTAGTCACCGGGCATCTCCAAACCCAGTAGCAATGGAAACCAGGAATGACAACAGGTGGGGAAATAACATTTCTGGGTTCTGCTATGCAGCAAACAAAGTGGTTTTAAAAACTTGGGGGAGGGATTTAGTAGTTCTGAATTAATGATGAGAGTTAATATCCTTGATAGCTTATAACAGATGAGATTACAAAATTTAGGAAGTGGCCCCAAGGCGGGGGTTGAAGATGTACAGCCGAAATGGTGTGTGTAACGCTTGTTCTTTTTGATGTCTGCAGGCAGTCGGTGCCTGTCCAGTTCCAGTATTTCTTACCAACGTACCCGCCCTCTGCCTACCCGCTGACCGCGCACACCTATACCCCCATCACCAGCTCCGTGTCCACCATTCGCCAATACCCAGGTACGAAAAGCTTCAGGGCAAGCTGATGTTTGTTCGGCTGTTAGTTTACGTACAAGCTCTAGTGATGGCAGTAGCAAAGAGGTTTGTATGCTTGATTTTGACAACTTGTCACAAAGTCTTTGACTTTTTGTTGGCTGAAGGGAAGACATGAGCAAGAAGTATTGAACTACTTCAGAGGCCTACTAAACACAGCTAATAACCGTTTTCTCAGGATTTTCACATTTGATATCCGGGGCTTTTAAAGTTTTTAATTTCACAAATCAAGACCAGTTAAACTCCTCCAGACCAAATAAGCTCTTTATGCATCTTCATTCCCTAAAGTTCAGAGAAGCCCATGTTCATATCTTTCTATATGAATATATAGTTTGAGAGAGAAATGTAAACCAAAAATGGAGAAAACCAAGTTGCATTGCAAGCTGTTGGTGTTCTATTTAAAAGAATTGGGCAATTAACAGGTTTGAACTGTTGCAGTAGTTTGTAGATTGGCTCACATTATGTGCAATTTTTTGCCTATGTAGTCATCCCAAACTTAAGTCATTCTCTTGAGACAAAACTTGGAGCGCTTCTACCTTACTGAGTGGCTTAGGAGAGTTCTCTATGATGTGGTAATTACCACAGTCCAAACCCTAGAAATATGCATAATTTGGATTTTCATAGAGTATCTGTCTGCTGGCGGCATGTGACCCTTGACATGGGAAAGTATGCATAGGGAAGTGATGCGTTACTGGGGCCTGTTCTTTGTCACTGAAATTGAAAATTGTCATTGAACTTACAGTTGCAAGTCTTGACTATATGTCATGTCAGGACTTGAGGTGGGCTTCAGGATGATTAATGACTTGTGGTAGGGACAGATGAGCCTCTTCCTGCACTTTGTCTGAAGTTGTTTTAAAGGAGAGTGTGCAGGTGAGTGGTGTTACTTGGTGTTGGCAGCTGTGGTTGAGTGGTTACAGAGCCCCTGATAAAAGAGCTTTTTTGCATTTCTCCTGCACCTGGTAGGAGGGAGCACAGCAGTGTGCTGCAGGGCATCAGGCAGCAAGGACAGATGTCAGAGGAGTCATTAATGTTGCCACAGGAACATTGTGCCAGCCCACAAAGCAGGCTGTCAGGAGTTTCACTACTGGTAGCACATTGGGCTAATATTAGGCTATGATATGCTAATATTAGCCTTTAAAAAAGATAAAGATTCTTCAGCAGTAGCTCACTGACCGAGACATTGTGCTTATTAAATTGATTTGAAGCATCAGTTTGAAGGTGCTAATTAGGGCAGTTAACTGGTGACACCTCAAAGTAGAGAATTCAAAGTATCAGGAGGGACATGAACCTGTGCTGAGGACAGCCACTGGAGGACTTGAATAAAAGTACAGAGGAGACTTTTTAAAAGATCACTGAGCTAAGGAGTACTGATGTGGCATTTCGAGGAAGGATGCTGGCTTTGGCTTTCCAAGGGCTGGTTGTGTTTACATAGTCTCAAAAATGATTTTGTTGGAGAGACAGTTCTGCAACAAATGTTTCACATAAAGTGTAGCACTCACAGAAGCAGTATGTAGAAGACATTTTCAGGGACCTGCTGCTGTATTTCAGGTTTTTGACAGCTGTTTTTAGAGTGACTTGTTAGCACAAGAACTTGATCGAAATCCTGTGACAAAAACAGCTTGTTCTGTGATGAGAGGGCTCTCCATTGTTAGCAGGCAAGCCCACTGTTAGCAAGTTAGCACTTGATTTGTGTGTGTGGCTGTAGAAATTGTGTTACTGTTCTGTAACACCTGGAACTCTGGAGATCCAGGAACTGCAGGTAGTCCAACATCGCTGCTAAATGCTCCCTGGGGGAAGTGCAGTGTGCTTCATAGTAGATCTGGAAAGAGGGAATCATAGTTGCTCAGAGCTGTAAATTCAAATGAATGAATTGAACTTCTAAGACAGGTGCATCATTGGGAACACTGTTGTGCCACAAAGATTCCATGTTCGCGTTAGCTGTGGGATCCAGCCTATCATTGCAAGCCCTGTTCCGAGTCAGATAAGATTGTACTCAAGTTCAGAACAGTTTGTCCAGCTGCACAAAGGAAATTTGTTCTGCTTATGTGGCTGGGGAAAGGGGAGAAGGAAGTAAACCTCATTTTAAGGTACTTAGACTTGAGTCTCTGTCTTCTCCATTTGCTTTTGTACAGTCACTTTTTTTTTTTTTTAATTCATGTAGTAAGCTCTGTGAAAGGCTGCCTTTTGAAAAGAATTGCTTTAGACTTCTAATTTAATTTAAGCAGGGAAAACGCCAAGTATTGGACTTACAAGCTTTGTGTAAGAATAAATAATTAAAAAATGCTGTAATGAGCAAAAACAGTGCACAGATTTCTGACCCTGTGAATAGAAAAGCAATTTCAGCTTAACTTTAATCTTAAACTTGGTCTTTTCTCTGTTGCAATATGGAATGAAAATAAACAGTAATATTTAATTCTTCTGGCAGACAATCTGGCCTCTCCACTCTCAAATTTACTACTGATTCAAGCAGGCTGGCAAACTATTTTTTTTTAAAAGAAAAACAGTCTTTAAGAGTAAATACTAGAGTGAAAGGCGGGGGGGGAACCGGGGCGACCCAGCGGGTAGGAGTGACGAGGTGTCCGTGTTGCTGCTCCCAGTTTCAGCCCAGGCACCCAACTCGGCCATCACGGCTCAGACTGGCGTAGGAGTGGCCTCCACTGTGCACCTCAACCCCATGCAGCTGATGACTGTAGATGCATCTCATGCCCGTCACATCCAGGGCATCCAGCCGGCACCCATCAGTGCCCAAGGGATCCAGCCAGCACCAATCAGTGCCCAGGGGATCCAACCAGCACCAATTGGCACGCAGGGGCTCCACCCAGCTGCACCAATCGGCACGCAGGGACTGCAGCCAGCACCAATCAGTGCTCAGCAGCCGCAGGCCGACACCAAGACTTCAGGTAAGTGACCTCGTGCGAGCAACTTGGCCTCTGTCCTCTGCCGCGTTACATCTTCTGCTCTGGGTAATGGTCTTGTTACAGGCTGTGCCCCCGTGGTGGATGCAAAATGCACCCACAGGAATGTTCTCCCAGAAAATACGCTTTGCCTTAGTGAATGCAATTCTTTTTATTTTAAGCACGCCTGGTAGAGCATATGGGTGGCATTGGATGGGTTACTTCAGCAGGAAAAAAACTGACAATGCCTGAGCTTAAACAATTGTCTTCAGTAAGACCTTGTGGGAAGAGCCGTTTAAAAGTAAATGATGCTTATGGAACTGTTCCAGCTATGCATTAGATCACAGTAGCAATTAAAACATGGTCAGGTAACTTCAGCACTTCGTAAACTGATTTTGGGCTGTGATAAAAACCGTTTTTCATGAAAAATGATTGGTCCGATGAAATGCCAGCAACTTACTGAAGAAAGGGAACATGGCAGCCAGGCGAACGTGCTGTTTGCAATGCTGGCAGAAATATGGGGTGGTGACTCCCTGACAGCCTAATTGCCCTGCATCAGTTAGTTGGCCAAACAGGCTTTGGCAGAAGGTCAGGACACAAACACAGCTGCCGGTGCTTACTTACAGAGTGGCGTGTGTTGCCATGTAGACTCTACCAGGAGCGTTATCCTGTTGACCTGGTTGTGTTGGTGATCTCCCTAGCAATTTCTGCATCTTCCATTTCTTCTGGAAAATGTATTTCTGTAGCAATGGTGTTAGACGGGGTAGTTTCCATCTACCCTACAGCTGGTCTAGTTATCAAATTGCTTGTAGTAACTGAGTAATAGAGGTATTGGTTATGAAGTGGTCTGAAAGCACTGCCGTTAAAGACTGAGGGAATCGAAGGAGCACAGACAGCGTGTGCTCCGCAAACATCTGCTTTGTCATCGCATTTCCTTAAGTAACTGCTGCTTTTTCCTATCTGTTCTTCTCTCTGCTGTGTCAATGTCCATCCTTCCCAGCAGTAGTCTTGGCAGATGGAGCCACCATTGTAGCCAATCCTATTAGCAACACATTCAATACAGCTTCTGCAGCAACTACAGTTGTACAAACCCACAGCCAGAGTGCCAGTGCCCCAGCCCAGGGCTCCTCCCCACGCCCAAGCATCCTCCGGAAGAAACCAACTACAGATGGGTGAGTACGACTGAAGGTGACACGTAAATGGCACTTCTGTGCAATGTAGTCCACCTAATGGAATCATTTTAGTGCGGACAGGAGAAGTTCTAGCAGGTTCTTCAGTCTCAGCAGTGGTTGTGAGTAACCTGCTGATCTGTGAAACACATTTTTTTTCTCCCCCAGAGTGAGTTACAGTTTCTTCTTACTCTCAGTAATAAGCTGTTTATAGCTCTTGAAAGTGACCTTTTGAGGGAAAGTGGTTTTTATTAATCTAAGCCAGAAAGCCTCAAATCCAAAGAGCTCAGTCTACTAAAATTAGAAATATATGCTTTTGATTTCACTGCTTTTCTTGGAAGAATCTGTGGATGAGTAGTAAGAATAGGATTAGTACCCTGCTGTGAAAACTGATTAGGAAAAGGGGAGGGAGTAACTTAAACTCTTAAAATATTTTATGTTCTCCAGCTTAATTTTAAATGTCTGAATAAAGAGGCAGGAGACAGCATTAGAATTAACAATCCATTTCCTCCTGACTAATGACTGAAAATGTTTGGAACTGATGTGTCCTATGAGACTAAAATTGCTTTTTTTGGGGGNGGCAGAGAAGCTGCAGGCTTTAAAACTGAAGTGTAAATTAAAGAAGCAGAGGTAGATCACTGAAGAATTTTTCCATTTGAGAGGCTGATTATTTTGGACAACAGTTTCACTTTCAGCCCCGCAGGAGACTGAATGGTCTCTAAAATGCTTTTCTGTGTGCAGCACTGTGCTGTCTAACATCCACATTTAGGGTTTGGATATCTTGGAGCCAGCTTTGACACAGCCTAGTCCAACTAAGCAGAGCAGTTGCCTCTCTGAGCACTGTTTAGTTCCAGGTAGTTTGCTCAGTCCCGTGACAGTAGTGGAGGGCACTGATGTGGCCAGGCCTCCCTTTTTGCCCCACAGCTGGAGCCTGGCAGTCTCAGTAAGATGCCCTGACTGGCAGGATGAAAGTGAAACTGGCATTTCAGGAGGAGTCCCAAACGTGAGGGAGACGAGGCCAGATCAACTAACCTTTTATCATTAAAGAAAGTAAAACTTGCAGACTAATTTGGTTAAAAACAAGACTCCTGTAGCAGATCAGGTATGTGTGTATCATTGCACTCAGTCTAACTCCTATCCTGGTTTTGGCAAGAGAGGGTTGATTCTTTTGTTCTCAGTGGTATTTATCTTTGTATCAGAGAGGTGGGAATTTGAGATCTGTCTGTCTCTCACAGGCTGGCAGTCCGGAAAAGCTTAATTCCACCTCAGCCACCTGAAGTAGCTAGCACGCGTGTTGAGAACACTATGCGAAGCACATCTGGATCACCAAGGCCTGCTGGGTAAGACTTTGAGAGACGATGAACTGCACTGTACTGGCTTCATTATGTGTGTTCAGTTTGTGGTGGTTGGGTATTGAAGCGTTTTCTTTTGTGAAATTTATTTCGTATTTGTCAGCGTGACAACTTTGAACAGACTTGAGTAATTCTGCTGTTGTGAAGCTGAGGCAGCAGCCTTTTAAACAGTGTGGTTACGAGTTTTCAAGGGGGGGGAGGCATGACCAAAAAACCACCATGCTGTGTTAAAGGCTGAGCCTTAAAACTTTTTTTCAAGAATTCTTGGAAGTTAATGCTAAAGAAAGTTAAATGGATCTTCTACCCTGTTTCAGTTGTGTCCAGTGGCTTTATAATTCATTGTTTTAAAACAATTAGCCACAGTGGGAACTCTCGCAAAGAGGATGAGTGGCAATACAGCTTTGGGTAAAAGTTCCTCGTTTGCATTGTGAAGCTGTCTTGCTCTTTTTTTAAGAGTATTTTGAAGCTATCTCAAATTGCTTGTACAGTGAGTGGAAGAAAACAGCATCTCAAACAAAGGGTTAGAGAGCACAAGGGGGAAGAAAATGTGTTCTGCTGTTACTACACTCATTACTGAGCCAGGTGTTATTTACTGGTGCAGGAAAAAAAAATAAGTTGTCTGAATCCAGCCTGGCTCATTCACTTTGTGCTAGAAGGTCATGACTGAGATGCAGTTAACTTCAGTTTGTTTTGCTCTTTTTCAATGTCGCAGTGCCAAGCCAAAACCTGAAATTCATGTGTCCATGGCCACTCCAGTCACTGTGTCTATGGAGGCAGTGTCTAATCAAGGCAGCGAGCAGCCCACCATTGCGGTCCCCCCTTCCTCCCAGCAGCCCCCCTCTGCCATTCCAACGATCATTGCGGCAGCCAGTCCCACCTCGCAGCCCGCAGCAGCTCTGTCCACCATTCCAGGAGCCGTCCCAGCTGCTCCACCGACTTCTACCACAATTGTGGCTGCACCTGCTCCTGCATCGACCATGAGCGGTGCCCTTTCAGCAGTGCTGGGGCCTGCAGTACCAGAGATAAAGATCAAAGAGGAGGTGGAACCTATGGACATTATGCGACCAGTATCTGGTAGGTTGTTGTTAAGCATCAAGTTGCTTCTCTTGGTGGTGAGACAGTGGAGGAATTAGGATTTCAACACAACCATCCTGAAAATGAAATTATATCTCTTTTGTGGTAGCACAGAACCCAAGTCAAAGGGTTGCTTTATGCCTTCTTTCTCACAGCTCTCTTCCCTGCTTACTGCTTTTCAGTAGAGAATAGGGACTTGGTTTTGGTGATGTGATTAAGGTATGAAATGCTATGTGAATAGAGTGTGAAGTCTTAACAGCCCAGTAAATAGAATGGAAAGCAAAGATTTGGTCAGTGGTTAAGCTGAAACTTAAGATCAGTTTCTAACTCCTAGGAAGAAAGGGCATTGCAATGTCTGAGATGGTTCCTGTCTCAAGTATTAAGAATTGCAGAGTAGCAACTAGATGAGTGTCTTTTTTTTCCAAGTTCTTTGTTTTCTCCCTAATCTCCCATGAAATCGCTTGGTGCCAGGACTGCTTTGTTCATGTTCAAATGATCCAGTTCCAAAGAGCTTGTGTGAATTGCTTGCTTAAAACACAGTCAGCTGCAGTGCCAATATAATACAAATCAGTACAGTTCATTTCAGTTCAGATCTCATCCCTGAAATTCTGCTGTGGATTATGCGGCGCACTTGCCTCAGTCACAGTTGATTGAGTTTTTCCCTGCAAATGTCAAGGAGCGTTCCCCCGAGCTACCTGCCGCTCTGCTGCCAAGCTTCAGAGGCGTGTTGATGTGTGCAGCAACCTGCTGACATGGTGCTGTTGACTTGGCAGTACGAGTACTCTTGCAAGGAGAGTACTGCAGTCCCAGTATGACTGCATCCGACTCTCTACTTGTGTTGCAAAGGGAACTTGATTGCCATTGACTGTGATCCATGCTTTGAACATCCATTCAAGATGTTTTCTTTACAGTACCATTAGCACGATTCCTTTTCATAGCATTCAACTGCCGTAAGCTTTGAAAATGAAGGAACTGAGCAAGAACTGTCTCTGCTCTCATTCTTTATGTTCTTGTCCATGTACATAAGGGTCTTAGGGTGTAGGCATTGTCCTAGTGATTGGTCCTGGCTTAGTATCTGGCCCTCTACACATGTGGAGCTACAGTACATCTAAAATGGAATCTGCAATCCTCATGATGCACTGAAATAGCAAACGCTGCTGGAGATGGTGTTCAAACAATGCTAGTGTTACCTTTATGCTACTGATGGTTTGGGTTCTTTTCCTTTCTTTCTTCTCAGCAGTCCCTCCTTTGACTACAAGTACTGTCTCTCCATCTTTGGCACTGCTGGCCAACAACCTTTCAATGCCTCCAAGTGATTTGCCACCTGGTGCCTCCCCAAGGAAGAAACCCCGTAAGCAGCAGCATGTCATCTCCACAGAGGAAGGGGACATGATGGAAACAAACAGCACTGATGATGAGAAATCCACTGCCAAAAGCTTGCTGGTGAAGGCAGAGAAGCGCAAGTCTCCTCCAAAGGAATATATAGGTAATGTCATCTCTACTGACTTTTTTTCCCCTATTCAAATGTCGGCATTCTTTCTTCCCCTTTTCTCAGAGAAGGCACGCTGTCATTCTCCTGCTTCCAAAATATAAATAATACAGAATCCAAGTATCTGATCCTCAACACTTTCTGTATAGCAATGTTCAGGGGAAATGACCTTTCTCAACACACAAAGCATCATTTTGTATGAGGTGGTGCTTACTGATCTTCTGTTGCAGTTACTGTCATGCTGATCTACTTTCACCTACTTAATGATAATAATGAAGTTATTTCCGAATCCTTTTCTAGATGAGGAAGGTGTAAGGTATGTCCCTGTGCGTCCAAGGCCGCCCATCACATTGCTTCGTCATTACCGCAATCCTTGGAAAGCTGCATACCACCACTTCCAGAGATACAGCGATGTCCGGGTGAAAGGTCAGTCTGCTGCTTTAACCTGACGCGCGTGCGTGCGGGATGAGCGGCTGCAGCGCGCCTGGTGACAGTCTCCTCATGGTGACGAGCAATCCCACAAAAAGGCTTTCCTTGCAGTTTGGAAGTGAGATAATGACTTCATTAGCTAGATGTTGCCTAAATCTTTCTCTCTTAAGGCAGAGGAGAAAAGAAGGGAAGGACCTTATATAGAATTAGACATAATTTTGTCTAATTGTCTAATATGTTTAAAATTTTATGGTTATTGAGAAATGTATTTATTTAGAAGGATAGAAACTTACTAAAGAAATGAATTCTTAAATGATATGCTATGGTGATATGCTATAGTTTAGTTTTCAGATTTTCTTACTACCTAACAAACCTGCCAATTTAATAAAATATATATATATATTCTAGATTTAGAGTAACAAGTCTTATGAACTAACAGATAGGTCTTGTGGGCTTTTAAATCCCTTTTTTTCTAGTAAGATGAAAATGGAGATCACATACTGTTTTTGAGGGTTTTTTTAGCGCATCTTAGAATTTTTAAGTAGATTGGGTTTTTGCAACTGTGTAAAGACATCAAAGAGGGAGTAGATATGTATTTCAGTGGTATGGGATGGACCACACGCTTCTTCATATAGGATATTTGAATCAGCACTATATTTTTAAAAAGGAAAACGCTTCTAAAAGGTGAAAAGAAAAAAAGTCTGGAAATACAGATAACCTGTTAATGAGTGAGAGCAGCCTTCGGCTATGTGGCAGATAGGTAGCTATTTTCCTGTCCCAGTCAAAATGTTGCTTATTTTTGCTTCTTAGGATGCATAGAAAGCAGGAGCTAGGCTAAAGTTTTTGTTTGAGAACAGAGGCCTGGTGAATTCCTGAAACTTGAATAACATGTTTGTATTTTTTGGTGACAGAAGAGAAGAAAGCTATGCTACAGGAGATTGCCAATCAGAAGGGTGTATCCTGTCGTGCACAAGGGTGGAAGGTCCATCTCTGTGCGGCACAGCTGCTGCAGCTGGTAGGTGAATGGGACTTGCCAGCTACCTACAACACGGGGCAACACGGAGTTCTGTAAGACAGGATGTTCTTTCAAACTCAGTACATGCTCATCTGACACTGGGATACCATAAGCTGGTGTGTAGTGCCCAAAGGGAGTGGGACGCGCTTTCCCCTTTCTCAGGAATGTGGCGTAAGTGGCTTGGAAACTTAGTGTTGATTTTGATCCAGACATAAGAGCTGATGTATTTTGTACAGATGATCAAAATTGGCAACTCCCTCCTGCTGATGCACAGGTCTGAAGAAGCGTCTGTTTGGGATGGTGCGGCTGATCTGAGGAGGCAGCACTGATCCACATTCCTGGATGCTTCTGTTTCAGGTTGGGGGTGAGGTAGGTGCTCTGCATTCTAGCACCAAACTCCCCAAAACCTCTGCATTCCTGGAATAGTATTGTGAGAGATAGGGGAAACAGTTCTGGTTAGGTTCCATGTTTGTTCAGAAGTGGAGCAATCCTGTAAATAGGATGTTAGTAAGAACGATAGTGCCACACTTGACATCAGAGGCTCCATCTTCTGAATTACTAACATGAGCAGCTGAGAGGGGAACAGATTGTCATCTTCTCTGTGTAGATTTCTTAATGTGGGCAAATGTTTTCTGGCCTGGTGGTGAACCTTCTCATGAAGTGCTGATGTCTTTTAGACAAACCTGGAGCACGACGTATATGAGAGACTGACTGCCCTACAGGAGGGACTTATTCCTAAGAAAAAGGCAGCAACTGATGATGACTTGCATCGAATCAATGAACTGATACAGGTAGGTTCCTATGGCCTCTCAGCCCAAAAGGATTATTCTACCCTTAATTACAAAATATCTTGCTGTCGTTAATGAGTGTTAAAGATGGCTTAAAAAATGAGAGGTACTTTTCCTGTGTTTGAAGTGTCATCAGTTAAAGGTGATGGTACAAAAAGGTAAAGTGATTGTTTAGACTAGGTGGTCTGCTGTTAATGACATTAGTGTTTCATTTCAGGGGAACATGCAGAGGTGTAAACTTGTGATGGATCAAATCAATGAGGCTCGAGACTCGATGCTAAAAGTCTTGGATCACAAGGATCGTGTTCTGAAGCTTCTAAACAAGAATGGAACTGTCAAGAAAGTATCCAAGTTAAAGCGGAAGGAGAAGGTCTAAAGCCAGAAAAATGACTCTGGAAATGGAGAACGTGTACAGAATGGAGTTGAAACCTTTTGTAGTTTGGGTTTATTTTTAAGCAGAGCATCTGAATAAAACGGATGAGTTTAGGGAACAGATGGCAACAGATGGACATGTGAAGCCTGGTGACCTGAAGGGATTGTCAGTGATCTGTCATAACGAACAACGATTTCTCTCAGGCTCATCCCTTTTTAAAGTCTTTGCAGTCCCATTTGTTTAACCCTCCTGATGTGTCAGTGCCTACTAATTGGAATTAGTGATGCAGTGTGTGGCAGACAGTGCTGTCCTTCTGTCCTGCAGCTTAGGGGTTAATACACACCACAAGGTGTGTATACAGTTGTGGTAGGAGATTCTGCAGGGGACATCAAGAAGCTGACATATAGGTGTGAACCCAGAGGGCCATGCTTTGAAGCATTGAAAATGACACTGCTTTCAGTTGCCCCATTCAGTTCTTGTTCTTCTGACCTTCCAGTGTCTGAAGTAGCCTTCTTAAACCAGTGCCACCGCACTTGGAGATCTGCCACATTCAGAATCTCCAATGGTTCAGAAGTCCTAGGTATCAATTTTAAAAACCAAGAGAAAAAAGTGGGGGGGAAATCATTTCAAAGTGATTTTTGTAGTGTCTGTGTGTGTCTATGTTGGTGCTCTGGGATACTTGTTTTGAAGTACCTCTTGCAACAGAGTACTTCCTGTAGCTGGTGTAATGTTAATTGTATGTACCACATACATCCTGAAAACATTAATAAAGGACTTGGAGGTTTTTGTATGTGAGCAGTTTGTATACCTTTATACTAGTGAAACTATTAAGCCTGTGAACTCAAAATTAAAACTTTGAAAGGAGAGTATGCAATGTTGGAAAATAGTCAGCCTCTTGCCGTACAGAGGGAAAGATAACTTAATTCATGTTTCAGCTCCTAAAGATGCAAGATAGATGTCACCTGTACATTTAACTTTTTTTTAAAAGTTAGCAAATGGGTTCATTTTCAGTGTCCTCATCAGTTTCAAGCTACTACCATTTTATGAATACTTCCCTCCCCACTTCGAGTTACAGGCCTGTTATCTTGATTTTTATTCCTAAACCAGAATGGTGTTCTTTCAGAAGTTAGATTACAAGAAGTAGTACTTGCTTCTCTGAAGTAGAAAGTTGAAATTAAGTAAATGTCCATATTCAAAGGGCTCTTGTATTTTAAAACATCATGTGCAAGAAAAGAAACCTTCACCTTTGTCTGGATGGCAGTTTCATTTTCATATTAGCTTGACATTCGCTTTAAAATAAACACCAGGTGTAAGATACAAGGCTAGGACCGATACCGTGAGGAAACTTGCGACACGCGAGCTGCTCCTTTCCTTCGCTAGCGGGAACGAAACACGAGGACGCCCCTACCCGACGCCAGTTCCCAGCCGCCGNCCCGGCCCGGGCCGCTGCCCCGGCTTCCCCCGGACTCCGCGCGGAGCTGCCCGTCGTGAGGCCGCCTCTGGCAGGGCTGGGAGCGGCCGTGCGCTGCCGCCCGGGGTACGGCCGGCACAGGGCGGGCTCTGGGGGGG
>VXAA01002090.1:23359-41058 GCA_013399115.1 Anseranas semipalmata
TGTGATGAGCTGCCTATTTTCAAGGTGTTTAGTAAACCGTACCAATACCTTTAGAAGCGTGATTTCATGTTGTGTATATGGTCTTTCAATTTATGTGTAAAAGTATACATTCTGGTTGATGGATTGATTTTTTTGTTCTGTATTGAAGGCACGTTGCAAGCTGCACGTTGCAAGAGTTTTCTTCCTCTTTTTGTTGCAACATACCCAACAACTTAGCAGAAGCAAGGAAGTAGCTGTTGGTTTTTCACCTGTAACTGTTCTGTGTATTGCTTTTTTTCTTTTTCCTTCTCCTTGCCAGGGTTCTGCAGTGCTCCAGGCAGCAAGTTGTGAAGCAGGATGGGAAAAAGACGCTGTGTTCCTCCACTTGAGCCCAAGCTGGCAGCTGGCTGTTGTGGGGTAAAGAAGCCCAAATTGTCTGGGAGCGGAACGCACAGTCATGGGAATCAGGCCACAACTGCACCAGGCTCCAGTTCAGGTCCTCTTCAGAACCACCAGCATACAGACGGGAATAATGGAAGGGAGAACGTATCTGACTTGACTTTGGGCCCAGGAAATTCCCCAATTACTCGAATGAATCCCACTTCAGGAGCTCTGAGCCCACTTACTCGGCCCAATGGAACTGCCAACAGCACCAAGAACCTGGTGGTGACAGCGGAGATGTGCTGCTACTGCTTTGATGTACTCTACTGTCATCTCTATGGTTTCCCTCAGCCACGACTTCCTCGATTTACCAATGACCCCTAGTGAGTAAATCCGTGTGTGGGAGGAAAGCTGAGAAACCAGCACCCAGAGCTGTGATTTGGTTAGGGGGCGGCAGGGGGGACAGAAGGGTTTCCTCTGGGGAGCAGGAAAACTGGTGTGGAGTTTTCCTGTAGAGGAAGGAAAGGAAAGGGGAGGAGGAGGGGGATGTTCTCCTCGGTCTACCAGAAACAAAAAGGATACCCTGTAAGTGCATGAAAGAGCAAAAATATTCTATTTGTTGGAGATGAGTGGAGCTCTGAAGAGTGGTGCTCAAGTGAGAACATGCTTAGCTCTACAGAAGGAGAGCTAGGCAAATATATGAGGAAGCGTGGTGCTTCTTCAGCTCATGGTCTGATGTACTGCGTGAGACAGTCCATACTTTTATCGGGGAGTGCAAACCCGCTTCATGATAATACTCTGCAAAAGTTGGCTCCCTTCTTTGTAATAGACTCCTTACTTTGCAAATAATTAACTGTGCAATGCCTTCCATAAAAGTTTACTAAAAGAACAAGTGAAACTGAAATTAGACAGTTTTCAGAAAACAACAAAATAAGGTAAGAGGGTTCTGGCTCTAATGCCAGGCACTGATTTGGTAAAGGGACAAGGGAAAAGACTTTCTTCTGCCGGCCAAGTGGGAAGGGAGTAAAGTAAGAAGTTGAAGCAAGTTCCTGGCTGATCCTGAAACAACAGCTGAGCTAGTAAGAATTAGACAAGGACACTGACAAGGGTGTTCAGTTGCCCAAGTTAATGGGTTTAGCAGGGAGGGAACCAAAAATTTGCAAGCTGTTGAACTGAAAAAAAAGGCTGTATTTTGGAGATAGTGCTAGCTGGACAATATGGTGAGAAATGGAGAGTTAACTTTGAAGGACAATATCGAGGTTAAGAAAGGAGGTGTGTATGAAAAGAAGCGAGGAGCAGGATTTATGAAAATGTTACCTGGCATTTCACTTAGTGAGATTTAGCTAATGTTCGTCTGAAGGTTGAATGTGTAGGTGTGAAATGTTAATGTTGTTAAAATGTTTGGTGGAGGAATTGTATGGGAAAGATCAATGACAGATAGACCTTCTGACACTCCTCAAGGGGCCACCTCCAAAATAACGCACAAAATACAAAGTTGTTGCCATCCTTAATTTAAATTAATGAATTTTAAGTTGATGTAGAGGAACAATGGCTTAAAGAGGTCAAGGACTTTTTCCTTGTATTGAATGTCTCCCCACCTTACTGGCTGTCAGTGTAGAATCAGTCAGATGTAGGTTGTGTATCAGTTATTATCCTAGCAGGATTATGGATACATGTTCTGTATGCTACTGCAGACTAAGCTGTTTAATATTGTAAGTACAAGTGAATAGAGAAATATTCTGGACTGGAATATAGAATAGTTCCAGGGACTCCCTAGACTGAAATATTTCTACTGATGTTTCTCATGCCTAAACTAATTATGCTCCTTTTAGAAAATAATGCATTAGTTTATTATTTTGTTGCTTGAAATGAGAAGGCTTTTTTTGTTGTTCTTCAGTCAGTAAGAGAGATTATTTCTATATGGCTTCATTATTTTGGTGTCTAATCAAATGTCTAGCTGGATTTTATTGCTGTTTCTGTTTCAAAAAAGATCTTATTTCAGGAGTGTTAGTTGTTTGAATTGTACGCCTGAATTTGAAAAGTTAAAAATCATTCATTGGGCATTTCTGTGCTGATAATTTTAAAGCCTTTTTGATCATCACTCCAAAGCAAAACCAGCTCTTCTTTTTCTTCCCTATCTGGTCAAATGCCTACCTGATTTTTTTTGTGTTTCAGCATCTATGCTGTTGGTTCTAGCAAATAGCTGTATGTACCCGAGGGAAAAACATGGGTTTTGCTCTCATGTAGAGCAGCGCACAGGGATGATCTGTCACACTTGAGCTGGTAAGGTAATGAACTTCAAGCCCAATGTTATCGAATATAAGATTAAGCAAAGTGAAAATACATAAATAATTTGCATTGTTGTCCTTTGTAACATACTTAATGTCCATGTAAGAGATATTTGAACAAAACAAATACATATATATATACCAGAAGTTTCTCAGGAGAGATGGGAAAGAGACTGCCAATGGAAGGAATAGAAAGATGCATGGGTTTCTCCTGACCTATTTCTAAGATAGCAAAGGTAGCAGATCTTTTCTGTTGGTGCTAAACACTAAAGATAGTAGTAGTGATGGTCAGGATCCTGCATAAACAGTGTAATAACATAAAAGTTACAGGGTTATGACTTGAAAACCACAGTGAATTCCAATTACCAGCTTGAGAGGATATGCACGTGGACAGCAAGCATGATTGTAATTGTGGAGCTGATAGGTAGCTACCGAGTGGAGGACTTTATATACATGTTAACAATAAGGTTCACAAATCAGTGTAGAGAGGGTGGCGAGATTCTGAAGAAAATATTACCTTTGCTATTCACGTTACTGAAAAAATGTTAATTTTGAACCTGTATGATATGCAAATAGTTAATCGGTTACTTCTTCCACATTAGTACTTCAATCTGATGTTTTTTTTCAATAGTAGGTTACAAACTGATACTGAAGCTACACCATGCATGTTTCTAATTGTCATGCAAGACAACAGATACTTCCATCATAAAACTGTACTGTAAGAGTTTTTTTCTAGTATAAACAAAATGCTGACTTGAACAAACCATATTTTGCTGCTTTGAATGCCCTTTGTAGCTGCAGTTGGAGAAGCTAGTTTTTAGTTGCTGAAACTCCCCTATACTCAGCCTAGCAATCTCTCATCGGACACACCTAAGTAGGATGTTGTGGCTGGAGGGGAAATGGTTGCCATAATCTGATCAGGATATGACTACAAAGTATTGGAAAGTGGTCTTGGGTGAATGTGGGCAAAAGATTATTGTGACTTTTCTTAATACATAAGGGAAATACACTTCTCTGGGAGGGGCTATGGAACAATTGACGTATTGTCAGCTGCACCTGTAATTTGCTAAGTGAATTTATTCCTCAGATAAAGAAGCAACATCTCTTCTATGCTGAAAAACTACAATAGTGAAATTTTATATACTTGTATGAAACCATATACCTTTCTTTATGCCTCAGTTGTTATGACCACATTCAAAAATTGTTACAAATGAGATCTTTTAAAATATAACAGCCTTCTGAATGTAATTATCCTGTCCTTTCTGATAATATCTCTTCTCTTATAGATGTAGAAAGCTGTGTCACAGTTCAGTGGAAACTTTTTTTTTGTAAGGGGAAAGAGGTGAATTGGAAATGTGAACCTGTAATATGAATCCAAGAAGAGAAGAAACTTACTTAGATTTGTATTCTGTCAGTAGTGCTTTTCATTTCCTCCCTTCCCTTTTCTGTTTGGGCAAAGTAGTGGTTCCAAAACTTTAATTAGATTAAGCTAAATTTTCACTGAGCTTGTGACAATAATGGTTCTCAGAAATCTCCTTTGTAAATTTAGTATCTTTTTCTGGTAAGCTTTCCAATGTATTTTCATACGCTCTGTTTCTGTTTTCTGTTTCAACATATGGTAGTGAGATGAAAATGTAGAGGAATGATATCCTGAAAGCGCCTTGAAGTGTTGTTGGAAAACTAGAACAGTAAATCCTTTGTCTTGGTCAAGGAGCCGTAAGGTGGCCGATGGTTGCTGAAGAATGTTTCCACTTCCTCTGTGGGCAAAGTACTGCACAATTATCACTTAGACTGTTTGCTATTTTGGGTAGTATTTCTGCCATTGGTCACAGCTGGTAACTAGATCCTGAATGATGGATTTATGCTGTGATCCAGTCTTGTAATTCCATCGTAGCTCTGGGGAACATCACTGGGCATTGCTTTGTCGCTGCAATTCAAATAATGTTCTGATTACTTGGACATAAGAAGCTCTGTTGCCTGTATTTGCAGAATCATCCATTCTCCATGCTGATTTTGCTGTCTGAACAGCATCTCTTAGTATTTTTGTTAATGTTTACTGCAAAAATATATTGCTTACAAGAACTTCAAGAATTTGAGGAAAGTAATTGGCTATGCTCTGGTGTAGAATCAGTCCTTCTGTCTTCATGTTTTAGATCTCTTGCCAGTATTTATTTAATTTCAGAAAATGATTTTCTTAACACTGTGTTTTCTATCATATTATTTATCTCTTAAAGTTCAGTAGAAATCCACAGACCGATGTTTGGTATCACTAATGACCAACTTTCTTGTTTATGCTTGGGTTTGAAGCGACCATTTCTTTCATTCAGTACTCTGTAATCCAAAAAAGTACGATCAATTACCCTGTTTTTATAATTAGATCGGCATCAGCGGTTGCCTTGCACAATTTTCCAGATGTTCAGACATTTTTTGTAGAGTTGCAGCCACCATTGTCTTTTCTTTACTGTTTTTCTCCACAGCTGTTTGCAATTTCACTCACTTCTGTAAAAGTGAACTTTTTGCCCTTAATATTCACTGTCTTCTTCACCTGTTTACCTCTTCACAGAGCTCTTTTGAATACTGTTTTTCTGATCTTCATTTTTTCTTGGGTCTTAATCATGACTTTTTGGCTTAACCGATTGAAATCAGCCTGCTGAGTTTGAGAATCTACTATTATGCCTGTAAATTTATGATAGTAGACCGGAAAATGCAAATGTGTGTGATGTTTGAGTAGGAACAATATAGTGATTTGTATATGTACTTAACAGGAGAGAATCTGTTTAAATATAAATCAAATGTAAGGTAAGCAAAAGGAGATGTGAACATAAACTGAGTGCTAGGGACAGATCCAGAAGTCAGATCCTCATGGAAATAACAGGGTTTAAAAAAAACAGGCTTGCTTTTTATCCATTTAAAAGAAAAAAAGAAAAACTTTTATTGCAAACCTGAATTATAGATGGTTTGGGGGTCTTTCAGGTTCAAAGGTACTATAAATAAGTAATCTTATTTTCTTCACCTGTATTAATTTCGGTTGTATAAGCTAGCGGAAGCTACTAAATGAGGACATGACTCACAGAGGTGATGAGTAGGGTCAAATAACTATATTACTCATCAGAAAACAGTGCAGTCTGGCCGGAAAGGTGTTGCTGGAGACATGGCAGAGTACTGGTGGAGAGAAGGAAGTATGCCAAAAAGGTGTGGGGAGGAATGTTGTTTTTTTACATTTGGGAGTGTGTGGTTTATTATTACTAGACAGCAGGTGACAAGACATGCCTATGAGAGTTCATTAGAGAGAGGGAGAGAAAGCAAGTGCATGCATACATGCTCTCTTACACCTTGTTGGTCTCCCCTTACCAAAGAAATATCTCTAGAGGCTGGAGTATTTCTCTTTTTTGCCTTTCCAGTCCACTCTTTGTGACGTGGAAGACGGGGCGAGACAAGCGGCTTCGTGGCTGCATCGGTACCTTTTCAGCCATGAATCTTCACTCAGGACTCAGGGAATATACATTAACCAGGTAATTATGTTGAAAATTAAATAAGTCTGAAATTATTTTAATTTGCTGAGGACCTATAAGGATTAAGGTTAAGAGACTTTATTGGACTGGCATAGTTAAATTTAATATGCTTCACAGTAAAATAAACCTGAGAATTGTATGACAGGTAGGGTGATGTAATATATCAGGATTTAGGGGAACATATTTGCAACAGGTGAATTTTTGTTGACATTTTAAAGCTAATGTTAAATCTGTCTTGCATACTAGCAGTTTTGGTGTCTTACGTAGCACCTAACTTCTCTCCAACTGCAGTAAGTGGAGGACAGTGTCAGGAAGCTTGTACTAATGTTTATATATTACAGTTCATTAGATTATGAATAGATGCAAATCATTTTCTCTGCAGTAGCAAATATAAAAATGTTTCGTGGAGGCATAACCAACAAGGGAATAATTGAGTACCTGACAGTTTCACTGGGTGCTTGTACTCAGCAATATATCTTCTCTTCCCTTAGTGCACTTAAGGACAGCCGATTTCCACCCCTGACCCGCGAGGAGCTGCCCAAACTCTTCTGCTCTGTCTCCCTCCTCACTAACTTTGAGGATGCCAGTGACTACCTGGACTGGGAGGTGAGAACAGGTGCATTTGGAACTCTGCATCACTCGTTCCGTTTGGGTTCGGGTTAGTACATAGTGATGTGTCTCCTTCGTTACCAGGGTGTATGGGTAATCAAACTGGGAATAGAAAAAACAGGACTGGGAAACTAGAAGGGAGGAAGATGATGGGCTAACAGTATGGCTTTGTTTGGGAGGGGATTTGAATAGTAATCAATGAGACAAGAAAGTGTTTTATGGAGATGGCCCAATAAGAGAGAGGTTTAGATTAATATATGTAAAAGTATGTAAAAACCTGGAAAGTATTTTAGTGCTGTAAATAGAAACTGGGAATTAAAAGTAGTTAAGACCTAAGGTATAAATAATTTTAGGACATCATATGTAGAAATGTACTTAGTTCAAGGAAGATTAAGTAGTTTGTGGTTGGGCTAAGTAAGGCATGACTCTTGTTTAGAGATTCTTGTCTTGCTGGACCAATGTAAGAGATGGAGAACTGTCAGACTTCTAAAAAGACTTACATCAGGAGAAGTGGCAGGGAGACTGCTTAGGCTAGTCTGGGAAAGGTGGCAGAGGTTCCTTTATGCTGCTGGTAGGAGAGCCGCTTGTGATACCTATCTGGCAAGGACAGAGTGGGGAAGAGAATGTCTTTCATCCTG
Source organism: Anseranas semipalmata (assembly GCA_013399115.1). Lineage (NCBI taxonomy): Eukaryota > Metazoa > Chordata > Aves > Anseriformes > Anseranatidae > Anseranas > Anseranas semipalmata. The sequence continues at coordinate 30,767 of VXAA01002090.1, forward strand.
GCAAAAGGCAAACTAGTCAGTGATAGGGAAATACACAGTGTTGCAGGAATGACAAATCAATCGTGAACTTAGCCATAGCAAACACCTCTTATTTGGCTCTTCGTTTCCATCTATAGGTTGGGATCCATGGGATCAGAATAGAATTCATCAATGAGAAAGGTGTCAAACGCACAGCCACGTATTTACCTGAGGTTGCTAAGGAACAAGGTGGGTTTGAGATGACAGTTAAACATGTCAGTATGCTGTGTCACAGAATTGGGTAACATAAATCTGTGGACTTTGGGTTTGGATTGCAATGCTGTCCTCATAGTAGTGCCATGGATCCACCAGACTTAATCTGGATAACTGACACCTGATACAGCTGCTGTTGGGTTTTCATCTGGCCTTTCTCTCATCCCACATCTGTGCAGTTGTATCTTAGTGTAAAAAATGTTTTAGGGCTTAAGAAATAGAGGGTCTCAAAATATGGATCTTCCAGCTTCATTTAGCATTGCATCTTTCCTTCTTCTATGTTTCTCCCACCAACTAGGATAACTGCAGGCTGCACAGCACCAACAGGAGAGTCCCTTTCCTCCTCATTGTTGCTAAAGTAGCATCCTCCAGATGAGGGCAGGAAACAGGGCCCCTCTGGAGCACACTTCCCACTCAAATATAGTAGCGGTCACCATGGTAACTGCTCAAAATATTGCCTCCTTTCCTCCACCTAGCAGAGTGGAGTGGTCGCATCCTCCTGGCTCTGGGGCAAAAGACTAAGGTAGGAATTTTAACTCTGATCTCTCACATAGCAGTGCACTGTGCTATCACTAGAGCATCAGGCTGATCCCAATATGTCTATGTAAAGCTAAGTATTACCTTATTTTGAGATTTAAAGAGCTAAAACTGAGTGGCATATGATAAACAGTTTGGGGTCCCTGCAACAGAAGCAATGCACAGACCTTTGTAAGAAGAGAGGTCATATGGAAAATGGAATTACTGTTTTATAGACCACTGCAGTTTCAATATGAGTTAAAAGGGGTTGGCATGTGCAGGTAGTGTGCATGCATAAGACCATATACGTCCAGTTCAGCACTGGTATTCCTGAAGCTCAAAGTTTCCTGTTTAGTTGTTTGCTTCTCTAGGGGCCTTTTAATGTAGCTCCTCTCTTCTTGAAACATCATTTTTATATTGAAAAACATCCCTTGCTTTTATTTTTCAATAGACTGGGATCAGATCCAGACCATAGACTCCTTACTCAGGAAAGGTGGCTTTAAGGCTCCGATTACCAATGATTTTAGGAAAACGATTAAACTCACCAGGTAAGGTGATGTATTTGTTGTCTTTTAAATTACCCACAAAACACTATAAAATAAGGTATTTGTGCTTGGTGTATGTCTTCATGCTTCTATCAGGTGTAGGCTGAAAGACAAAATCAAAAATTCCATGTGTTAGGCAGATAATGTATATGGAATGAAGTGTAATGTGTTCGGTCCATGCAGGATCAAAATGAGCATTTTCTAAGAGAAGTGTCACTGTTTTTTAGTATAATCATCCACGTGAAAGATCGAAAGAAGCAGAACACTTGAAAGTTTAAAAGGCTGATTTTTCTGTATATTTACAATGGACTTCCACAGATCAGCACACTGAGAAAAGGATAGTGGTGACAACTGTCTTAAAACCAAATCATACTCAAATTTGGGTCTTCAGAATTTGCTTGCTTTTCTATGCCCCTAGCTATCCTATTGGTTTTAGTTCCCTTTATGTTAGTAAAAAAATTGGGACATTCTGTTTTTCTATAGAAACACTGTAATTTACTAGGTTGTTCCCCACCTCTGGAGAAATGAGGTGGGTATTTGTGTTTTGTTTTGTTTTTTTCTTTTTTTTTTTTTTTTTTGACAGGACAGGATGAAGGTTTTCATTAAAACCAGGTGTAACAGGGACTTAGTGCAATTCACAACCACTCTGAAGTTATCTCGTGTTGTGTGCTTATAAGCACCTCTGGGAATCTGGTATCTCAGAAGGGACTTCGCGTTTTGTGAATCCCGATTCTACAACATGGACTAAGTCACATGTACACTATAATAAACCTCCTGTTACCCAACTCGGCATCATCTGCTTTCACTAGCCTTTCAAGTATGAAGTTCTCACGAAAAGTAAATAATACTTAAATACTGGTTATTTAGTCTCTGAAATGTTGAGTATTCTGCTTCCAGCAAACTTTCCATGCCTTTTTTTTTTCCTCTCCCCTCTCCACAGGAAGTAGGTAAAAAGAATACAAATTAATCAGTTGTTTCCCATGTGTCACTTCAGGAGCTAAATCAAGCTTAGAAAGTTTATCTGTCCAGACTATTGCATGAGGCAGTGCCTAACAAAGTAGCTTTTGAAGTTAGTGGGTGCCTCTTTGTCATTATTAGCTGTGATCCAAAAGGTGATGTGGGATTAATGTTTTTTGTCTAGTCCAAATTGCATGATCTGTTTACAGTTTTTATTCTGATGCTGTTTCCACAGGTACCGCAGTGAGAAGGTGACAATCAGTTATGCGGAATACATGGCCTCCCGTCAGCATTGTTTCCAGAACGGCACTCTTCATGCCCCCCCCCTCTACAATCATTACTCCTGACACACGGCTGCATGACCAGTCCCACCCCCCAGTTGCTGCCAACGGCTACGACATCATTGGAGCAGATGCCTCCTCTTCCTGGTCCAGTTACTTCTATTACTGCACCATTTTATGATGCTAGCTTCCGTTGCCAAGTCTGCCTTCCAGCTGACCTGGGGGGAAGATGAGAGCATGACAGAACTTCAGGGGCCCAAGCCTTATCTCAGCCTTCCCTCCAAACGGGGGTTCAGTTGGATTGGGGCTCCATGCCTATGAACTGTCGTGAGGTGCAGAAGACCTCTAGGAGTGAAAGTGCCACTTCAGACTGAGCTGTTCTTGTGTCTTACCGACACTCTGGAACCTTGTTCGTTATGGAAGCCCCCCAGATCAAGTAGGAGCATTCCCCTGGCAGCCTGGGCAACGGAGTCCAACAAAACATTTTTTAGGTTCTTTTTAATTTTTTTTAACCTCTGGTATCTGTTGTGTACCAAGAGCTGATTGCAGTCCCCGCACATCATATGGGGAGGGTTGAACATCTGGATAGCACCCCGTCCTCACGGACAGAAAACACTTGAAGATGTGAAAAACCTTTGGATGGTATTGCAGATGAATCCAATATTTAAATAAACCCTAGAAGGCTTTAATTCTCAGATCCCACTGTAGGTTGGATTCTCTAGAACTCCTTTGGTTTACAGTTTGCTGGGTTTTTAGACAGTGCTTTGTAATGTAGCCTGCTATGAAATAGAATGCTGTTATGCCTGTAAGAGAGCAAAATGTTGTGCTGTGTATGTGAAGGACGAGGTACTTGAGCGTACCCTGGATGGTCTTCTCTGTTACTACCAAGTTTTGTGTCGAAACATTTGTAACAGAGCCTGATTGGATTAGGGATGGGGAGGGATTTGCAGGGAATTGACTGTAGTCATACAAGGGAGACAAGTGACTGAAATTTGTTTAACTTAAGAAAACAGTCTTGGGGACCTTCCTTTTGATAGGACAGCCACTTTCTCTAGCATGACTTTTGATCTTGAGAATTGTCAGTATTCCAGTTTATAGCAGGCCTATGGAATAAAGCTATGTAGTTTCGCTGGTAAGTTAATACCTTATACAGCTTTTTCATTACCACATCAAGGCAATGGGTGGGGAAACCTATACTACCCAAACTGTATGAAACTCATGTGCATTCTGTATTTCTTCTCCTATCATTGATGACTGCAAGAAATACTCTATTGTAAGAGGAAGATATGTTATCCAGTTGTTTTGCAGTGTCGTTGAGGGACACCCTCTCAATAAGGTCACTGCTCTTCAAAATGTAATTTTTTCCAAATTTCTGGAGGGTCAGCAATGATGAGGAAAGAAAATACAAGTGCATAGCAGAGTAGTGGCTATTTGGTTGCATATAGCTTTAAAGTTTGCTTATGTGTGGTAATGATGACTTTTAAAATTGGCTGGTGTTCTAAGCCTGAAATTCTCTCCTGGCGTGGCAGGGAATAGGGCTGGTAGAAAGCTCAGAACTGCATGCTGCTGCTCCTTCTGGTCCTAGAGAAGCAAACAGGATTGTGCAGTTTTGCTTGACAGTGGTGTCATGTTCTCCCGCTGCTGGAGGAGAGAGACTTGAGGGAAAGGAGGGGGTCCTATTCTGGATAACTGTGCAATACTGACCCAGCTTTCCTCCTGTACTGGGTCATTCTTATAAGTTGCCACTTTTCCCTTTTGATGTTGTTGAAAAGCAATTGAAGATTAAGGGATTGTTTCATGATTTCCTGCTGCTGAGAATAAATCGGTCTTGTTACAAACTTGAGTGGTTTGTAATTACTCTCCCAGGTGCCCTGGAGTGATGGGGGAGGGTGGGGTAAGCTCTGGACATACCATTCACCTTTCAGCTGTCAAACAGTATGATACATAGGGCTACACTCATTACTGTTCAAGTGTTCTATGTTAGAATTTAATTTCTAAAAGGTTTAAAAAGAGCAAAAAAAATGGTGCTAAAACTTCACCCCTGAGCACGCTCAGTGAGACTGGTCATGCAGGCATGTAGTGCCAGGCTTTTCAACTATTGTTTCTTTTTCAAATGTTTGCCCTGTTCTGTGTCTTCAACAGTGTATAGTGTTTTCCTGATTTCATTTTATTTGAATAGGGGATGACTAAGGGGTGGGGTGGGGAGGGTTAGCTGTCATTTTTAAAGAACAGAATTTTAGGATTGAGTGACTTGGTTGATTTAAGCTTGAAGTGGGCTAGATGGTTTGGGATTGAGGAAGCCTTATCCTCTCCCACTTCCATTTCCCCGCTCAGTCTGTTTAAAAAACAAAAACACCTCTAAATATGTACTGTGTTCTTGTCTTGCTGCAGTGAGAAGAGAAGCTAGTAAATCAGAACCACTGGTCTGCTGCCTAAGAAACAGGCCCTCTCAGCTTTAGTCCCATATGGGTCCAGCTCTAAAATCGGTCGGAAAGTGTGTCGATAGTTAAATTAGCTCAGAAAAATGTATGACAAGGACAGGTGGTCTCAGGAAATAATCCCATTTCTAGATCATTACATGGCAGCTATGCATAAGGATGAAAGAAGTGCACTAGAAACAAAACGTACTTTCATTTGCCTCAAGATGGAGGCAACAAAAATCAGTGATTTAATAATTTTTCTGTGGTTACTTTGCTGGGACAGCACGTTAGAACTACTCCTTCTCAAAGCAATTGTCACCTGGTTTGATCTGGATTTAACTCATCCTTAGAAGCAAGTGCCTTTTGGTCTAGAAGGGCTTATTCTCATGACAACCACAGCTGAGAAATAATCTCACTGCAAGTATGAATTGTCTTTGTTTTACAGTAAATACAGGAGAATGTCTTTGATCACTGGAGTCTGTCAGTGTTGGAATGTTTCCACTGTGAGATTCTTAAATTCTTTTTCATGATGTTCAACAGTCAATCTCAACTGAGATCACTTCAGTTTGGGAAGGTTTTATGGTCAAAATATCACATATCTACAATTTATAAGAACAAAAAAAATTCTGTAAGAAATCTAAAAGTTCATTTTAACCTTTGCACAGGATAATTTGTTTTCATAGTACATTAACAAACATCTGCAATCTTCACTGACTATTAGTGCTGTTTTCTGTTTGTATTCTGGAAACTACATGTTGTTTTGTTTTGGGTTATTTTTGGTTAATTTATTTCCTTAAAGCAGGAGACCTCTTTTGACCTTCAGTGCAGAGATGTCAGACCAATTATTTGTATTACATTTGGTTGCCTCCTACCTATATAATAACTTCTGAGTGTAAATAATTGAACTCTATCCTCTAATGAAGTATTGTAGAGAATAAATCATAATGGAAAAAGATTATTTGTACTGTCCTCTTTATATGGTTTCTCACAGCATTTATGGGACATGATGAAATCTTTCTTATCTAGAAAGCTGAATAATATACTGTATGTACAAATACCAAGCCTCTAAATTCTATTATGTGTTCAGGACAAGGGAGGTTGCCAAAATGGGATGGTAGCTGTCTGGAAGCACAAAAGTAATCAAGACAGGCTCACTACAAGAAAGCAAGGAGAAATAGTAGGAAAATTAAAATCAAAAGTTAAATATTTTTCATTAATAAGGATACAGCACATTTGTATCCTCAAATAATGTTCACTTGAAAATAACTCCATTAGTTGTCATGATGGTGAAACATATACAGCACATGCACGTTGAATTCTGTAGCATTCTACAAATCCTGGACTTCTAAATGTGGCTTAAACTACCAGAAGTGTTCTTTCGTTTTGGTCTTTTAACAAGAACTAGTGAAAAAAGAGATTATCTGTACTTTACAGGTTGTAGTCCTCAAATGATCTATAAAAAAAAAAAAAGTAAAAAGAAAAAACATATTTCTGGATTCGTACTAAATATTTAATGAATGCTTTGGGACAGGATCAATTGATTTCACACACACACACACACACACACACACACAATTTTGCTGTATGTACCTCTGGCTTAAATGTTTTCCATACATTTTCAGACTATTGGTCATTTCTGATCTATGGCAGATGTGTAGGTAAAGATCCTATATTTCATGTTTGTGGTTCCTGGGAAATGCAGCCCTGGGTATCTGTGAAGAACAGGTATAAGACAAAAAAATATATACATATATAAATATATACCCTAAGAAGAAGGGTAGTTTTGACTTAAATATGCCCGAAAAGATTACTGACTTCAGGGCAACTCCAAAGCATGCAATTTGGCAATTAGATTTCCTTGGAAGATTTGAGATAATGTAAAAACTTATTTTCCTTAATTATATTTCCGATACTAGTAAAGGTAGAAGGTAAATCCCTTATGCACTGTGAGGAGTGGGTTAAGAAGGAGTCTATAGCTGACATCATTTCCAGGTGACTTGCAGATTCTGAAGTCAACCATAAAACTAGCATCCACTGCTGTCATGTGCCCAGATATACTATCAATTATAGTCTCTCAGATTCTTTGTTAACTAGAATACAGTGACTTATTTTTGTATCTTTTTATGGCATATATGTTTTTCCTTAATTTTGGGGGGTTTCACATTTAATCAGATGTAAAATCTTTGTCCAGTGTCTTTCATCAGAGATTCCTGTACGCATGTTGCTTTCTGTGGCTGCAGTAACACTCAGCAGCTCACTGTGAAGATGAGGTCAGGCAGAAGCAAGTGTGTACAAAAGAATGCACGCTGAAATAGTTCAATCCAGGCTCAATATTTGAATACCAGGGCAAGTCTCCAGAAAACACTTTCTTCTGGTTTTACTTCTGTTTGAAAAAAATGATTGAGTCATTTAGCACTGACTTCCTTCTAAAAGCAAATTACAGAAAGGTTAGGAGAAATCTCTATAAGATATTTCAAATGAACAATATCTGAGTGTTTTTATTCCAAACACAAAATAGATTTGGGGGGGTGGGGAGGGTTATATAAGAACTATCTAATTGTGATGGAGAAATGTTATGTCTCAAAGATAAAGATTAAAGCCAGAAAACTTTCCCATGTGACTCAGTAAACCCTATTAATATGTATACTGATCTATGTATTGTGAGTATTGCTCTCAAACTGAATTACAGTACACAGAGCAGTAGGGTAGAAAATTCCTGAACTGTTTTTGCTACAATCCAGAAAAAGATGAGCTGTGAATACGTTTGCTGATCACTCTCAAAACACAGAAAGCCAAGACCATTGTTACATATTCCTTAAAACAAATATGTATTGCTACAAACTGACCAGTATCCAGATTGTTGACGCATATTTTTTTCCCTTTTTTTATAGTCAGCTAGGCTACTTTTTAAACAGATTATTGCTGACATAAATTAGGCATTATACAAACAGTTGATGGTATATTTAGATATCGTTATATATGTATTTAAAAATTCAACAGATCATGCAAGAGCCAGTTTTGCATTCAGAAGCTTATCATCATTTAATTATTGTGTATTAATAAAATTTTGTATTGCTATTGCTCATATGTTCATTCATATTTGTTTTGTTTTGTTAGTAAAGATCTGTGCTTGTGTAATTAGTTGTTACCGGGTGTGTTTTCAAATTCAGGAAATGAAGAAATCACCATAGTAGGTCTATCTAACAAATTACTGTCTAATATCCTATCTCCAGCAGTAGTTAATACTTTCTGCCCTGGAATATGCAATAGCAGGCTCATGATAATCAAGATTTGTTCAACTCTTTTTTTGTCTTTTTTTTTTAATTAGTTCATTTTAGGATGCGGCCAGTCAACACACATGAAACTTCCTATAGTTGTTCTCTTTGTTTTAATCTATCGCATTTTACTTCTTATGCACACTTTCCAATCTAATTTATAAATGCTAAAACAACCAGCATGAGCAGGTGAGGAAGAAGCCAGTGCCTTTTAAAAATAAAAAATAAAAAGCCCTGGTACTCTGGTATGTTTGGTTAGTTGCAGTGGCTGCTGTGTTTTTTTTAAGTGCATTTTTAAAATTCCACACACAAAAAAAGAAAGCGGGGGTTGGGAATCAGGTTCCATTCGGGAATGTTCTTATTTGTCTAACTCTTGAGACCTTAGCCAAACACATCAGTGGTAATGAACCTTTACCTTCCATGACAGCCTCTTTAGCTGTACCTTTAAACTCATGCAGGTATCTGGCTTTCTCTTAATTGTTTCAGTTTTCATATACTTAAGTAGATCAGATCCTTGGGGAAAAACAAAAGTGAGATTCATAACTTAAACCTCTGCAAGCTACCTACTGTTCTGAGAATCGTGATGTTCTGAGTAGATGGGTTATTTGAGAAGCCATCGGGATTTCAAGTGATTTTAAATGCTTCTGTCGTCAATCTGACATGGATTTCTTTGTTTTCTTGTAAATATAATTGAAATTGTCTAATTTGCCAGATGTTCCCCGAGATATTTTCATTCTATTTTCCTGAATGTCTTCCTGGTTGTACCACTTAGCAAATTAGTTTTCAATCAGTTTCTCTGCCATGCTCGTATATTCTGTTAACAAATATTAAAGATCTAAGCTTTGATCCTGTAAATATTCTTATAGTTTACACTTAATGTGTTCCTTCTCCCAGCATGCAGGAAGCAATTCAGCTAGCATGGATGCAAGTTCATGACAACAGGAGTGGTTTCATGATAAATTCTCCAGCAGTCTAGTTTTGCCCTTCTTTAAGGGCGCAGGATGACATTGTAAGGTCTGATAAGATGATTACTGTAAGAGACTTAAGCTGGTTAGGCACTTTCATGGGAGCTCTCCAGGGAAAGTACTACTCTGTAAGTTATTTTCTTGGCAGTCTTACCATGACAAGTATCAGGAGAAATATAATAATTTTGAGCCTGCCTATGACTTTTAGTCTATAGACTACTTCTGGGTAGTCTGAAGAAGGTAACCTCCCATCCAAAGCGTGCTGTGGATTCTCCTTCCTCCCAAACTTATGTATATTTATCACTGAGCTGGACAGAACTTCTGGTGTGGGTAGTTTTCCTAAAGACATGGTTTGCTACCCTTTTCCTGATCTTGCTGAAGCAGGTAAGTATGTTCTGGTAGCAAAACGGAGGCGCCTGTAGGTCCTGGGTGCACTCTGATGTGAAGTCAGCAGGTGAAGATGCAGCTGTCGCCTCAGTGCTCCCCAGCTGCTTCTGCGCAGACACGTCCCACTGCACTGATTCTAACGTGGGGTTCGGCACAGTTTTGGTCTCCATTTATTTCCTAAAGGACTGTGTGAGCACAAGGATCCTTCCTCTGGGTTTACTTGTGTGAAATACGAGTGTGGTTTCCTTCAGTGTTCACTCTACAGCCTGCTCTCTTGTGGCATGGTTCATCTGGTTTATGCATTATAAGATTTTGGGCCCAAAAAGTCTTGCTCTGCCAGAGTTAGCTGGCCTGCCTCCACAGAAATAAAGCACCTTGGTCTGCAGGAGCTTATTTCTAGGTTAGCCTAAACACACCGTCGAGGCTGTGCTTTTTGTGGGGGTGCTGAGGGGGCGATGCTCCTCCTCGGTACCCCACAGGCGCAATCCGGGCGCTCCGGGCTTTTTCCCCCCCTCTGCCGGGCCAGCCGTGCTCGGACGAAAACACTGCGGCCGTGCCCGCCCTGCCCCGCCGCTCCCTCCCGCCCAGCTCGGCTCCAGGCCGCCGCCCCCGCTCCTGCCAGCCGGCCCCGACCCACCTCCTGTCAGCGGCGGGCGCCTCCGCGGCGGCTCCCCCTGGCGGGCCGAGGGGACGCGGCGCTTCCGGGCGCGGGGGT
>VXAA01002090.1:45551-121706 GCA_013399115.1 Anseranas semipalmata
TGTCCGCGGGACGAGCTGCGCGCAGGGCCTAGCTCCGGGGCGCGGTGGGCAGGGGGCTGAGGTGGCGGGGAGGGCCGGGGTGGGAGCGGGCAGGTCGTCCCCTGTCCTGCCTGCTGCGTAGGTGGCTGCCCGGGGCCTCGCCCGGGGCCTCGCCCGGATCTCTCAATCCTGCCTTTTCGTACTTTTTTCTTTTTTTTTTTAATATTACTGTTTCTCTCTCTGCCTCGGCTTTGAGGGGAGTTTAGGCTGTGACTGCTTGAAGACACGGCTTGGGGAGCACTGGCCTTTATGGGGTAGACACAGCCACGTGTAGCAGGCACTTGCTTATTCCGGAAGGGCGGATAGGTTTAGTAAGTGTATGGTGGTACATTCTGATGATGATTTGTCAGTCCAAACTTACAACTTCGAGTAGTAAACCTAGGCGAGCTGTTAAAAATGAAGAAAAAAACAAAACTTTTTTCCATTGGAGACAACTCACTAAACTTTGTGCCTTCTTGGAAATGGGTGTTATTTCTCTCTTGTTGACTGTTAGCTTCTTTTTTATGATTAGATACTTGTATGCCTTGAAATACAGTATTTTGCAGTATTGGTACTCATTTGAGCATGTCTGTTTGTCTTACAAAACTTGTCATAGGTAAGTCATTCTGTATTCTACTGGTTTTGTACCTCGTTAGATTCTTAATCACAATTTTTGAGTAGTTGGGAATCTGTTTTTCTGTGTAGTCATTAGTCCCTCACCCTTCTCCTTGCAACAGGTGTTTATCCTTTTATACTTTTCCTAACTCAGAAACTGTTCTATCCTTCCTTTAAGAAAGGCAGTACTACATCCATATTTGTCAGAAAATTTACTGTATGTAGACAATATTGTGTCAAATACTTGGGGTTCCTTCTTCCTGACAGCAAAATTGACTTTTAATTCTGAAGTTTGTTACAGCGTTCTGGCATCATCTTTAATAATATGTCTATAATCATAAAACATTATTTAAAATCTAGTTCTTAACATCATTATGTTCACTTACTCACTTGTGTTGTAGTATTTCTAATGGGAAGCTCTGAAACTGATTAAAAGACACTTTATTTAAACACGCTCAGCTTAGTAAGAACAACTTGGCATCTCTTTTAATTGATTTGCTATTGGCATTTTTGTAGTACTCTGCCCAACTGCTCCACAGTTTAGAAGCTGGGCTTGACTCGACCTGCTTGCATCTGACTGTTTCAGAAGTTGATGGAATTACCAGATTAAAGACATCAATTGTGAGAAACAAATACTGAAAGATCCGGGAGGGGGATTTCTTTGAACCGCAGAAAATACATGAAAGTAACCAGTGCATATTTATCATGAAATGGTTTGGGTTGGAAGGGACCTCAAAGCCCACCCAGCGCCAGCCCCCTGCCATGGGCAGGGACACCTCCCACCAGCCCAGGCTGCCCAAAGCCCCATCCAGCCTGGCCTTGAGCACTTCCAGGGATGGGGCACCCACAGCTTCTCTGGGCAGCCTGTGCCAGTATATAAATATCGTTTAATAAGAAACTCCTAGAGCTGCTAAAATATTTTAACTGTTTATAGCGCCTGACATTTAAAGTTTGTCCCAGTTACCTGGTGTTGGTCCTTCATTGGATCCTTGTTCTTTCAAGTTGTAAAAGAATGATAGCCAAAAAGCAGCAGTAAACATTACTCTGTTTAAAACATTGGAATTGGAAAATTCCTTATCAGTTTTGTGTTCCTGTTGTCATCAGAGGTCAGCACAGGAAATAATAACATGGTGATCATAAATGGAGCTTGCGGTAGAGATATTTTGCAGCAAAAAGAGGCCTTGTTCAGATAAGAGGATGAGAAAACTTCTGTTTTGTTCCCATCCCTAGCAGATGCCTTGGTCTTCTCAGTGACTTGGAAAAAAACATCATGGAGAAGACGTCTGGTTGTGTAGGGATATGAAAGGAGTACAGTTTAACTTTTTACTGAGATAGTTCCGTGCAAAGCATTTTACTTTTTGCATCTGCTAGCTGCAGGGTTGCTATCTAAGGAATTTCTGTAGTTTGTTCATTAAAACTGAAAACGAAAATAATTCTAGCCTTGCCCAGATGTTACTCTAGCTTATGTTTTTAGGAAACTAGTCATATCGTTGCGCAGGAATATTCTAAAAGCAAGCTGGAAAACTATCTGTAGTATGTGAATTTTACGAAATTTGTTCTTGATTTGCCATATTTTCCTTTCTGTTATCATATCATTTAGTTACTGAAAAATTTAATGCAAAGTAAAAATACAGATGTACAGTTTTGGCTGGTATAGTTAATGAAAAAAATGTTGTTGACAACTAAATTTCAGTTCAACTGAATATTGCTAGAGCTTAATAATGGGTTGGGGATATGGTAAGGATCTTCCAAAAGATTAAAGCCTTAACATTAGTTTTCTTCTTATCTAAAGAATCTCTGAAAGTAAGAGCTGAGAAATAGAATTCTGATAACTAAACAGTTCTTGGTTGTTTGTATTTTATTACTCACTTCAATTTTCAGAATCCATGATCCCAGGTTTTTAGAATGATGTCAAACTTACGAGCAATCCATTCCATTCTGGTATTTAAAAACGACTCGACATTTGCTGGAATGTCCTGGTTCAGCCTGCTCTCTACATTCTGGTGGGTGTACCAGTCATTCTGTTGTGAAACTCAGAATGGGATATGAGGTATATATTTACCGGGAAAGCAAGCAAGCCAGCCTCTCTTGTGCAGTATTACTTTTGATAACACCTTTGGTATAAAGACAGTGCATGCACTGTGATGTGAAGTACTGTTTAAAATTGTTTTTCAGTTGGTGGTAGGGTAATACAAGTTAAAGTTTATGGTGGGAAAAGGTGAGGCCTGAGTGTGTTAAAACATAGTAGAAGCTTGCATTTTTGTGGAGGTTGTGATTGAAAATGTAGTCAAGTCTTCCTTTTTTTTTTTAAGTTTTTATTTCAAGTTTCTTGTTATTGTCTAAAGGTGACTTGGTTTAAAGAAAAACAAAACAAACAAACAAACAAAAAAACAACCAACCAAAAACTAACCACCAAACCCAGACAGCAGTACTCTTGAATAGCTTAAGCGCAAGTCTGGACATACAAGTTGAAGTCTATGAAGCTTGCTATTACCAACTTGATGCAGTCCCTTCAGCTGTTATACTTTTTTGGTATAGTTCCTTCTTATTTGCTCTAGAGTGATCACAGATATTATTTGTAACGTGTTCTCTGAATATGGAGGGATACTGGAGACCAAATTATTTTATGCTTTGAAATGAAGCTATCTGGTATTGCTGCTGTTTCCATCTGATAATGCAACTCTGCACCAGATTATAAAAAGAAAGAAGTATGATTCTGTGTAGCAAGAATGGCCATGATCTACAAACAGATCCTTCTTTATCCAGTAAGCTATGTACGTGGTTTTTGCTAGAAAATAAAAATAAAAATCTCATGTTCATAAAGATACCTTGTTGTTCAGGAAGAATAAGTGCCAACTTCCACAATATGGGATAATCTAATAATAATAATGAATTGTACCGAGTAAGTTGCAAAGAAATCTTATCAGGAATTGGGGGCGTTCTCTTCTAAGCAGTTTCACTAGCCATTATTTTTATCAAAGTTTCTCTTCTGCAGGAAGAAAGACTTACTGTGCAGTATTAAACTTCACTGTTGAATAACCCTGATAAAACTTGTCATACATAACTGTTGTTTAATTATATGAAAGTGTTTATATACATGCATAGAACATAATAAGTGTTTTTTCATATTTTTCAGTCAAATGAAATAATCTCTTCCTCTCTGGGTGCTTGCATACTGCAATAAGTAACCTTGGTACATTTTTTCCTATCAGAGTTGCAAATTTATCTTCAGTTTCATTTTTAATTTAATTATATTTTTTCCCATACTGTTCCTCAATCTAAACACTTCTCATTTTGTGTTTACTTTTAATTTGAGTTCATTTTTATATGAAGAACAATATTTGTCATGAGCTCATTGCTGTTATTTAATTAAACTTTGTTATAATGAAATATAGTGGATACTAAAGAAATTTTATTTTGTATCGACTTTTGGGGCTTAGAAAATGTAATCTGTGGAGTTGTGAATTTGATGTAGCATAGAATTTCTAGTGCTTTTAAATAATTTAAATTTAATTTAAAAATTAAAAATAATTAAAAACTACTTTCTGCTGCCTATCTTCTCTTGGTTCGAGTTCATGCAATGTTCCAAGCAGCTGTACAGGGAGAGCCTTTCTGTGAGCAAAAGGGAGGTTTATTTTTGTAATTTTTAATCTCTCCGTTTTCTGTTTTGGCCTGTGAAGTGTCGGTGGGAACTATCCATCTCTGCAATAGCTTTGACTTACGCTGCGCTCAGTGACTCTAACTGTGTCTTGGTAGGCAGTATGCACTATTTATATTTTTAGTTAATATGGCAGCTGTATCAGCTCTTTTGAAAATACATCCCTCAATGCTTAAAAATGTGTCTTGTTTCACAGCAAGTTTTAGTTTAAGGCAATTGGTCATGAAAGATGGATTTCAGATTGTGTGTAGTCACTCCCCTGTAACTTTACCCGAAAGTGACTACCCCCGAGTGGAACAAGGTGGCAGCGTGAGCCAAAGCAGTTCTGCAACTAATAGTGTAGATGTGTTGAAACTGATCAGTTCTTTCTATTAAGGCTGTTTTACGTGTTTCGGGATGAGCACACAGGTACTTGAATTAATCCATGTTTCTTTGGTTTAATGTTTGTTTGAGGTTTCCTTTAAATCACTTCCCTAGATCAAAAAGAAAAGTAATATGGAAAAAAAATTAACGTGTTCCTTTTGAAAAGGAGGCCAGAGACTGGATAACAAGTAGTCTGCGGTATTTTGTGTGTTTGGTTTAGTTTTGGTGTTCATTATGAAGCTTTGGCAACTCAGTGACTTGTATTCTGCTGTGTGTGTGTGAGTATTTGTCAACAAATTTGAGTCTGGCAAGAGCTGCGATTTGAATTGGGTAAGTAATGCCACAGCTCCAGCTGATGCAAGTGCTTGGCTTAGCCCGATGACTGCACAATGGTGCAGCTCCGCGCCAGCATTCTGTCCAGTGCTTGCAGTTGTCTGAACTGGCATTGCAGCCTGAAGTGGTAACTTCCCCTGCTTCTGCTTTTCATTTGTTTGCTCATCTCTGTCAGTAGAGGCGTTCCTGGAACTCGTTAGTAAGTCAGTTGAGAAGCTGCTCTGGGTTTTGATTAATGTTAGCAAAAGAGGTCTCTTAACACAGTAGTGTCCTAGGTGGGTGGCCAGTCTGGTTTAAAGGAGGGGTAGTATAGGGCAGGAACATACAACTGGGGGCAAGGCAGGACTTTATGTGGTGCCAGCAGCTTTAGGTTTGGTTCAAGTCATGCCAGAACTTGATCTAAGCAATCCTCTGGGCTCTTTCTGCTGAAGTTCACGGAGTAGCTATCACCACATTTAAATTGTGCGATCAGGATGAGGAGTCACACTTGCCAACATTGTTCCCCTTCCTCCAACCCCAATAAAAATCACCGATTGGCTTTGAAAATGCCTTGCGTTCTACTGGGGCATGTTTGTAAGCAAACTGTTACAATTCTTTGCAGAGACTACTCATATCTTATAACAAGAAAATCGTAGGTTGGCTAAATCTGCAAGTAAAAGGACTGCAGACGGTGTAAGTGTTAATACAGCATACTTGTTCTCAAATGTTTGTGCAGTTCCTAAATTGCAGAGTTGGGAGTTAAACTCATACTTGAGTCAGTCCTCAAACCATGTTTTGCAATCTCTTTCCACTGGTGGATGCAAATATTTTTGTTTCTCAGCAAATTTAAGCCTCATAAATAAGCTTGGTCTATTTCTAATATCTTTTGTAGAGCCTTAAGCAATATAGCTGCCAAGCTTTCTGTACAGTAAGATGAAAATACCAGCCCAGAACTGTTGATTGGAGTGCTGCTTGCGCCAAGAAGGCTTGCTGATATTCTCAAGGCAGGTGATATGAAGTAGGAAAGAAATGCCAAGGGATTTTAGACCTTTGGAGAACTTAGTTTTCTGAACTGAAGCTCTCTGGTGACATGCCCTTTTACTGAATTGTCGTTCTCGCGACTCTTCCTGTAATTGGGGAAAAATCTTATTCTGCAATCCTTGCTCTTTAAAAGGCTTTGTGCAGAATTGATGTATGTGAACTTGAATTTTCTTTACTGAAAAATGTGTTGGTAGAGAAGATGAATGTATATCCTTTTATTGGACAATACTAAATGTAAATACAAAGGCTGTTTACTAGAGAAGCTTAAATGTGGCTGTTGAGCAGTGTACATATAATCACGTACAGGCTTTGTAATCATGCAGAGGCATTTGTATGTCTCCTAATTCATGAGGAAAGGCCAAGAAACATATATTCCTGGAGGAGATGGTTATGTGATTTCAGTTAAAAGCAAGTGTATTTCTAATTCATGTTTGTTAACACAGTTCTGGTTTCTGAATTTAGTGTTCAGTAAAAATGATGCAATTCTGTTCCGTTAGTGATTATAATATAATCCTGTGAACTGGGCCTGGCTTTTCTTGTGCTGAGCTAGCAAAATGAAATACTTTGTTTAACAAAGTAAGAAAGTCTACAGTTGTGCATAGCTGATTTTTCTAGTGCTGCCAGAAGTCTAAAATTCATTTTTGAAGATTGTCATCTCGTTTTATTTCTTTGAGAAAGAGTGACTATAGAAAATAAGTGGCCTAAGAGACTTAGATAGTTTACAGTGCATGACAGGATCATATCATCCAAAAATACAATTTGCAAAAAAAACTGAAGTGTTATAAAAATCTGGAATTAGTTATTTGGGGGCTCAGTTGTGTGAGCACGTGGTATATACATCAGTCATCGATGCAGAAAGCGTCTAGGGCTTCCTTATATAGGAGAATCTCTACATTGGCTGTTTAAAATAGGTGTTTCAAACAAAACTTCTAGAACTGCTTGAGTAATATTGTATAGACTTTCAAACACTGAGAACTTAAAATAGCAAAAAAAAAAAAAAAGCTTGTTCCTTGTTAGTTTCTAGCCCAACAAGTAGCAAACAGTGGTTAGATATTGATCTTCCACAGCAAACTGTGGCAAAAGTTTAGTTGACAAATATGCTAGACTTAAATCTTAACTGGAGTAGATAAAGAGAAACAGTGCTCTTGAATTGTCTTTCTCCACATAAATAATGCCATAGTCAGAACTTTACATTATTTACTTTACATTATTTTGATAATAATTCAGAAGTGTTTTCTTTCACTGTTTCCATAATTTAGGGTGAGTTTGGTTGATTGGGTTTTGTGTGTGTTTTTTGTTGTGTTTTTGTTTTTGGACTGGACTTCTCTGATTCACCAGTATGTTAACAACCCTACAATGTAGCGTGGGGTTTGAATTTCTGTCCATAAGAGTTGTTTAGCAGCATTGTACAATTTGGTAAAGTTTGAACTGCTCTCTCCGATTCCACTATTCTTGCTTAAGCGTGTCTTCAATAACTATGTTGGGGCATAGCAACTGTAGGTATTAATTTGCATCTTTTCCTGTAAACGCAGCTGCTTATTTAACTGCTCCTAAACTCTGGGTTTTGGTCTGGGGAGGGACAACAAACAAACCTCCATCTTGGTTGTATCTGTTTGTGTGCATCTACTACATCTTTTCATCAAAAGAATATCAAAAACCTTTGAAAAAAATACCTCCTTGGATATTGCTAGAATAATACAGTGGGTCAGTATGTTATAGAGCATGTATTCTGCAGTGTGGCTGTCGTAGTGTTTAGAATCTTTTCTTATGCTGACTTCATGAAGTATGGAAATAACCTTGACGTGTTGAGAAGATGGGGGCTCTGTCTCGCAGAGGCCTCTGCTTCTGGATGTGAGCCAGCCAGGCTGTAGACATGGCTGGGGAATGGTTTTGAGCATTAAAATATACAATTAAATAAAAAGTTCTTGTCTTTTGAAGAGTTCTGCTGAAGTATAAACTCTTCTTGGAAAGAGAGGTAGAAAAGAATCTTTTAATTACTGTTAATAAGTACTGAAAAAATCTCATCTTTTGCTTTTAGTTGTGGTGTTTGACATTTTCACAATTAGCACTTTGCGTACAAAGGCACCTTTTTTCACATGATCACAAATTATAGCGCTATGTTTCTTCCTCCTGCTGCCCCTTCTGGACTTCAGTTTCTTAGTAATGGAAATTTAATACTCTGTTCTTCTATTTTTATTTGGCTAAGAAACTGGTATGGCAAACAGCACTGCTTTGTCAGAAGACTGGCCCAAGTAACACTAAGGAAAAAGGAACATTCTTTAGGTCACGTAGTAGAGATTTGTAATTCTTTTTCTTTGTTTTCAACATTTACTTTTATATAAAAAAAGAGTTATGGGTATGTTTGCTAAGTGTTCAATAGAGAAAGGTTACGAAAGATGAATCTTTGTAACACGTTCCAACTTAATTAATTCCCAAGTCTAAAAAAAAAAAAAAGCTTTGATATTTTCTTGTCAGCATTGAAGTTGCAATTTGTAGGGACTCAGATATTCAGCTTTAAAAAGTTTGTTTCTGTTTCGTAGTGTGAACAGAATCAAACTGTCGTTAGAGTGTATGGACTTCATTTATCAACGGAATCTCGGTAGATTGTTTCTGAATCGAAGACACTAGTTGCCGTGTTTCCCTAATTAAGCTTTGTCCTGCAAACCGCTATAGTGCTTCTTACCTTTTTCACTTCCACTGATCATAAAGTTCTCTGAAGACTTTTTCTAGGATTTCTTGCCATTATTTTTTTTTCCTGTTCTCTACTGTTTGTGTGTTTTATAAAATGAGGACTTGAGTCTTATTAAGTTGTCTCTTGCCAGGAGCTGACTGTAGCCAAATGGAAGCAAAATGGCTGCATTTCTTCCACATGGTGCCTAAATCGTGGTTTGTCTCTAGAATCCAGTAAAGTTCCAGTTCAGTCTTACGTGAGATGAGAAGGAAAGATAATGATAAGCTGGTGATTTGGGAGTTTACATACCTAAACAGTAGCTCTTGAGTCGAGAGGGACCTAGATACACTTGAGCAATGGGTCAGCAGAAACCTTGTGAAGCTGAGCAAGGAGACCTACAGAGGCTGGACATGGGGGCCTAGACTCGGGGTTTTGTGCATGCTGGGAAGTGACTGGCTGAATAGCGGTCTTATTGAAGAGGACCTGGAAGTTACAGTGAATGCGAACCAGCAACATGTTCTTGTTATAAGTAAGGTGAAATTAGAGGGAGCATTGCTAGCAGATGCAGCTGTGGTTTTTTAATTTGCTTCTTGCTAAGATTGGCATTAGTACACCAAGTCCTGCTGAAGAATGGTATCTTGACACTTAGGGTTAGCAAGCACGAGAGGCCTTTTTTGGTTTAAGTTGTCTTTCCTTTGCTGTTTTTAGTGTTTGTCATCCTGTGTTACGCGATTTAAAATTTAGTCCAAATTTTGTTTCCTGAGAAAGTAAGCTTCAAAGTAAAGCAGCATCGGTAATCACTTCAGCATGAAAACAAAGCTGGACCGTATTTCAGCCAATTAAGATGAATTGCTATTGTACTGGGTTCCCAGTGGTAAGACAGTCTGGGTTATAAGGTAAATGCAGCTCTTGTCAAATGCCAAGCAGGAGTCGAGATGAGGGAATGAATTGGTAATTTAGAGAGGAAGAATATTGTTTTGCTGTTAAAGAGTGATTAAAGTATTGCAAGTCAATTTTAACTTATGGCAAAACAGTCAAATCAGTAACACTGAGATCACAGCAGCAGACTAAATCCTGTGTATCTTCTAACTGAGACCTAGTGCAGTCTGGCAAACATCTTTATTTGAAGTGCATGACAAGAAACTTGCTGTACAGGTCCCTTTTGTGGGGTGCAGAAAGGGAGTTGTTGTAGGGCATCTTACTTGTGAAAGCAGTTTTCTCTACTGTGGCCAAAGTGGTAAAGCCGGATGTGTCTCTTGAGTCCTGTGAGCTAAAGTATTTTGTTTTTTAATAATGTATTTAAGCACCGGTCTTCTGTAAAAGATATGTCTGTTTTGGAATGAGTTGGGGGTTTAGTTTGAGCATAAAGTGAATTATGTTTGAGATCTTTTTGGTTATTTGGTATTTACTTATCACTAGAAGTGCAAATTTTGAACAAAGTCTTAAGTGTCCATGTAACTTAAGTGCAGCTAAACAGACTCCACTGTTCAAGACTCTCAGGTTACAAAGCCTGGGAGACACTTTCACTCTGGCTCTAAATTTTTTTCCCATCATAGCCCATACTCCCTTGAGCTTTTAGATGTTGTCTTTTCAAATTATCTGTCTGTGTGCTTTCTCCAGTATTCCAGAGAGTACTAGGTTTAGTGTTTGCAGGTAAAACTTGAAAGGTGTTGGGCTTCTTTTGTCAATTAAATATTGTCACTGCTTTTCCTTCTGCAGAGAATAAACCTTTTGAATCAAAACCTGCATCAAAATAATCACATTTTCTAGGTCTTGCTCACTGTATGGTGAAATTTATTTTGATCGATATGTTAAAAATGTTACATATTCTGTCATTTCAGACTCTGTGTCATTTGTGTGCACGTGTTTGGGACATGCGAGTACAGAATGGAAATGAAAGGGAAAAAAACCTGTCAATGAAGTAGATTCAGGGCTGTATATGAAACAAATCTTTCAAGTGTCTCCAGATAGGAAGAGGTGGTTGAGCCTTTTGGGCAGAGTAGTATATTTTGACTTGGCCAGTGGTTATTTTATCAACTTCTGTATTTTTTCATGAAGATGTAGGGGATGATATTTTTATTTTACATCTTCTATTGGAATAGAATGACTGGGACTGGGAAGGCTGCCAAATCTTTCACCACTTTGGTCTGAATTTAAAACCCATTTCTGTGAAGGTTCTTTTTACAAATAGAATACAATAGTGAATGAATGATAATATATATTACAAATCTGTTTAAAGGTAGTAGAGACCTGGCAAAATCCTGGGAAAATGCTGCTTAAAAGCAGTCTTGTATAATATAGATCAGTATTTTTGTCTTTAGTTTTATGATTTGTGTTTTAGGGACCTCTGGTACCTGTGGATAATTAAGGAGTGTATTCTCAGGTGTAGGAATGGTCATATTTGTCTTAGGTTTAAACTCACTATACTGGTGTCTTCTAGAAAATTTAGGGGGGATCTGCACATCAAAATGTGGAAAACTACATAAAATTGTGGTGCCTTATTTAATTCAAAATTAGGCTGAGATTTAAAAACACTCGAAGGACAGGAATTTTATGCAATTTTTTCTCCTGTTACTGTAAGTTTTTTTTGTCAGTTTTTTACGAAAGTATGTCATCACATGGCCATGGGGCTAAGTTGGGCAAATTTGTACTTCACTGTTGCATGTCATTGACCAATGCAAGCTTTCCTGGCATTATATGCTGTTTTTTGTCAAAAGTAGTGTTCCGCTAAGGAGCGCAAAGTCAAGACAGGTCACAGAGTGGCTTGAAAATGAAAATGTATTTTCAACTAGTTTTGTATTATTGCTTAATTTAACCATTATCTCACTTTTGTAACTAATAGGAAAGACGTCAGCTGGGTTTAGAACTGTAAATTGATGCATCACAGACTGGCTTGGGTTGGAAGGGACCTCAAAGCCCACCCAGTGCCAGCCCCCTGCCACGGGCAGGGACACCTCCCACCAGCCCAGGCTGCCCAAAGCCCCATCCAGCCTGGCCCTGAGCACTTCCAGGGATGGGGCACCCACAGCTTCTCTGGGCCAGGGCCTCACCACCCTCTGAGTAAATAATTTCTTCCAAATAGCTAATCTAAATCTGCCCTCTTTTAGTTTAAAGCCATTTACCCCTTGTCCCATCACTACACCCCCTGACAAAGAATCTCTCCCCAGCTTTCCTGTACCCCCCTTTAGGTACTGGAAGGCCGCTGTAAGGTCTCCCCAGAGCCTTCTCTGCTCCAGTCTGAACAACCCCAACTCCCTCAGCTTGTTTTCATGTGAGAGGTGCTCCAGCCCTCTGAGCATCCTCCTGGGTCCTCCTTCTGGACCTGCTCCAACAGGTCCATGTCCCTCTTGTGCTGGGGGCCCCAGAGCTGAAGGCAGCACTGCAGGTGGGGTCTCACGAGAGCAAAGTGATTCTTCCCCTCTCATTCTCCCCTTCTCACCTCCCTCCAGCTGCTGGCCACATGCTTTTGATGCAGCCCAGGCTACGGTTGGCTTTCTGGGCTGCAAGTGCATACTGCTGGCTTATATTCAGTTTTTCATCCACCAACACCCTCAAGTGCTTCTCCTCAGGGCTGCTCTCAGTCCACTTATTGCTCAGCCTGTGTTTGGAGTTGCCCTGACCCAGGTGCAGGACCTTGCACTTGGCCTTGTTGAACTCCATGAGGTTCACATGGGCCCACCTCCAGCCTGTCCAGGTCCCTCTGGATGGAATCCCTTCCCTCCAGCGTGTCGACCGCACCACAGCTTGGTGTCATCTGCAAGATCCATCGTTGCCTTTCTCAACTGAATTTGTTTAGCTGGAGCTTTTTCTCTTGATGAAGCAGTTTTATCTGTCCAAAATCTGTGATCCATGAAAGTACTATTAAAAAGTAATAAAAGGCACTGATTAAATTGTTTGAGATTCTTGAGTGCCTCACAAACTTGTACAATTTTCAGACTTCGGATAATTCTTATATTGTAAATCCAATTAAACGTTTTCCCAATAAAATAGGAAATTGAAACACAAAGCAATTCAAGGAATTGATCAAATCAATGTATACTTTACTAGATCTGTGAATCGACATCCTTTTCTCTTTTTCATATTTTAGTCCTCTTTTTTCACAGGAGAATTTCCTTCTCTGCTGTGAAGGAAACATGATCAATGTTTTCTTCAGAAAAATTGACATCTGCATAGAGCAGAATCAAAGTTCCTTCTGCTGTGAGAGTTTAATTCATTGGCAGACGTGCAAATTGCTTTAAGCAGATTTCAAGTGTATCTTCAGGAAAATGTGGTGGAAGCTGCTGCTCATGCTGTTTTTGCAGCACTTCTAGGAACGTGAGTTTCTAATATGTGTAGATTATGAGTGTATCTGCTTCACCAAATGAAGTAGGGGAGATGCAGAAACATTGTTTCAAAACTAATCTTTTACTCGGGTTTATTTCCTCCTTAAAGGAAGAATTATTGTTGGAATGCCTAATTCAGATAATTTATAATATTAGGAAGACAGTTTCTTTATATTTGCAAATCATGTAATCTTTTTTCTATCTACCCCCCCACCTGGTGACTTTGTGCTTTCAAGAAGGGCTGATGAGTCTAGCAGAATCTCACTCTTCTCAGCCCTTAACCAGAATGGCTTGCTCTGTTCCTGCATAGTAGAGAGTAAAATGAGTTGTGTAATTGTGTCTGTGTTTTTCTGTTTTCTAAAACCCGAAACATTTTGCTGAAGATGGCAAAAGTAGCATGCATCAGGAATATATTCTTCCACATAATTCTTTTATATTGGGAAGAAGACAGGCTCCCAGGTAAGGAAAAAGACTGCATGAGGAGATCTAGAGAGAGGTTTCCCAGAAATAAAGCAAATGTTTCAGGAATAGGAAGGGCACGGAAGCATCCACTGCTGGTCTCCAGAGCAGAGATGCACGTTCTTCCAAAGGATGAAAGAAAGGAGAATGTTTTGGAATGCCTTTACTTCTGAAGTTTCAACACTGAATAACATTATATTGGACTTGGTCTGATGTTTTTTTCCAGAACAAGTGTTCATTTGGATGTGCTTACAGATTTCTTAATATAGAAGTTAAATGCAGAGTATTTTTTTTTTCTCAGAGATGGCTATTAACCATAGCATTTTTGAAATTAGAGAGGTGTTACTAAAAGGAAATGAAGCAGTACCTATGCATTGTACAGTTAACGGTTCCGCTCGTCTAATCAAAGGAAGTTGGTGTTAATGATGCATGGAACAATAACTTGCTATGCTGACTGCACCGCGGTGTTATCTGGTACTTTCTGCCTGGGAAAGCTGAGTTCTTCTCTAATCGTGTTTTTTCCACTGAATGTCCTGATCCATATTTTGGACTCCAGTGTCCTATTGCAACGCAAATAATTTCTATTACTTTTCCTTGTTTCTGTTACACAGTAAAAATGTTTGCTTTAAAGCTTTGTTTAACTTTAATACAGACTTAAAGAAACAGTATACAGATACACTCAGGAAATTTTTAGTACCTGCTTTCCTTTGCCTCTTAGCCATTTCAGTGGAATGTCTTTAAGCTCCAGCATGTTCTGTTGTAGTGGAGAGAGCAGGACAGCAGAGTTTGGCTTAAGTAACTGGCTTCTTGTACTCCCCAGGAGAATAGCCTTNCCTCTCATTCTCCCCTTCTCACCTCCCTCCAGCTGCTGGCCACATGCTTTTGATGCAGCCCAGGCTACGGTTGGCTTTCTGGGCTGCAAGTGCATACTGCTGGCTTATATTCAGTTTTTCATCCACCAACACCCTCAAGTGCTTCTCCTCAGGGCTGCTCTCAGTCCACTTATTGCTCAGCCTGTGTTTGGAGTTGCCCTGACCCAGGTGCAGGACCTTGCACTTGGCCTTGTTGAACTCCATGAGGTTCACATGGGCCCACCTCCAGCCTGTCCAGGTCCCTCTGGATGGAATCCCTTCCCTCCAGCGTGTCGACCGCACCACAGCTTGGTGTCATCTGCAAGATCCATCGTTGCCTTTCTCAACTGAATTTGTTTAGCTGGAGCTTTTTCTCTTGATGAAGCAGTTTTATCTGTCCAAAATCTGTGATCCATGAAAGTACTATTAAAAAGTAATAAAAGGCACTGATTAAATTGTTTGAGATTCTTGAGTGCCTCACAAACTTGTACAATTTTCAGACTTCGGATAATTCTTATATTGTAAATCCAATTAAACGTTTTCCCAATAAAATAGGAAATTGAAACACAAAGCAATTCAAGGAATTGATCAAATCAATGTATACTTTACTAGATCTGTGAATCGACATCCTTTTCTCTTTTTCATATTTTAGTCCTCTTTTTTCACAGGAGAATTTCCTTCTCTGCTGTGAAGGAAACATGATCAATGTTTTCTTCAGAAAAATTGACATCTGCATAGAGCAGAATCAAAGTTCCTTCTGCTGTGAGAGTTTAATTCATTGGCAGACGTGCAAATTGCTTTAAGCAGATTTCAAGTGTATCTTCAGGAAAATGTGGTGGAAGCTGCTGCTCATGCTGTTTTTGCAGCACTTCTAGGAACGTGAGTTTCTAATATGTGTAGATTATGAGTGTATCTGCTTCACCAAATGAAGTAGGGGAGATGCAGAAACATTGTTTCAAAACTAATCTTTTACTCGGGTTTATTTCCTCCTTAAAGGAAGAATTATTGTTGGAATGCCTAATTCAGATAATTTATAATATTAGGAAGACAGTTTCTTTATATTTGCAAATCATGTAATCTTTTTTCTATCTACCCCCCCACCTGGTGACTTTGTGCTTTCAAGAAGGGCTGATGAGTCTAGCAGAATCTCACTCTTCTCAGCCCTTAACCAGAATGGCTTGCTCTGTTCCTGCATAGTAGAGAGTAAAATGAGTTGTGTAATTGTGTCTGTGTTTTTCTGTTTTCTAAAACCCGAAACATTTTGCTGAAGATGGCAAAAGTAGCATGCATCAGGAATATATTCTTCCACATAATTCTTTTATATTGGGAAGAAGACAGGCTCCCAGGTAAGGAAAAAGACTGCATGAGGAGATCTAGAGAGAGGTTTCCCAGAAATAAAGCAAATGTTTCAGGAATAGGAAGGGCACGGAAGCATCCACTGCTGGTCTCCAGAGCAGAGATGCACGTTCTTCCAAAGGATGAAAGAAAGGAGAATGTTTTGGAATGCCTTTACTTCTGAAGTTTCAACACTGAATAACATTATATTGGACTTGGTCTGATGTTTTTTTCCAGAACAAGTGTTCATTTGGATGTGCTTACAGATTTCTTAATATAGAAGTTAAATGCAGAGTATTTTTTTTTTCTCAGAGATGGCTATTAACCATAGCATTTTTGAAATTAGAGAGGTGTTACTAAAAGGAAATGAAGCAGTACCTATGCATTGTACAGTTAACGGTTCCGCTCGTCTAATCAAAGGAAGTTGGTGTTAATGATGCATGGAACAATAACTTGCTATGCTGACTGCACCGCGGTGTTATCTGGTACTTTCTGCCTGGGAAAGCTGAGTTCTTCTCTAATCGTGTTTTTTCCACTGAATGTCCTGATCCATATTTTGGACTCCAGTGTCCTATTGCAACGCAAATAATTTCTATTACTTTTCCTTGTTTCTGTTACACAGTAAAAATGTTTGCTTTAAAGCTTTGTTTAACTTTAATACAGACTTAAAGAAACAGTATACAGATACACTCAGGAAATTTTTAGTACCTGCTTTCCTTTGCCTCTTAGCCATTTCAGTGGAATGTCTTTAAGCTCCAGCATGTTCTGTTGTAGTGGAGAGAGCAGGACAGCAGAGTTTGGCTTAAGTAACTGGCTTCTTGTACTCCCCAGGAGAATAGCCTTTTGTTCTGCCACTTGGAAACATACTTTTCTTTTGACGTATTCAGGTTGTTACTCACTGTACTGCACCTAAATTGCTTACATTTCAGTGAAAACTAATTCTATATAGGCAGACAGGTTTTAGTTACCAGTTATTGCACTTCATTAATGATAAATTTCTTGTATAAACCATATAAAAATTATCAAGTTCTGTTGTGTGGTTTCTTCTGTCCTGTTCTCTCTCAACTCTTTTTTTTTTCCCTCCCTCCCATGTCTATTTGTCAGGTTTCTCATTCATTATCTCTTTTGACTGACCTTGCTCCTCAGTTTGATTTTGCTTCTGTAGTAACTCCCACTCTTGCTCTTTTTCTTCTAACTTGTCAGTGTTTTTTGTCCATCTGGTCTCGTTTCTGCCTTCAGTTTCATGTCAGATGTGCCTCCATTTACTCACTGATCTGATTGCTTTTCCAGTCTTTGTCTTGTCATCTTAGTTGAGAGTCCCAATTACTCATCTTCCAGTGTTTCTAGATGGCTATAACTAGAAGTCACCTGAGACTCTGAAGAATCTCTGTGAATTCATTATGTATTTTCTGTATGTCCTCAAATATATTTACCTTTGAATGTGTGAAAGTAGTCAGCTTTGAAAGGGTATTTGTGGTGCAGAAAGGGGGAAAATGACAGACACTTCACTGAAAAGTCATGTCTCTGCTGCAAACAATGAGGATGCATGATAGGATGGCATATAAAAATTCAATTCACCATTCAAATTATGATTTATAACAAAATATGATAAATAATTTATTGAACTAAAAGCTTACAGCAATTAAGCAGTAATATTGCTATCCAGAAAGAATAAAATAAGACCTGTGTTATCACAGAATCACAAAATGGTCGAGGTGGGAAGGGACCTCTGGATCCCTCTGGTCCAACCCCTGCTAGAGCAGGGTGCCCAGGACCACATCCAGGTGGCTCGTGAAGATCTCCAAGGAGGAGACACCACAACCTCTCTGGGCCACCTGTGCCAGTGCTCCAAGAAGTGCTTCCTTATGTTCAGGCAGAGCCTCCTGTGTTCCAGTTTGTGCCTATTGGTTCTTGTCCTGGCACTGGACACCTCTGAAAAGAGCCTGGCTCCGTCCTCATTGCACCCTCCCTTCAGATATTTATAGACATTGATAAGATCCTCCTGAGCCGCCTCTTTCCCAGGCTGAACAGTTCCAGCTCTCTCAGCCTCTCCTCGTAGGAGAGGTGCTCCAGTCTCTTAACCATCTTGGTAACCCTCCATTGGACTCTTTCCAGTATGTCCAGATCTCTCTTGTGTTGGGGAGGCAAGAACTGGGCCCAGCACTCCAGGTGCAGCCTCGCCAATGATGAGTAAAGCAGAAGGATCGCCTCCCTTGGCCTGCTGGTGCCGCTTTGCCTAATGCAGCCAAGAACACCATTAACCTTAAGGGCAAGGGCATGTTGCTGACTCATGTTCAGCTTGGTGGCCACCAGGACTCTGAGATCCGTTTCTGCAGAGCTGCTTTCCAGCTGGGTGCCCCCAGCGTGTTCTGGTGCCTGGGGTTGTTCTTCCCCAGGTGCAGGTCTCTGCACTTCTCTTTGTTGAACTCCATGAGATCCTTGTCAGCCCACCTCTCCAGCCTGGCCAGGTCCTTCTGGAAGGCTGTGTGGCCCTCTGCTAAGTCAGCCACTTCCCCCCAGTTTTGTGTCATCTGTGAATGTACTGAGGGTGCGCTCTACCCCGTTGTCCAGGTCATTAATGAAGATGTTAAACAAGGCTATGCTTGATGTTGGAAAATCCTGCTCTTACTTCTATTCCTGTGTGTTAAGAAAAAATGGAGTCTTCCATTTAAATGCTTGTTGATGGACTCTGAAGTAAAAACGAAGTGTGGTTACTTTGCTTGAAATGGGAAATGAAATGTTACTACTCTGGATTACACTTTGTCTCTAATGTTTGTTTCTGCTTACTCTCCCAGTACATCAGGAACTTTAGATAAAGCTGCACTGACATCAGACAATTTTTTAGCTAATACGAATGAGCTAAAGGAGAACATCTTGGGACATTGGTTTGTGCCAGCAAAAGACAAATCATGGTACTGATAACTTTAAACTGGTATATTTGTCTGACTGGAGTAGAAGTTCTTGGAGGTGGATGTTCCAGTTTGATAACTGAATGCGTACCAGGAAAACCCTTCATTTCTAAAATTTATTTGGAAACTTCACAGGGTGTGTGTATATATATACACGTGCACACACATACACACTATATATATATGAAGTATTTAAAGATGACTTGGGTATAGGGATATTACATGGATAAAAGCATGATACTTGAGGCATTATTAGAAAAACATGATTATTATTAAATTTAAAAAAAAAATAAAAACTGGATTAAACCTTTCTGTAAACTCACACAGTTTGTAACTGCAAGTAGGAAACTTTTTGTGATAGAGGCAGTGATCTGAAAAGTTGGAGAAAACAGCTTGAAACAAAAAAAGAACATACAACCTTCCTTTTCTTAAACCTGTATCATCTCTCTTGTTTGGTCACATACTGTCTTGTCACAACCATGAACTTAGTGAGCAGGGTCTGTAATTGTGAAGAGGTGTAATTAACATACATATATGCCTTTAATCTTTTAAACAATTGTTTCCACTGATGCTAATTGCATGTTAAGTGAACTTTGTTTACACTAATCTAAGCCAGTGACTGCTTGCAATAGTTTGGGGAATGTACTGTATAAAATGACTCGTATAGCAAATATTTTATTTATCTATATTTGAAATTGATTGGGAGGGGGTTCGTTCTTCTGAAATATGAGAATGATTGGTGAATCAACTTGTTGCTTTGGAGCATTTCTCTAAAAAGGCATTTTTATATAATGTTTTCTTGCAAATATCTGGTCAAAGGGGTTTTGGAAGCCCTAGCATATATGCTTGTCTGCATTCTTGCTCTTGGTTCTTGAAATTAATTCTTGCATTACTGTAAGGGAATACAGCTATTATGGCTTTGAAAAGATGTCTTTTTTTTCCCCTCTGGTTTAAAGGTATCTTTAGACTTGAGAGAGATTAGAACTGGAAATTTTTTACTAGTTTTCTTTTTCTAAGAGTTGTAAGAGAATCTGAGGTAGTGTTGGGGTACTTGATATACTTCCTGTGTGAGAAGGCTTTGCCACCTTTTTCTTGTTTCAAATGAGCTTAATGGTTTAGGAATTGTGTGGTGACAGTCATGTCACTGGGTCTACCTCCAAACACTGTCTGTATCTTACTAGGCCACCTGGTACCGAGCAGCTTTCAGGCAAATAGGAAGGCTAGTTTATTTAAAAGCTCCTCTCTTTTTTCCGGTTACACAAGTTGGTCTAATAAAAGATGCTACTCCTGCCAAAGGTCTTAAATTTCCTTACCTCATTTAAGGAAACATGTTATTTTAGTTCAGACTTTTGTCTTTAATGGAGAATAGTTGTAATAGCTTTAGTTTGTTTTTTTTCCACATACGCTATAGTCAGTCTGCAACTATGTGCTATTTTATACCTTCTTTTATATCTAATGTTTCTATCCTAGCTTTATTTTGCTGTTTAAAAAATGGAAACCCTTTTCAATTACTGAGATAAAAAAGCAAGATAAAGTTGTAAGCCCAACAGTTGAAATACCTTTCCAGCTCTTTCAAATTGAGGATGTGAGTACTTTAAACAGGAAATTACATTCATGGATATACAAGCAGATTTCAACTTCTTGTTTTAAATTCTGCCCCTTCCATTTTCATTCCTTTTATTAAATGCACGCTGACTCTGTGTAAACACTTTAGCCTTCATGCAAAGGAAGATTTCTCAGCGTATTTTGCTGTCTTCAGTTTATTTTGGTTGAAAACTCTTGCCAAACTACAACTTGGGGGCAGAGGGCTGCTAGTTGGAAATTAAGTTTGAGCCTTCACTGGTTCAGAGCCTGTTAGTGCTTAGTCTGAAGTTAGTATTTACATTAAAGACGGTGCATATTGTAGTTTTCAGCTGTGAGGAGCTTGCTTTGATGTCATTTAAAGATTTTACAGAAAGAAAAAATACTTTTAGGCTAATTTCCCTTTTGTCAGGAAAAAAAAAGAGTATTTTTCCTGCCCCTCATTTTCAGTGGGTTTTGTGGGGAGGTGTCCTGGTTTCGGCTGGGATGGAGTTAATTTCCCTCCGGTCGCTGGCACAGCGCTGTGGTTTGGGTTCGGGATGAGAACGACGCTGGTAACACAGCCGTGTTTCAGCTGTCGCAGAGCAGCGCCCGCACAGAGCCAAGGCCGCTGCAGCTCCTCGTGCTGCCCTGCCAGCGAGGGGCCGGGGTGCACCAGGAGCAGGGAGGGGACACAGCCGGGACAGCTGGCCCAGGCTGGCCAGAGGGACGTCCCACAGCGCATGGCGTGTGCTCAGCAATAATGCCGGGGGGCTGGCGGGGGTGGGCTGCTCGGGGGCTGGCTGGGCATTGCTCAGGGTGGTGGGCAATTGCATTGTGCATCATTTGCTTTGTACATTCTTTTATTAGTATTATTAATTTATTATTTCCTTTCTTTTTCTGTCCTATTAAACTGTCTTTATCTCAACCCACAAGGTTTTTTTGTTTTGTTTTTCTTTTTACCTTTTTTTCCCCGTTTCTCTCCCCCATCACCCTGGGGGTGGGTGGGTGGAGTGAGCAAATGGCTGTGTGGTGCTGAGCTGCCAGCTGGGTTAAACCACAGCAGGAGGTGATGTTTGGTTACACTTGCAAATCTTGAAAATTTCATAATTCTTTTTTTTTTTTTTTTTCAGTAATGGAAATGAAAGTGTATCTTAAGGTGGGATGTGATCTGTGGTGTATTTATTATAAGTTATGTGAAGGGAAGGAAATGTAATTTTACTTCTGGATCCTAGAGTAGGGTTTTGGGATAGCCCTTTAGAACTTTTTTCCTTGTTAATAGTTTAATTTGTAAGTAACATGGTGTTTCCTGTTGTACACTGAATCTGAAACATCGCCTTCTTTGGAAGGAGCTTATTGTTTCTTGCCTGTGTTACTCTTACTGAGGACATTCTTTTCCTGCACAGTTTTGGTTAAGCAATGGTAATGCAAACTTTATAGTGATCTGTTTCAGTACAAAATTCCTCTCAATACTTGAACAAAATAGTTAATCACTCTAAGGTGAGTGATATGTGACAGAGAGGAAGAATAATAATTGTTCAGAGAAACCTGCAAATGTAATTTCAAAAAGTACTGTTTATTGGGTAGAAGCATTATTTATCCTTGTAGATGTAAGTGATTGGAGGTACTAATATCACATTTTTATGATGTAGTAACCTATTATTTCACTTTTTTCAGTCTTTCAGAAACAAGATAGCCATGGCCACAGAAATTGGCTCCCCGCCCCGATTTTTCCATATGCCGAGGTTCCAGCACCAGGCGCCTCGGCAGTTGTTCTACAAAAGACCTGATTTTGCACAGCAGCAAGCAATGCAACAACTTACTTTTGATGGCAAACGAATGCGAAAAGCTGTGAACCGAAAGACTATAGACTACAATCCCTCTGTAATTAAATATTTGGAGGTTGGTTAATTTTCTGGTTTTGTTTGAAAAACTTTTGTCCTTCCTGAAATTCGGGATTCCATTTTTCAGATGTCTGTAGAACAGTCTGGAATATTGGGAGATCTACTGCTGCACTTTCAAACCAAGTGACAAATGTTTGTAAACTTGGTATAGGATGAATACAAGTGTTTTTGGTCCTTGGTAATAAAACTGTACGTATACACAACTGAATTTATAGTTAAATTGTAAACACCAATTTTAACATTGTCTATCTTGGAATTCCAACTTGGGAGTGCATATGAATGTCTTGTGCAATGGTCTGACTACTGGGTGGACATAAACTCAGTGTAAACAATGTAAAGATGCTTATTTTTGTTTGGAAATAGAAATTTCTTGAGGTGGGAAATAAACCATTTCACTTTCTCCTCCAAAACCAGGTCACCATAAGATGTAGAGTTTAGTAAAATGAGAATACAGTTTGAACTGTGGTCTCTGAAAATCCTATTTTGTACAGTTAATAGATACAGAACAATTTTAATGATTTTTTTTTTTTTTAAGAAATAGTTCTGTAAAAAATGCTTATTTAGCTTTCCTGATGGGGTGGTATTCATTTCTTCATAAATGAAATTTTATGATCAAGATGTACTGTACAAACGCTGGCTATTAGCTCAGAAGACAGGGAATCAAATCTACAGATACAGGAATTGTTGAAATGTCAACATCAGCATTGCGAAAGCGTGATGAACTGAATTCATCTGCTGTGGCCAGTTTTTAAGATTGTAGTTTGTAGATGTTAACAATTCAAAGACATTTCTTAATTATATAAGTTTGTTATCTAAAATCTGTTTAAACACCAAATATTAAAACATATATTTCAGGAACGCCCTCCCCAAAACTCTAGTAACTCTAGTGGGCAAATTGTAAAAAAACAGTTGTTAGCTCAGAAGCTTTTTTTTTTCACTGTGGCAGAAATAAGCACCCTTGATCTTCTGTTTGTTAAATAAATAAAAGAAAGAAAAAGAAAAAATCAGATCGTTTTGAATGCTTACACAAAATTGGGGTATACCAAAACTCCACTTCAGTCCCCACTGAGTTGATGTGGTCCCACAAAAATAAGAATAACAGTGTATATGTAATTCCCTCTTGGCTTAAGAATTTGTAGCAAACTGTAGTAATGTATGCTAGAAATGTTTTAACTAACATTCTAGCTTATGTTTCTAATATATACACAGATGCATGTTGGTAAAGTCTACAGCATGAAGCTAAAATATTTCGGTTCCAATTTTAAGTAAAGTGCTTTTTAGAAGTTAGTGTTTGACATATGAAAAATTTAACACATCCGAGGTATTTTTATCACTGGGACTTCTAAGTTTTATGCATTTGAATGCAATGTTATCTTTACTTGATGCTCAAGCCACAGTGCTTTGGGATTTGCCAACCAGGCTGTCAACGCGTTCCTTATTTTCTGTTGTTTAACAATGAAGTGGTGGTGGTATGAACTAGGAGTTATTTTCTTCTTTGCAGAATAGAGTGTGGCAGAGAGACCAGCGAGATATGCGAGCAATCCAGCCTGATGCAGGATATTACAATGATGTAAGTAAAATCTTTCTACTGAAACTGATGAAGTTCTGTGGATAAAATTGGTCCAGAAAAACAGAGTAACTCTGCCTGTCAGCTGAGATTATTTTTTTGTCCACAAGAGGTCTCAAATATATGAAGGGATTATTCACCCTACATTATCTTGTTCTGTTGAAACCTGTCCATGAAAAAAACTGAAATTGGCTAGGCTTTTAATTCACAAACATAAGAACTCTCATAACACAATCAGCTTAGTACGTTGCTCTTGAAGATGTTAGTTCTGCATGTTTGAGATGGTAAATCATACAGACTTCTGAACGCTTTTGCAGACTTATTCCTGATAATATTCCTGCAAACGAAAAACTTGCTTTTCTAGAAATGGATGTTCAGAATGCATGCTTTCCTTGAAGTTTCTAGTTAGAAATGTCATTTCTAAACCTTTGTTTCTTCTTTCATAGTTGGTCCCTCCTATAGGAATGCTGAACAACCCTATGAATGCTGTAACAACAAAATTTGTTCGAACATCTACTAATAAAGTAAAATGCCCAGTATTTGTTGTCAGGGTGAGTATAGTGTTGGATTTACTTAGTTGCATTGTCTTATTTTAGAGTATTGATATTGTTAACTGCAGAGAGAAACAAAGGATCAGTTGAAGTATTTTCAAATAAAACTAACGAGGAATATGTGGGCTACTTGTATGTCTAGTCTTTTTGTGGAGGGTTTTAGGAAATTAAATGGTAAGGTTTGAGTACAAAGTACTTCTTACTTCCAGAGTTTGGGGTGCATTTAATCTTTTTTAGATGTTTTGGGGGTGGCTAATATATTTTGACTCAGATAAAAGGCACTTAGGTCTCTGTGCTCCTTGACTCTTGTAGAATCTTTTAACAACTTTTCCATGGTGTCAGCAGTATTGTTTAGCAGTGTGTGCTAGGAGTGTGTTGGTGCCAATAAACTGTTTCTTCTCTGTAATTAGTTTGTTGTTGTTGCTTCTACAGTGGGCTAGCTTTATCCTGTTGTTACAAAAGTCAAAAGCCCTCTGGCATGCTTCTGCATTTTTGTCTATTTTGCATCCACTATCAAATCACTTAGTAAATAGCAGTTCTGAAATTCCTTGGAAGAAGCTTAAGATTTATTTAGAGGATTGTGAAGAAATATTTGAATGTTACATTTGCACAGTTTAGTTAAATTTTTCTTTTGCAGTGGACTCCTGAGGGGAGACGCTTGGTTACTGGTGCATCTAGTGGAGAGTTCACTTTGTGGAATGGACTGACTTTCAATTTTGAAACGATATTACAGGTAATTCATCTGTCAAGATTTCTGTGTATTTCCTTGAGGTCCTGGAGCATGTTTTGGGAACACATCTTTACCTGCTCATCATGGGCCTGTGGTCTAAGTGTGGTAATGGGAGCATCAGTGTGTCTGTTTTTTATTTTTTATTCTGCTCTGACCCTATGTCAGACTGTGGCTATAGGCAGTTCATTTAATGCTTCTCATTCCATCTCCATATGCTATACTAACTGTTCTCGAGGTCATGCTACTTATAATAAAACAAAACACTTTGGAAATAGTGTAAATACTCTATTATTTAGAGGGCAATTGTACACAGTGCAAGGGAATCTTTTCCCTGACAAGAACTTCTTGAATCTCACTAGATTATTATTCTTTTCATTCCTTTGTTACAGCTGTTTTAAGTACAAACTTTTTTAAACTTTTATGTTTGTGTGGGTCAGACAGTATTTGAACAAGTTTGCTAGAAGTTCTGTTTCTGAATTTACAGGCTCACGACAGCCCTGTAAGGGCTATGACTTGGTCACACAATGATATGTGGATGCTGACAGCAGACCACGGGGGATATGTGAAATACTGGCAGTCCAACATGAACAACGTCAAGATGTTCCAGGCACATAAGGAGGCGATTAGAGAGGCCAGGTTTATACACAATATACCATTTTCTGTAGTACCTATTGCCATGATTAGACTGTTCTCTAAGTGTATTCTGGGTGAAGAAATGCATGGGTTCTGTCAGATTCTGGGAAACTTCCTGCACCACATAAACACAATATTTTCTTTTGTTTCCACATTCTCACCGTTATGCTGGCACCTTTCTGAAGTAGTACTGTCCCAGTATCCGCCTCTGCAATATGTTAGAGATGTATTTGTCTGCCGCATTTTGCACTGGTATTCTTTTCATTTTTATATGGTGACGATGTGTATCAGTTATTCCTTTTTATACGCACTGTGTAAGACAACAATTTCATTCCAAATAAAGAATTCAGTCTTTAATAACGTAACTGAATAAAATATAAAGCCGTCAGAATAAAACACCTGCATAGTTCTCACAAAATAATAAAACACTAAATAAAGTGAAGAACTGCTTGGCTTGGTGAAGCCAAGACTTCCAGTAATACTAAATACCCACGCAGACTGCCACATACAGAAGTCTAATGTTAATACTGAATGGGTTCTTCAAGCCTGAAACTGTAAGCAAGCCAGTGAAAAGAAGACTGTAGGATATTCTCTTGGTTCAGTGTTGATGCCTCAGATGTGCAAATGTCTATTTATATATATATATAAAAAATGGAATCGAAAGTGATACTATCAGTAAGATGTAAATGAAGAATGTCTCTAAAGCAAACCTGCATATAATCTTTAGTAAGATATGGAAGTAGAAGAAATGTTTTTAAAGTAAGCCTGAAGAGAAGCTGCAGACCCAAAATGAAGCTAAAGCAGTGTTTCTTCGGGTTCAGGTGCTGGCCCTTGGTGGTAAAGGTTCACTGCCACAAAAACACATTCCACTAAAGTCACCATTTTTCTTTGATAGGGTGTAGCATTTTCTGTTAGTTTGGTTATGAAAAGTGCTTATGTTGGATTCAGTTACTGTCTGACTATATTATGGCCATACACTGAACTTCTCTACTATTTTAAGCTCTCTCCTGATGATAAAGATCTAGGATTTCAAGAGGGCTCTCTCACGGTCTTTCACTGCATCAGAAAGGGAGTGAGTGCTGTCAGTTGCTGGAGATGTTCTGGCCCTAATCACATGGCTAAATAACTCCTTGCTTTTCCAGTGACTTTCATCATGTGATGTTGACTGCTCAATCTGGAAGCTGCTTCTATGTCTGTAGAATTCTTTTCATGGTGTTGGTGGGGATGGTAATAGGAGGGACTTTTTCCAAATTCCTTTTACAATAAGTTTTACACTTGTTTTATATGCTATTTTTTTCAACAGTTAATCCAGCTAGCCTTTTTCTATGACCAGCTTTGCCTTATTTTTGCTTTTCTGCTACAAAGCACCTGTGGCTGAAGAGGAGTTTTTTCCTAAGAACCGTTCTCCTGTGCCTCTACACAGTGTCACTTTCTTTTGGTATTGCCAAACATGAAAATCTAGGGTGATAGTTACAAGTCATATTGATGTTGCTTCTCATCCTGCAGAGAAGGCGCTACTGTATGCAGTCATAGGTAGGAAGGTGCTAAGAAAAATTCCGGATTTCTCATTTGACTGGGGACTGCAATGCAATAATAATCCTATGCTAAATTCATATCTTGGGATGAAGTGGCAGGCACCATGTTCACTTAAAAGTCCCTATGTTCAAATGCATCTTTCAGTGTATAACACCTTACAGTATAATTTTGCCCTGTCTGAGAAGCTTAGATAATCTGTTAAATGCTGACTTCTTTCCCCTGCTGTGTGTCTTCATGTAACAGTTTCTCACCCACGGATAATAAATTTGCTACATGCTCTGACGACGGCACTGTTAGAATCTGGGACTTTCTACGTTGCCATGAGGAGAGAATTCTTCGAGGTATGTGTACCAAAAGTACTGATTGGGGTATTTCAAGAGGGGGAAAACCTTTTTTTAACTAGGTATTCACAATACAGAAGTATCAGCTTGTCTACATTTTTGTATTACATCCCTGCCTTAAATCCTCCAAACAAGTTTTTGTTTGGCTGCTGTTGTAGGTGCATTATACTCAGACTGCAGTTCACAATGGCATTACTCTGTTTACTGTCCACTTAAACTCTAAACAATGGCGGTGGATATAAGGACATTTTTCTACCCCTAATGTTTTTTCTAGATCAGGAATACATTCACCTTTCTCCACACTTGAATCTTTGTGACCACTTTTACTTCAGAACACACATATTCATGCAAAGGATTCCATTCTTTTCGTGGGAGTGCCTTCCATTCTGATTTACTCAGGCAAGGTAGTTGCTGGTTCTCAGTTCTTAAGAGAAGGAGAGCTTATAGGTGGAGAAAACAACTACATCTTGATCACATCGTGCATAGCACATGCAAATAATCCTAGCCCAGTAGTTTTCTGTCCAATATCTGCGTACACTAACTCCTGGTGCCTTTCCACTGGCTATGTAGAGCTTTCTCCCTCTCTTGCTGCAATCTGATTGAGTTATAAAAATAGCTTTTGGCAGCTATTCCTTTCTTGCAGAAGATGTCAGAGGTACATAATAGGAGAATATGTTAAAGGCTGCCATGAGATTGGGGGTTGTAGGCATGCAGATGAACTGCAAAGATTATATGCAATAAAAACATGGAATTGTGCTTTTAGGTGTTTGAGCTTGTTCACTGCTTTCCTAAACTAAGGATTTTTCTTTTTTTTTTTTTATGAAGTAGAGCTCTCTCTGTTTCTCTTGACTCTTAAGCTCCTCTTTTATTAATTCATTACTTTTAAACACCACCACATTCAAAAGATCCTGGGCTCCAGCATTATTGCAACAGTGATTTTCTGTCAGAAGCTGTGTATAGACATTACCGTAGATGTGTTCTTTACAGGAGCTGACAAGCAAATTTCTAGGCTGTATCGTATAGATTCATTATTCTGGAAGGTCCCAGACAGATTTGGGACTTTCTGCTTGATGCTTTACAAAGGAAGTCATTCTGGACTATACATATTTTGAACCTTCCTCCTGGTGTGTACTTAACTACTCATTTAAATTGTGTGGAGGAAATGGGCATTGCCTCCCTGCAGATTTGTCAAGATTACAATAAACTCCAATTCTCCTACATTCTTACAACATTCTGCATAAAGCAGGAGGAGTGAAGTATTTAATTTACACCATAGAAAACAGAACTTACATTACATTTCCTTCTGTTACCTTGTCTACTTGAACATTGTGACCACATCTTAAATAGAATTATGCCTTAATTTCTTGTAACTTATACATCACAATCTACAATTTTTAGTTTGCAAAATAGCTCTATAAAGAACATCTTTGCTTCTGTTTGTACAATGTACGCACAATACACTTTATCTGTTATATATAAGTTGGAAATATTTTCAAAACTTCACACCTCTGGATAAAATTGGAGAGGGCATGTTACTTAGTTTCTGCTGTCAGATAGGCAAAAAAAAGTTCCCAAGTAACAACACACACACAAAAAAAAAAACAAAAAAAAACCTGCAAACCCTGGGTGTTCGGGGAGTGTGTGGTGGAATGTTTCTGCAAAACATACAAGTTTAATTTGGTTTTGGTTTTAGTCCCTAGCACTATTTAACTGTTCAGAAGACATATTTGAGAGAGCTGTATGGGAAACACTTAAGTAGCTTCCTTGGTGGAAAATACAAGCTTTCATTAATTATTTGGAGTTTAGTGCACATGGCTTTAGGAAACTGATCTTCAGTTTTTTGCTTCTCCACATGCATTCTGCTTTTAGAAGACTGATGTAATACTTTGCTTAGTACAGCCTGAAAAATATATAAACTTTCCTGCAATTGCCATTCCAAAGTTACAGTGATCTGCAAATTAAAATTCTGGTGGAACTTCACTGTATTTTATTACGTACAAAAAATGTTTATATCAAATACCCTGATAAGGAATATTTTTTTTATTTCCTACCTTCACAAACCGTGCTTCAGCTATTCTGGTTAATATTGATGCTGTGAAGTTGAAGTGGTACTACAATATAGTTCAGATCAAAAACTTCATTTAGTATGTCATCTCATGCAATTACAAATTCAAATGAAACTGTCAATTTGCTGTCAGATGTATTCAAAAGATGTATTCAAAAACTTTTCACTCAGGGATAAAATATCAATATATCGTTATTTCTCCTTTTCTATTTGTCAGTAACCAATTAAGGAATGTAGTTTAAAAAAACAGACTTAACTTTAATACCACAGAGTGCTTTTAAAGCAGTTCTATAAAAACATTAAAGGTAGTGGGATAAGCTTTACTGGTATAGAAAGGATGAAATTCTGCAGACTTATTAAAGACACTTTTGTTTGCAGTGGAATTAACTGATAGATTTATTTCCATTATACAATGAAATGGTTCCCTTTACTCAAAAGTGGTCTAAACGAGCAATTCTAGTCATAAGTTCTAAGGACTGAGAAAACAAACTGGAAGCGGTAAATTACATGGAACTTCTTTTTTTAGAGGTTTTGCTGGAGTTCTTTCAGCTGTCTCCTGTAGGCTACACAATGTTACCACTAGTTAAAGCCATGACTACAGAGGCTTCATGAGGCAGAATGTCTTAACTGTGTCCAGCTTCCTTATTGTCAAAATGAAAATAAACAATACACCCTCTTTTGTTCTTCATACATAACACCGGAAGTTCTGGACCCTTTTTCTTTAACCTGCCTAAGAGTCCCTTTGCTGTCCAGCTTTTCATTGATTTATGTTGCTTTGCTGCTGTTTCTACCATCATGGCTTTCCAGGGCGTAGTAGTTGGGTTTTTTCAGTTTTGTTAGAAGTATGTGCAAATTAAGCAAGCCACTTTTTAATAGCGTAAAGAA
Organism: Anseranas semipalmata; assembly: GCA_013399115.1. NCBI lineage: Eukaryota > Metazoa > Chordata > Aves > Anseriformes > Anseranatidae > Anseranas > Anseranas semipalmata. The sequence goes on from VXAA01002090.1 coordinate 75,878, forward strand.
GTAAGTAGGATTAAAATCTTTCATTCTTTGGGGAATCAACCATCTTTAAGTAACTCATCTTCAAGTGAATTATCTTGGAAGAATTTGAAGGTGGGGGGAAGTGGCATCAAGTGTCAAAGTCGCTTATCTTCTTGCTTCTCCTAAACTCAATTGTGGTCTGTCTTTTCTCTTGAAGCAAAGCTGCTGTTCTAATTCTGCACCAGTACTTTCTGCCTATGTTAATTTCTGTGATGTTATTCTAAAATGATGGTAACAAGTATAGTTTGGTGCACTTGCGAAAAAGCAATGGTAGGAACTCTTGTTAAAAACAAAAATGTTTTTGTTAAAATATCAAGACATACAAAACAGTCAATAGAATATCAGTATGTTGTTTTCATGTTAATAGTCTGTGACTCTGAAAGGCATTTCCAGTAATGGCATTTATAACAAAACACTCTCAGGTCTTCAGTCTAAGCAACTGCAATGAAGTTAATGCCAGGACTCATGTGAACAGTTCACATTTCTATATGAACTTACATGTCAATGGATTTTAATAGTGCTAATTACACCCAAAACATTTCTGTGGAAAAAAAAATGTATGCAGTGAAAGTTTGTTCCTTTATTTTTATTCAGAAATTAATGTTATCCGTGATTAGGCAGGTGGCTGGGAATCTCTGCGTATTGGGTCTGTGCTGTTGTATTCCTGAGAACTTTTTGGGTAGATTATTAGTAAACACATGATTCCTAACTATTCCAAGCATGAAATCATTGGTTAGGAGGCCACAAATATTTTCAGTGTTATCAATTCCACTGTCATTCCTTCTCCTTTCTTTCACAGTGATGCACACAAAATCTGATTGAAATGTGTGCTTGGGAGGACTGTAAGGTTCCCATTCTGAAGTCCAGGTTAGCTATATGTTCCTAGGGCTTCAAAGGCTGCCTGGCTTAAATAGATCTTTTGGAGAAGATGAATCCAGCTCTCTGGAGGATGGTGACCCAGGATTTGTTGAGATGTTTTGCAGATAAGTTTTCTATTTTCTGGCTGTAGAGTAATACACTAAATTATCTTCCAGCCAACATAGTAGATTTTGCAGAAGATTTTTCTTAACCTAACTTGAATCACAGAATATCCCGAGTTGGAAGGGACCCATAAGGATCATCGAGTCCATTCTGTCTGGATTTAAAATTTGTGATTTGTAACAGCACATAACTTCTTACCAGTGCATGATTTACTCTTAAGGAAAGTCTTTTTGGTTGTATCTTTAATAACATTGTTCTGCCAAGAATTTCTTGTTCAGGCTTAACACCAGTCCAAAACCTCATTACCTACAAAATAACGTATGTTGTATACATGCAAACTTGAAATCACCGCAGTCACGTTAAACTATATTATTTTTCATTTGCTCACAAGATCTGAAAAAGGTATCTCCACAGCTAGACATACTGAAAGAACTGAAGATTTTTTCTTCATTTCTTCCTTCCTTCCTTCCACTGTGTTTTTGGGTCTTCATTAGCAAATAAAATATAGTGTAATGTCTCTACTTGTTTAAACATCTCGTACAGATTGTATAATCTGAACTTTCTGCCTGTAGGTGAAGGATCTCATCAGAGTTCTTGCTACTTGCTATTTAGTGAAATAGCAAATCTTGTACTTAAATTTAGAGAAGATGTTGTGTCAGTAGTTGAAAGAAACCTGAGAACCAGAAATAACCAGAACCACATCTTCTGTTTGGTCCTCTAATTTTAAACATATGTTACTAGCTACCTCTTAGCCTTTGAAGCAGTGTAGACTCAAAAACTGTTACCTTTTCCTGGCATGTAATAGAATTCTATATTGGATAATTTAAAGAAATCTTGATGCTGCCATTTCCATCTTTTTTCCTTTTTTCCCTTTCTTCCCTCTTAGGTTTTTCTTCTGTTTTCCTTGCTTTTGTAGGGATAGAAAACCCAACCAATTCAAGAAATGCATGTATGTTGATACTGTGTTTCTTATAGAGAAGGCAAGTCCTTGAACCTAAAAAAAAGATGTTACCATTTGAAATGCAAGTATTGAATCAGTTAAATCTCTTTGTTGATGGGTTTTAGTATGTCAGTTACATTGCAGGTCTTTGATCTTTGTGAACCTTCATTGCCAAAGCCAAGTTTGGGATGGGGGTGGGGAATAAGTTGCAGCTAAGACTTTTGAGGTACAGTTACACTCAAAACAGCTGTGCATCAAACTTTTCATGTGCTTTAGACACAAACAGTGTTAGGGAACTCAATAGGATGTTAATAATGAATCTGTGAGGTTTTTTTTCCTCTTCACAAAGTTCAGGTGACTTTTGCTCAGTGTGACACATTTTGGCACTTTTGTTCTGCTGTATGTGTCATGCCAGCCCTGATGTTTCTTTTTTGGAATTGTGTGCATAGAAGGTTCTTGACACAGTCTCAATTTTCTGCTAGCATTCACTTTTTTATTTCATTAGGAAATCTCTCACTTGTCTTTGTGAGATTGAGTTAGAAACATTGTACACAATTACCAGCTTCATCAGTGGAAGTCATCAAGCAAAATCCATTTTCCTAGTGTCTCTCTACTCTTTTCCCAGAGTTAAGTAACACTAGGGATTTGGAATGTGAATAAAGATACTTTCTTGAGTTCATAGATTGTCTCCATCATCCTGCTGCTTGTTAGGATGGTGGGTATAATCCACATCGTAGATGGGAAGAATCCAACCAACCTCTTCTGGCTTGAAGCTACTCAGAAAATGTTCAGGTGTCATCTAATAACTCTCTTTTATTCATGATTGTGAATTTCAAGGCTACAGCATCTTGGTTTTCTCTGTATAGGAAATTTTATTAGAGGTAGACTTAAAATACCGAGTTCTGCTTGTGTTGAATGTAAAAATCCATCTGAGTGTTGAGAAACTTCCTGCTATGTTGACTCCTATAAGGTTTCTATTTGTAAAGTGTTCCGGATTGAACAAAACCCTTTGTTTTGATCAACTACGCTTGAATTCCTTGGTTTCTGTGACTAAAAGGTGGTGGTTAGGGGGTAGCTTCATGATGCTTTTGCTCTGATCCCTAAAACAGTGCCAGGGGAAGTGGAGACTTTTGAAGACTGCTCTTGGAGTTTGCTGTCTCTCATAAGCCTAAAAGCTTTTGGTCTTTATTACAGTTCTGTTCTGAGTTATGTTATGATTTAAGTACAACATACTAAGTTTCATAGTTCTGATCCTCATCTGGAATCCAGTGTTTGGAAAAAAACCAACAACTTAAAGTTAATAACTAAGAATATATAGGATTCTCAGTTCATGAGAGATGAGCCACAGCACCATGCTTTTAAAAAAAAAAAAAAAGTTATCTGACACTTCTGTCAACACTTTTCATAAGAGGCACTGTGCAAGAATGAGATTATTTCAGATTTGGTTGTGAAATATTTTTTTTCCTCCTGGGAAAATATCCTGAAGCTGACAGTTACATAATCTGTCACATGGAGTCCAAGGGCAAATATCACACTAAAGGAAGGTTGTATTTGCTAATCTGTTTTGTTAAGCTTGGAGGGAATGTTGGAAAACCCTAGTGTTTCAAGGGACAGCCAACTCTTAGTGCAGTTGAAATATAAGATTCTTCTTTCAGAAGTTATGTAATTGCATCGCTAGGGTTTCTTGCATCTGCTTCCTTTTGTATTGACTAGGTGAAACCTTTTATGCAGCTTGTTAGTATAAATACTTCAGTGGTGAGAACTTCACTGTCACCTGTTGTGACTACACTCAGAAGCAAACATAATATGTCACAACACTCTGCATAGCATTCAGGACCTCATCTACAGTGAGAACCATTGATGCAGGTGTGAATTTTATCCCTGCTTACTGTTTTTGAGAGAGGAAAAACGATCAGATTTCATTTATATTAATGAAAAAAATCCCAAACTACGTAGGCATTTAAATACTGCTAAGATAATTTAATAATGCTAAGATAAAACCAGTTGTGCTTTCTCAGCACAAGTGTAACTGTTGAAAAGAATACAGTTTGTATGCATTAAGGATGGTAGCTTCCTTATCTATTCACCAGTAACTGCCATATTAAAATTTCTCAACGGAAACAAAATGGTCTGGAGTTAGTCTTACAAAAGTTTTGTTAGTAACCCATCTTCTCTGATATAATCTTATGTGGATACATACTCAGAATTAGGCACTTCTTCTTTTTTTTTTTTTTTTTTTTAATGGAATCTAGACTAAATTCCTACAGAAATATGCTATTTCTGAAGAAATGTTAGGGGTCTTCAAAAAAAAAAAAAAAAGTCCATAGTGAAAATAATCCTGGTCAGTCCATAGAAGCTTTCCTTGCAAACTTCTTGACTGGTTTTCTTCTGTGTGTGGATTCACCTTTTTTAAACCATCCTGTAGTTACTGTACTCAAAAGCTTTTGTGCATCTAGGTAAGCATAGATTTTGCAAAGCCTTTGATACTTCCACATAATTTTAATCGTACATGCTCACATTACATGGTATAGGTATATTAAGCTCTGAGTGATATTCTGGCTTTGGTAGTGAGACAGTTTACATTTTTTTGTATTAATAGTATTGTGATTCTGATACTTAATGTTACACATTCATATCGAGAGCCAGGTGCTGGAAGACAGGGAGAGCTTGCAAATGTTTTCCCTAAAATACAGTGGTACTTTTTTTCTTTCATACTTGCCTGACCTTATGTTCTCATGAGAAAGCTAGTTCTGCTCATCACATGTTGCATTCGTAGGAAGACACAGAGTCAAAACAGAAACTGGGAACATGCTGAAATGGGATTATGGAGCAGACTAGAAGGAAGGGATAAATAAGAATACTGGAAAAAAAAAAAGGATGAAAAATGGCTGGAAATAATTAGGATAGCAAATGGGAAGAAAACATGCAGGCAATGTAAGTGCAAAAAAAAATTAATAAAACGACACGCATTTGAGAAAAGATAGTGGCAGTGTGAGAAAGGAGAATGAGGTTACAGAATCTGAAGGAAGTTACACTCCTGGCATTGTGGGGATAAATCAGGGCAAATTGGATCACCAGAACGGCCAGAGAAGAGGCTGGTATTTCATGGCTGACTGACACACTCAGAAGCTGTTCTGATCAGACACGAGCAGACATTATATGTACTGAGTGTGTGTACATGTATGTATATTACAGTGTGTGTGTGGAAATGTGTGCTGTGCGTACCCATCTACATACACATACTTTTTTCCCTAATGTCTTTTAAATGTTCTATGTCATGACTGTTAGAGGCTCAAGTTGATGAGTGTGAGTGCAGTTAGGAGCACACTATCTTCATTTTGAAGATGAGTATGGAGTGCTATTTTAGCAAATGGTGCCATGGTTCCTACCTGTAAGGGACAGGAAGCTGTCTCTACAGGTTGATTCAAAACTCAAGGTTTTTATCACTCCCTAAGAAGTGGTGTGGATCCTCATTATTTTTTCTCAAGTTTTGTTAATTTAACAGCTCTAAAACTAAAGTAACTAATGTTAGTAGACCAAAGGCCTGTTCTGGATTGCTTCAGTTGTAATATATTCAGAGTACATACATGCTGCATAGTTCTGCAAAAAGTGTTTGGATAGATTAAGCATGCAAACACAATCCAAATTTATTTTCGAAGTGTACAGAGCCAGAACTTTCCATGTGACATAATCATTTTGCAGTGAAAATGCAAACTGTCATTTAATTTTGCTACTTCCAGATAAGGATTTTTTGTTGAAAAGAAAATATTTTTGAAGGGAAAATATTTTCATTTCTGCTGCTGAGAGTATGTGTGTGTATTGCAGGTAAAGTAACTGTCAGAAGTTTTACAAATTCAAATTTTATAGAGGAGAATATTTTTACACTTTTTTTTTCTGGAACTTAAGAAATGCTGGGGCTGTTAAATGTCAGCTTCCAAAGAAGCACAGTCTTAAGGATCAGAAACAGACATATAGGAGAAAGCTAAAACTTTGAAAAATATTTTTTTTCTTATTATATAAGTTTCACAGATTAACACTTCTTCCATCCCAGAGAGTTTAGTTTACTATTTGTAATTGTTATCTCGGTGGAAGCACCCGATACTTCGAGTTCTGCAAGATGTTGTTTCATACATTATGCAGTCCTTCAACTTCTGGCCTATGTTTGACAGTACTAAAACACAGGTTAGTTGTATCTTTTTTTTTTAAATGTAGTATTTTTTTTTTAATGTTTGTCATATTGTATATAAATTCATTTTTTTCTAGTAAAGATATGTAGGTGGATAGGTAGAGCTATTCCAGATATAACTGTAGCCACATAAGGAAGTGGTTGTATCAGTTCATAATAGTTTTCTGATGTAGACAAGGCAAGGGCTGCAAGTATCTTGCATAGATTGTCTTGGAAGATACAAGGTTATCTTTAAGTGGTTCTTTGTAAACGTTGTATAATATCCTGTTTTGACCATACACTTGACACTCATAGTATGTACCTTTTTGCTCACCAAAATAAGCTCGAAAAGGAGCTTATAATGGCTATTTAAATATGAGCCTGACCAAATAAACTAGAAGTTAGCAGTAACAGGACTGGAATAGGAACAAGGTGCTTCTACCAAGTTCCCAAAATCACAGAAAGTAAACATATAATTTGCATTCAAAAAAGCTGAGGGATGTGTTCCCTTGCCTGCTTAAAATTGGGAAAAATAGTATCTTTTAGTAAAAAGTAAACCCTGCTTTCTGGTATGTATGCACATTTTCTACCACATGTGGAATATTTTTTTTTCCTTGCCTTTTAGTTTGGAAGGATGGAGACAGAACATTTTATATGTTAAATTAAAATCTTTTTAAACTTCCATCACTTTAAAAAGCATTCCTATGAAAAGAGAGTTGTAATGTTCAATAAACTAGTAGCTTAACTGTAGCTGTTCTAACCCTCAAAGCATAAGATTAATTGAGGAAAAAAACGTAGTTCAGAGTGCAGATTCTGTTGTTGTTGATAACTACCATTTTTAGAAGATGTTAGGGAAAATCAAATGCAAATATTTATAAAATAATTTTACATTTGAACTTTATAGATGACTTCTTTCTGTCTTCTCCACGGTGATCCTTTTCTGGTGTATTTTTCTGTGTGCCTCAAGATTTAAGGAAGGCATAGCTTGAAGTATTTACTCTTCTCAGGTTGAGAATTTACATAGCAGGACTTTGACATTCATCCTGGTTTAACACAAGGCCCTAATATTCATTAAGAACTATTTTCATCAAAAGCTGAGGTTCTTTCTGACTTTGTAAATGATGAATATGTGCAAAGATTAAGAAAAATCTGCTGTCTTTTTTCTAGTTCGATGAAGAGCTTTTTTTTTTCTCCTCAAACTTTCAATTGGAGAAACTCTGAGACTGGGCATAGAATTTCAAGTGAAAACTTTCTCCTTTGAAATAAGAATTTTCAAGATTCTTTTATATTTAGAGATACATAGCACAACTTGATGTATAGTTGATATTTAAAGGTAAGTAATTTTCCCATTTAAACACAAGTCTAATGGGAATCCCCAGAAGTTTGAGTTGAAACTCATTCCAGGTATGTTGCCATTATAAAAATAAGTATTATGGCTATAAATTAGTAGTTCTTAAAATAAGTAAATAAATATACACACACAATTTATCTCCTTCTCTAGTCCAGTGGAAAACACATTCAAAATGTCATTTTTACTGGGAGATTTTTCACCCTTTTTGCTATTCTCTTACTGGTGCATTGGAACAGTGCAAGAGCTCTGCTGAATTTTAGATACTGTGCAGTCTCTGACCTTAGAGGCTTTCAAGATGAAATTGGTTAAAGCCCTGAGCAACCTCTTCTGACCCTATAGCTTTGAGCAGGAGGTTGAACTAAAGAACTCTGAGGTTCCTTCCAATCTGACTTATACTGTGATCTTAAGATACTGAATTCCTGTTTTGCCAGAAGGGAAAGAAAGGAACAAAAAATCCTAGTGATTTAATTTTTACTTTTACTTCATTGTACTATATGCATATATAATTTCAATCAGCATCTGTAAGGATCCAGCCTTTATAGTATTGCCCAGCAGCACACTTTCTGGTTTTAATATTAGTTTCCTGCTTCCTTGTTTGCATCAAAATTCTGTAGTCCTGAAATATATTGTGTATACAGTGTTGTAAAGCCTCAAAATACATGCACAATTAAAATAGACTGTTTGCTTTCAAAAAAAAAAAAAGATAATAATTTAGATACTGCTTTACTCTTTAAACTGAGTGAGCATAGTTTTGTCCATCTGCTTTGTCTTTACTGTTCTTGAACATGCATTTCTCTAGATAATCTTTCAAAGTTCTATAGAGGAGCTATAAGTAGACCTGGTGTGTTTGTAAACATCATTCTTTCTGTATAGGTGAAACAGGTGTTGCATAATATATTTTTTCTCTCAAGCAACAGCAAGTCCACATAGGCATGGGCATGACCAATTCAATGCACTATCCCAGGTCCTGACTGCCCTTTATGTCTAAAATAAAATATTTAATTTTCAAGTTTAGGCATATTAACAGAAGACTGCAAAATATTAAATTTTGAGACTGCAAATTATCTTAAAGTTAACAGGAAGTTAGAATTTACTTTGTCATGAAACGTGCTATTTCAAACACTTGAAAAATTCAAACCAGATTTATTCTGGTGTTTCCATTTTTCTCTAAAAAAAAATCCATACTTTTGAAGAAATAACACAAACCCAATGGAACTGAATTTGAAGTGCTCTGTGGAGAAAGTGCACAAATCCTTACGGATTACGAAAGATGAGTTTAGAAAGGAATGAAGACATTTCAAAATCTGTAGACGTAATTCTTCCTTCTGAATTGTAATTACAGAGTACCTGTGAACAGTTACACACAAGATAATTTGTGGGCAACTACCAGGCATGCTTATATGCAGCATAGAACAAGATGTTTCTATTTTCTAAAGATTGCCACGGTCTGCTGCTTAGTATGTTGCAGTGTGTTACTGCTGGCTGTTTGTGCCTGATCAAGAAGAATCCTGCCTTTGTTTTTTTAGGCCTGCCTTCTGGTCTGTCTTATTCATATAGGATGCATGGGCAGAAATAATGCTTTCAATTAGACCAGCTGGTATAGTGAGGAAAAAAAAAAGCTAAAAACAAACAAAAAAAACCAACACACTAACCTGTCTTGAGGACTCAAACTTGCTTCATTTTAGGTCAGCTGACAGTTGGTAATTCGGGTGTCATCTTTTCCCTGCAGATCTCACTCCATGCTCTTAAACTCTCACAGCAACAATTACATCTTGTTTCTCTAGCAGGAACTTCACTTACTTAAAGTGAATGTATAAGGTGCTCTCTGTGGCAATACGTATGGTCCCATAATCATTATTAGTTTAGAATAGGAAATAGCAAACTAGCCAGTGATTAGGAATATTGATAGTGTTGATGAATGTGCATTTCAGTAGATCTCTGTTCTCCATTTGGAAGTTCTTGTTCTCCAGAGACTTGAAAGTAAGCATATGGTATTGAGAGAAGGAAAATAAAAAGCTAGATTTGCTCAGATACCTTTTTTTATTATTATTATTACATTAAATTCATTTATGCTCTGCTGTTGTAGTCTGGAGATCTCTGGGCAAAGGTAGGTTCTAGGTCTTTCACACCATTCGAAACTTATCAGGAGTATAATTTGCTTCCAAAGGAATGGAGAAAAGTGATCGTTCCTATCATCTGTGTAAGCAGATGATAGTAATATGTATTACACTTGCTGATAATTTCAAACCAGGCATTTATAAAAATGTAATCAGAATTTGTAATGTTAGTGTTAGACTTAGAATTTGTGTTCACACTATAAAAATTGGAACGGTAGAGGCTTTAAATAGCAGGTGCTGTCCTGCCAGCCATTTTTGTAGGTATGTAACTGCTGCTTCCTGTCTGAAAAAAACATCCTGTTTGCTCAAAGGCTCCTTTGCATGTTGCATGCTTCTTTCCCACTACTATTTTATTTTTCCTGCATCAAGGAATTCTTCAAGAAATATACAGTCTTTCTTCCTAAGAGCACTTACTGCGTATGTTTCAGTCTACGTTTTCATCACGATGATCTCTGTTCCCAGTAAGTCTAGATGGAAGTACTGGTAATTAAGTCTTTCTGTTCTGCACAGTGGTTGAACTTGCATTAGCATCTGCAGAACTCTCCATCCTATCAGGTATCATCACGGGAACATCTAGCAAGCCATAGCACTTCACTGAAATTCAAAGAAGGTTCTAGTAATGGTATTTTATTCCACAGAAATTATTTACTAGAAATACCAGAAGTTATTTTCAGCACACTATGAAATACTTCATGGAACAAATTATTAGCTTTTGTTCCAATAGACTGGTGGTATTTGAATAATTTTTTGTTTGTTTGCAAGATGTCGAAATGTAAGTAAGGAGTAGGCATTTTAGGCAGGTTTTCCTGAAAAATGCTTAGGAAGATTTCTTGAAGCAGTGTATCTCACAAGGATCTAACAAAAACAGTTTAATAGTGATATCTGAAAATGAGTAATTCTGGGGGGTTCTTACTAGAACATTATTAATGCTATGAAAGTGCCCTATTAGTAATCTTAGAAATTAATGTTGAATTTAATAGACATGAAGAGCATCAGAACATTTTTTCAGCTATGTCTACTCTTTGCAATCCTTGCACAGACAGGAGGACTCATGCTTAGGAGTGAAAAGCAAATTCATTTTTTCAATGTGTTATGGTCTGACTCTCTGGTGCCAATTACTGTGAATTGGACATCTGCGTGGTAGTGGTTGCTAATCCTGCTAATTTAAGGAACATGTTCTACTGACCAGATGTCATGTGAATGGAATTCCAGTTCCAACCAGTCTGAATAAATTTGCTGGTAGTGAAAGGTGGGAAATTATACTAATCTTGTAAGACATCCATCGCTCACAAAAAACTTTTCTCCGCATTCACTTAGTAGTTCATAAAACCGTATGCTAGCTGTGTCAGGCTTTTATTTAAAGTCTACTTGTTTGTACATGGTAGCAGGAATAATGTTTTTTGCTGCTTATTTTGCAATAGGATGCGTCTGTCGTGCATAGCGCGTTTCACTGTAGACACTGTAAAACCTTAACCCTCCAATGTCTCCTCTTGTGTGAAAGATGCACTGACAGAGAGGCACAATCAACCTCATTGTGCTGTCTTGGGGAGGTTAGGATACTGCTGATGGCATACAAATAATAAGCTCAGTCTCCAGTAGATGAAGAAACTGTTATTCTTAAAGCCAGGTATTTCTGAGCCTGCTGTACCTTTTTCTCCACTGTAGTGCTTGTGTCGCAGTTACCATGTTCATGACACTTTGACACTTGTAACACTGCATCTTCTAGCAGCAGATAATTCACAAGGGAATATGTGTTCCAAAAACAGACTAGTCTAATGAAGGTGTATTCTGTGTGTTAAAGCAATAATTGTATTTTAACTTGCACTGAAAATAAACTGTTGACATGGGATTATACCTGCTAAAGCTTCCTTTTTTTATTAACTTTTTAAGGTTAAAATGCTCTTTGATGCTCCCAAATACAGAGTTGCTGTATTAACAAATATATTAAAAATCAAAACGTGAATTTGGCAGAAGTGTCATCTCCCATCATTTTGCCAAGAAATATCATAGAATATCCTGAGTTGGAAGGGACCCACAAGGATCATCAAGTCCAACTCCTATCCAAAATATCCAAAAATCTATTTTTGTTTTTCAGTTTCCTCAGTGGTTACTTCATTAGCAATGGCGTGCTCTTACATAGCCTGTTCTAAAACAGAAATGATTCCATCTTCTTCCATGAAATTGATCTTTTAGTCTCTACTTCTCTTAGTATTTGAATGGGACTACATATGGAGAATTATCTGTGTAACTGGAGATGAGACTTTATTCTTTCTTGCACAATCACTGACTTATCAATAACTTTATTTTACAGAAGATTTCTAAATTCCAGCTTCCTAAAAGAGAACTATTGCACTTTTCCATTCTGCAGCCTGGCTATTTCTACACAGCACAGACAGACAGTACTGTAAAATGTTTTTTATTTGAAGAGCACAGATCTGTCCCATTCAAGGGTCAGAACAGCAGCCTTTTCATGGTGATGACTTTTCCCTCGCTATTTGTTCTTAACCTACATACTTTGTTCTTTCTGTTATTTTGCGGGTGTATGCCATTTTTTCCAGAAGCGCTGCCTTTTTGCTTCTGTCTCGTGTCTGTACTTTCATATATGGTCCCAGTTCATTGTTATTATGTGGACTGGTTTGTACATTTCTGAGACTGGAAAGGTATTTTATATTTCCTTCCTCATTTTTTCATGTAAGATTAAAAACTTTAAAAATTGCTACATAAAACATTGAGAGTTACTTACACTACTTAGGAGAAAACTTTGTTCTGAATCACATCTGTGCAGTAAACACTTGTTATGTTTAGCCTTTTATTTTAAAATGATAGTCTACTTGGCATTTTCTTTCGGTGGTTTGAGCCCACTTTTTTTTTTTTTTTTAACACAGCTGCTGTTGACTTTTGTATGGTCAAGGTGTAACAGACATCTTTTGTAGTGGTGTTTTCATATAACATGCTGCTCTAAAACCAGAGAAATAATCATGTCCCCTAGACAACTTATTTATATTTTCAAGGTTTATTTCCAGAATAGGAAAAATTAAAATCTGTAGTATTAATATTTGAGTGCTGCTGTGCTACTCTTGTAACTAAGAAGACTGAGTTAAAATACTGCAGGCAAGATGAATGTTTTGGGAAAATGAATTCTTTTTTTTCCTCAGCATCGCTGAGGAGATGGTTTATTCCTTTTCTCCTATGCATGCACTTAAGAATAGATGGACATTCTTTATCTTGAATTCTTCTTTCTGCATATTTTTTACCATTACTGGATCTAATTTCTTCCCCCCCTTTTTTTTTATATATCTTTTTTAAAAGCTTTTTTAAACTTCAGAGAGTTCAAGACACTATTTCTGGTGCTTACACGGAGGGGTATATAATAACATCCAGGAGTTACTTGCCCCAGGTGTAGATGTGGCTTTTGAATTGGAGGTTTTTCTGCTTAATTCACAAGAATATCCACTTAATATAGACGTATAATTGTTATGTTTTTATGATACTTTCCTGCAAACCTCCACATCATTCTTCTTATGCTTATTCTGGAGCTTTTTAACATGCTACTGTGTGCATGCACCTCTAGATTCAAATACAGGTTCAGTCACAGACTGCATCACAGAGAGAAACAACACGCTATGCTGGTTGCAAAACCCGTATCTTGTCTTTTTTGTTATTATTTCTTTGAAGTTATTACTTTAAAAAAAAAAAAATCTGACCTGTAGTCATTTCAAGAAGCAGAGGATTCACAAAAGCATCCAATCCATCTCTATTTAATATGGTGGGGTAGGGTTTAATTCCTGTATCCTCTATTCCAATCTTGAAAGAGCAGTCTGTGAGTATGTTGCCATAGGAAATTTGTTTCACACCTGATGTTTTTTTTTCTACATGAAGAAATAGTTTTTTGTTTTTTTTTTCTTGCACTTAAAATCAAATACTACTTATTTTGTTCACATTTGCTTCTGGTGCCAGTAAATGAATCTGAGAATAGCATTTTCCACCATTTGTTATCAGCATTGTTTGGAACCCTTTCTAAATTGTCGATAGGCCCCCTTGGTCTTTCTGTCTCTCATAACTACCTATGTCGTCTTTTACATGTTCTCCATTTTTTTCTCCTGATTTTGATATATCTGAGTTATTTAAGTACTCTTTAGATTGTTTTATCCCATTTCTTCCTGTTGACATCTCTCCCTTTCTTTGTTAGGTTTTATCGCGCAAAATCCCTGGTAAGTTTTCAGCACCATCTTTTTTTCCTCCCCCTCTCTCTGTTCAATCCCATGCGAAGAGCTTTACTATTTGATCCATTCATGTGCTTGTGGAATTTAAAGTGATACATGGGGATGCACTAGGGCTTCGCTGAGATTTATACAGCCACACTACACAGCAGTTGCTTAATTAGGGGACTTATTTTTAGAATATAAATAAAAAGATTTGGGTTCCTCTGGTTAAACAGGGACATCAGTATTATCTTTAAATCTGGAAGAGGAAAAGATTTAGCAAAAGATTTCAAAATTAATAGGTGGCTGGAAAGAGAACCGAGTCCACGGATATATTGGTGGTGATACAGGAAAGCTCAAGAAAGTAAGAGGAAATAAGGGCACTGATAGTGCAGAAATTCGAAGCAAGACTGTGATAAAACATTCCTTGTTTCTGTCTCTTGTGAGCTCAGCTTTTTCTTTGCTGCTTGAAGTTTCAATGGAGGGATTAGCTCTATCAAGTTTCTGTAATACTATTCAAATCATTATTTTGCTCTAGCATTTCAATTACATTTTTGCACTGAAAATGTTTTTTTCTTCCATTTCACTGTTTCACTTCATTAGCCCTGAGATCAGTAATAGATTAGACATGTTTGTAAGTCATTGTATATTACATGCCATTTTTTTCTATTTTTTGTTCCTGGTACGCTACTCATTTTGTGTGTTTGTCTCTTCATAATTTACAGCCCTTTCACATTTTAGTTGTTTGAAAATTGGTCCCTTGCCATTGAGATGAGAATTCTCCAATCTGTCCAGCTTTATTTCTATACAGAAAGAATAGTGCTTTGTAGCTCAGACCAATATCATGTGCTATGCTTTCTGCCACCAATTTACTTCAGTAGACCTGCTGCTTCCTAGTTTGCTCAGTCTTGGTGGTATTGTAAAATGCAGAGCAGTTTAAATGGTCTCTGTGTGTCCCTTCTTGGATTTCTTATACTTGCTAATTGCCTGGATTACTGGCTGACACCAGTAAATCCTTTCCTGGAAACTACACTAGGTTTGGCAGTCTTTCTGTTGTCCCCCCCAGCTTACACTGGGCCAACTGCTGTTCACTGATTATTGAGAGCAGGTGCTCATAGAGTATTTGTCCTAGAACCAAAGAAAATAATTTTCCTAACTTCTTTGTACCTAAAATCATTATTTCTTTGCATAAAATGATAACGGTCTCATACTTATGGGATCTTCTGTATTAGTAAAGTGGCTATCAAAAGTAGGTTACCTGGCTTTTTTGGTTGGCAAGAAGAAAAAGGGTTTCTGTATATGTACTGTCTCTTAAAGTGGAAAGCTACCTGAACAAGCATTCCTCTTCTGTGACTGGCCAGATCATCATCACTGTCTCTAAAAGTAATCTCTCTAGTAGAGAAGAGAGTTGATAGTATCTCTCCTCTCAATGGCATTTAAAATAGGATCCTGCCCTGTAGTCTTAACCATAAATGATATTGAAACCTACTCTTTCAGTCGAGGAAGATCAAGTTGACTGGAAGATCTTGGTAGTCCTTCTCCGTTGGGCATTTTTATTAAAAGATTCTGGGTTCACTCAGGAGCAAGGGTATATGAAGTTAAATAAAAGTAAAAGACTTCTTGCAACTTCTTTGGCTGTGGTCCACCAAAATGTTTCTTATGTTTTAGCAGCTTGCTAAGAGTGACGTCTGCTCACGTGGCCATAACAATGGTTTGAAACTTGGATTAGCCTCTAAGCTAGGTATTTGAACTCTGCTTTTCTCTTGCGACAGCCATAATCACCAGCAAAACTTTAATGGACTTATAACAGGATGCTAAAGGAAAGAACTACTGAAAATGATTATTGCTGGTTACTGTTAGCTTTTGTGGAAATATGTTTCTCTTCACTGAGTTTGGAATTAAGTATTCCAACTCTACTGTGTAAGTCCTTGACTGAAATTGTAATCAGAGTACAGAGCTTGAGGCCAGCTGATACTAAATTCTTCAGTGTGCCCTGATTTTCTTCCTTTTCCCTACTTTTGCTAGATTGCCATGATGAATTTAGGATCCACCAAAATTTCTGTAGTAGATTCAAATTAACTTACAATTTTGGCTGAATCGATGCTGTGTTTTTGGCATTCCTTCTTTACACTACTTCTTGTAGCATTCACTAAAAATGTCAGACTTTCCTTAGTGGTGTGTTTGACACAGGTTTAGGTGTAACAGGCAAAGGCTTCACGGAAGTCTGCAGGTGGAAAGGCTGGGGATTTAGACACCTTGATGGCAGCAAGTGAGTAAACATTTTCAATAATTAAGTGATGAACAAGTATCTTAAGTATGCACTTAAAAAAACAAACAAAAAAAAAAACACTGCAGCTACTGTAGGATCAGTGCAATTTAAATTTACCTTGCTTATTAGGCACCAGTTTTTAGTGCATTCCCCATTTTATGTAAATGCATGTTCTGACTGAACAACAGTTGAGTAGTTACTTTTGAGGTAAACTGTCATTGTGAGGCTTCAAATTATTTGACATTCTAATCAGATTTGTGACGTTGCTTAATTTTTTTTTAAGTTGGTGGTTCACGCTATGAGCAGACTCTAAAAACACCTGTTTAGTTTGTTTGGAGGACTTCACTGGCAACATTTTAATGTAAAAGCTCACACTTTTCTGGGATATTTTTGGTTTTCTTTTTACAACAACAAAAAAAAACATCCTGCCCAGCAAATTTGTTCTATACCCAGCTATAAAGCCACAAATCTGTGGAAACTGCTGACTAATGATCACAAAATCATTGAATTTCATCCTTTGAGTTCACACTTTTTCTTCCCTTGAAGGACTGCCGGTTGTTCTATTCCCGGATGCTGTTACACTTGCCCAGTTTCTGCATGGCATTACGTAGTAATTGCAGTGCAGTATTAAACTAGAGATCTGTAGTGTCTCATGGCTTCAGACAGTAAACACTCATTAGATGCTGTGCAAGCTATTTCAGATCCAATGGCTAGTACCAGATACTTGAAAGGAAGGTGCCAGAAAACAAGCAGTAGAAAATTGTGGGACAGTTTCTCTCTGAAGGAGTGTTTTTTTTGGCTCCTATGAGCTGGATATGTTATGAAGGATGAGAATTTTTCTTACAATTGCTGTTCATTTTTTAATGTTTCCTGTACATTTATTTTTAATATCATTAAATGTAAATACCATTATAAATAAATGCTTTCTGTTAATGAAAAGCAAGTGTGTTGCTGCTTTCAAAGTAGGCTGGCTCATTTTTGAACAGAGACCATCTAGTCCTAGCTACTTTACAGATAGAGTAACCAACAAAAAAAAAAGTGTATTATTCTACCTTTTGCATTTTAAAGAAGCCCTTTTAATTCTCTGAGTACCTCCAAAGGAATTTCAAGAAATGACATGGGAATTTTCATAGACAAGTGTGCCTAGGTGCGAAGTAGAATCCAATCTGCTTTTTCAGAAATATTTTAACTCTAACAGTCTTAAAAACCTTTGTCCACACAGCATATTTATTGAATAAGGTGTTGGACAGTTTTAATTTGGTGTATCTTTCCCTTTTATAATCTTCCCTATTTTTCCTATCATTTCTCTTAAGCTAGCTCTGAGCTTCCTGATTGCTTCCTATTTAAGATTGATGACCGCTCTATTCAAAATAATTACTGTTGCACTCCAGTAAGCATTATGCTGCATTTCAAAGCATCATCACATACGTGAATTCTGTGACAGAGATCTACTTAATGTTATGCATAGTTTTTTGACTAAGTGCATAAAATAGTGGTAAACTGGAAAATCTGAACACTGATTAAACGCAGTTGGTGAAATTGTTATATTTTTACAAACTAAAACAACTTGCTGTTAATTCTGTGATAAATCTACATATGACTTAACTATGTCTTACGATTAGAAATTGTGAAGCATGCATACTTCATGGATTAGTCCTTGCTTTTAAGAGAATGTTAAACAGCTCTTTATGTGTTACAGATGCTGTTTCCATTACTTCTGTGTTGCCCAATCTGCTATAAAGCTTATTTTGTCTTTATATGTTTTACAACATATACAGGAAGTGACCTGATTGGGCGTAAATGTGATAATGCTCAAAATTAAATTTAGGAGATAAGAGAAGGCAAATCTGTTTAAAAGGAAAGGTGTCCCTACAATGATTGTGGATTCTATTGTGAACGTATTCAGTGATTTAAGAAAAAAAAACAACACACAAATCTAAAATAGACATTTTCAGTTGTGTAATTTTTGTTTCTATTCGAAGAAAAGTATTTCAGCTTTGGAAGTTGCTCAGCATTCTGCCTTCAATTCACTGAAGATTTTAAACGTTCACTTTAGCGTGTGAGTAGTCCCATTATTTGAAGACCGAACCCTGCATGACCCAGTTCCCACATATACTGGGACCCAGATGTTTTTTTCCCCCTCTCTCTAAATCCTTATGTAAGACATTGTCATCGAATTTCAACAGATGCAAAGAATTCAGATTCCTGTATGCCATCAGTGGTAATTGCATTTAACATAAGATTTTTTCATGATTCGTTGCAGTGCATTTGCCACTATGCAAGCACGTAACTAGCATTATGTTCAAGCTTCTTCTTGCTACTGTTGTAGGTTTTTGCAGAATTCAAACTATTCACTGAGTGATGTTAACCACTGTTAGGACTAGCACATACAAATTCTAACTCATTTATGGAAATGCATTTTGAGGGCTGTTTGACTTCTCATATTTGAGTCTGAATTCAGTAGGATTGAACTGGGAAAGCTCTTATTTGCTCACACCTGTTTCATTAGCATTTACTGATCGTTTTTTAGCTTCTGATTTCACAGCTGGTAAAAACAAACAACAAAAGCTAGTTATAAACAACTTTTGTCTGGAAAGAAGACAGTCTGATTATAGAGCTGTAAAAATGGGCTTTGTAAACAAGGCTAGATTACGTCCCGTTTGGCTGCTGGTCTACAGAAATATCGATTATACAGAAGGTATTCCCTATAGGTAGATTAAAACTCTTACAGTCTTTCTAGATACTGTATTTAATAACCTAGCAGAGAGCAAGAGAAAGACTCTGAGCAAATTAAGGAAAAGAAAACTTGACTTTAGGGAGCACAGATCTGAAAGTATGGTGGGAGGCATTGTTGTTGAAGACTGAAAGGAGCTTTTCCTTTAATTTCTTATTCATCAACCTCCCACATTATGCTAAAAAGAAAAAGCATACTGTGTATGTAGAGGGTTTCTTCAGTGTTTATTTTTGGAGTGGAGAACAGGACGTCAGTCTTGCTCATAGGACAGCTTTCAAGAGGTGTATAGTTCTCATAATGTGATGGGACAAAGAACCCTAAGTTATTGGAATTAAAATATCCTTACCCTTACTGCTAACCTGGTCATTGTTAGCTAAACAGTACTTAAGAGTAGTATTCTCATTTCTGATAGGTAAGAGGTAGTCAGTTCCTAAATGAGATTTGTACGGAAGCAGGGAATCGCTAGGTTAATATTAGGATAACTGCCAGATAAAATTTTAAAAGCCTTCCGTAAGAATGGTATAGGCAGAATAATCCAATTTGACAGCAATCCAGAGGCAACTAACAGTTTAAGGGAATTATATAGAAAACAGAACATTTTTATGTTAACATGGCTGTTTTCAGTTGTCTTTGATTTGTGGGTGGTCTTGTTTCTTTTTGCTATAGTGGGAGTGGAGAAACGGAGATTGAAGTAGGAAGACCTGACGGCTCTATTGTGGATGCCTTGGAAATGGTCCCCTGCAAAGGGCCTGCTTTTCTGAGAGAGGTTTTATTCTTTCAGGGATACAGATTAAAGTGAGGGATTCACCCCCCATTTAAAACAGCCTAAGAGAACAATGAGTCTTTTTTTTTTTTTAAGTTCTAGGGGAGAAAGAAACAGCATTGTTGCAGTTAAATGTTTATGTTCATTCTTTAAAATACATGCTGTTATAAACATCATATAATAAATAATATAAACATCCCTTTGTTCTTGAACGTGAATATTACAAAAGTATAGGAGGACGCTGTAAGGGAGTATCACCTCAGTATGTGTATAGGCTTCCAAAAAATTGGTGAGAAATCCTACGATATCATCCATAACATCCCCTTTCCTATTTCTGTGCCTTCAAAACAGGGCTCATTCCTAGGGGAAAGGATGTAATGGAAAAAGTTGATCTACAGCAATAAATGTGATCTATCTATACACAGTTGTATTGTAAAATATATAGATCTCTTACAGACCGTGATAAAAAGACAGTGATCTGAAACAATGATTTTTTTATACTATATATAACATTCACTAAATCATATATGCAGAAATTAGGTTGAGAGAACAAAATAAGGTCTTAAATTTATATGCACTTTTTCATTCCTTTGACATGCTGGATGTGATCAAACACTACTACACATAATCTTGTTACAGCTCTTTCTACCAGCCAGAATTTCTGTTCAGTGTTCTTTAAAGGACAACCCTTCAAATAAGTTATCTAGAAGTGTTAACAATCAGTATCTTAATTAGCTAACTGGGTTGTGACTGCAGTTAGTCTGTTCAGAAACTTATTATGTATATGAAAAAATATTAGAGATACTTCTTTCATATCTGAACTTTTTAATGCATCTGCTTATACTTGTTTTTCATTGATTTTTTTTCCTGCAAAATTAAAGATTTTGAATAGTTTTAGTACACTAAAACTGACAAGTGTTAGTGTATTGTTTTGTGCTCAGACATTCTCAGCATGATTTTAAATGAGTTCAGTATATCAAAAATCTTTATCTTTGGTCTTTCTCTTATTTCAGTTTGTTTATAGTCCTTTCATTACCCAGACTCTAATTCACACGCTTCAATTCATTTATCCTGTAAGCATCCCTGCAAGATAGGAAAATTATACAACAGGTATTCCTCGTACAGGTGGGGAAAGCATAGTTCAGAGCAATTTCTGTCCTAGCCCACTGTCTCTCCTAGGTCAGAGATGACTGTGCAACTGTTGAAGTTACTGACCAAAAGCTGTTGAGAGTCAGAAAATAAGGAATGCAAACTACAGAGATTTGCATGAATTTAAGTTTTCTGAGCGTGGTGCTTGGTGACAGGGATTCTGTACCATGGGTGAGTCCGGTTCCCCACTCTTAGCCTAGAACTAAGAACTGGAAGAAACTAAGAAGTAAAATCTATTGGGCTCCTTTTTCTCTGCAGTTGTATTTTATATGTGTTTTCTGTGTCATCTGTGTCATTACAGGTAGCAGTACGTAGATCTCCTATCAGCGGAAGCAATATAGGTTCTATTGCTTCATTCCATTAGGAACCTAGAGCGATGTATACATGGTGATCCCATTTAGTGCAGGACTTTGTCTAGAAGATGCCTCTCTTGTGGGCAGGATAGATCATTTTGATTAGCTAAGAAAGGAGGGTGCCAGGCTTTCCCCACTATTGCTGTAGTCCAAAGCACACTGGTCGAAAGATTGCTTTCTGCAGAAAACTTCAGTTACCTGCCTTTATGGTGACTGTGTTTTTCACAGATGATACGTTTGGTTTCTTATGATCCCTATGGTCAATTTTCATAAGCTGCTGATGGTTAAGTCCTGCTGATCGGTACCTAATGATTTAGCTGTTGTGGTTAGAAGTTCTGAGTTCTGGCATTTTGTTACTACCTTTTAGCTTTGTGGTTTGGGGCTAATATGCAGTAACTGTCAAAGCTGGCTTCTGAGAAGCACATCAGTCCTGTACTGGCCCATCATTGTCGCTCCCTTTTGAAGCACTTTACAGGATCGGTGTCTCGGTTGCTCTGTGTCAGAGAGTGGCTCTGAACTTGAACTGGTTTGCCTGGTCTGAGCCTTTCTTTCTTTGGGATACATATTTGGATTGGTTTAACTCACGTTAGATCTCCAAAGAAAAGCCTAAATCAGGCCTTGCACAGGGCGAGCTTTTATCCAGAGATGACCTTTTGCCAGCATCACTAATTTTCCGGATGCGATCTTACCAACCAGACAGAGTAGCCCTTTGTCTCTAAGTGTTCTTTCATTACTAAGTCTCATTATTTCTGGAGCAGTAAGGCCAATGTAATTCATGTTCATGTGGGTAGTTATTTTAGTTTTTTGCTGGCCTTTTTTTTCATATTTATGGTATTACTTGCGTATTCTAGTCTGAACACATTTTCATATGGTTCAATCAGTTATAAACTGTAATGGAACGTTTCTGTTGTTGCCCTTGAATTAAAATGCTGTATTCTGGGGGCTGCAGGATAACAGGTACCTACAGAATATTGTCAGTTGAAAATTTGCAAGCATGAATTTGCCTTTCACTATTGAAGGAGAGTATTTTCTTATTACTGGCAGAATTGTTCCTCCCAAATAAACACTCAGAAGCAAGACTTGCTCAGTGTTCAGCTTCCTGTTTCAGTTGCAATGGACTTAACCAGAGCAAATCCAGGCAGACAGTGCCTTTTAGTTCTTTCTACATCAGAAGAACCAGAGAGAGGGGAAACAATAAATCTCGGAGTACCCCTGTGTTGGTGGGAAACACCAGCACATGTGTAGTCTTTGCAGCTTGTGGATCCTGCTTTACCCAGAGACCGTGCATGTTCTGAGGCCAATTCTGCCTGCTATGACTGGGGGAGGAGAATTGGGTTCCTTCATCTATACCGTCAATCCAATCAGTCCTTGAAGTTGTTACCCATTTATTCACCAAAGTTGTATTCATTTCTTCTTGGGTTAAGAATCTCTTCCCTCTCTGTCCAGCTATAAATATTGGAGGGGAGAAAGTTGCACTCATTTGATGGAGAGTGTGATTTGTGTGTTTAAATTTTACTTTTATTTTAAGATAGAAGTATAATGCTTCTAATTTGACTTTTCTGTGGCCTCAGGAAAATTTCAACTCATTAATTTTTAATGTTTTGTTGAGTTGAGGCCTATATTAAGTAAGATTGTGCTGCCTGAAGTTAATGTTCCACCTCGAAGGAAAGCAGTACCTGGAAGAACTGTCTGATAGGAGCAGTTGTCTTCGATGCAACATGCTATCATTCTTCCATATCATTTTATGACTTTAGTGCCTCTGTGTTGCAGACAGCCCTTCTTTTCTCATCTTGCTTTTTTCTTTAGTTATCGCATGCTGCCTCATTTTCTGCCATTGACTGTTACTGTTAGCTTTCTATTGAAGTGGGCTGGCATGGAGAGATACTGGAGAAAGAAATTATCATTCATTATTTCTTCTCTAAATTCCTGTATTCCAGCTCAGAAACCTCCTCATTTTATTGTGTAGCAGTAATAAGCGTTTCTTCTTGACAGATTTTAGATCATCTGAGCAGCACAGATTCTCTGGCAAGGTCAGTCAGTTTGAAATGAAATGATATCATGAGGGTTTTTCTCTCCTAACTCTTAACTGTTAGAAAAACCTGAATCCCTTTGACCTGATAACAGGTTACATCTCATAAAATTTCTTTTCATCATATGTTAATTTAGTTTGCAGATCCGTGATTTAATTTCTTTACTTATTTTCTGACAGAAAAACAACAGAGTAGTACTGATAGGATGGGAACAAATACGTATTTGCCTTTCATTTCTACAGTACTTTACAGAAAGTGAAGTCTCACAGTGTATTTTCCTTTAACACCTCCCTGGAAATGCTGCTTCAGTGTATGTTTAAAATACTGTGTAACANTTTCAGCAGAAATGTTTTTTGTTGAAGTGAGCTTGGTTTATGAGCTGTAATCTGAGGAGAAGATGCTCCCAGTGATTAGTGCTCCTTAAATACCTTGGGAAAGTTTTTATTTAGCTTGATTTTATGTTTTGTGAACTGTGCTGTGTAATATTTTTGTTTAGTCTTACATTACAGTTATAAGGTGTGCACACTAATTTTTGGTGTCTTTTCAATTTCAGTGAAATTTCTAAATGAATGATTTTTATATTATTAACAGGACATGGAGCAGATGTGAAATGTGTTGACTGGCATCCAACAAAGGGTTTAGTTGTATCGGGCAGTAAAGATAGCCAACAGCCGATCAAGTTCTGGGATCCAAAGACTGGCCAGAGCCTTGCCACTCTGTAAGTTCATGCCCACAGACTTTGCTTTCCTCAAATATAAGCTAACTTCATAAAATCATTGTTTGTCTCTTTTTAGCTTTTTGCCTCGCATCTTTTCAGCCATACACAATTGCTTCAAATAGAAAGCTATGCTTTAGCTGTGCCAGAAAATCTAGAGATTAGATGAAGTCTAAACTTCGAAAATTGTGACTTTAACATTCCTTATTTAAATTGACTTTGTCCCTGTTCATAGACTTCCTAGTCTATGTTCTCATTTGAAAAACAGAAATTAAATATGTGTTTAATTGGCAGATCAAAAATTCCTTATGCTGCAGTAGAAACATGCACATTAACTGAATACTGTTTTAATGAGCACTACCAATTACTCTGAAATACAAAGAAAAATATCAAGGCACAGGGCCTTTGCACAGAAAGCTGTAATGTTCTGGTTTAGTAGCCTGAACTACTTTGTTGCTGACCTAAATATTTGGAACTGGTAAATAATCACATTTGATTTGTCTGAGAAATTGGTATCTGGACAAACAATGTTTTTCTTTCTGTACTTGCAGACACGCTCATAAAAACACAGTGATGGAGGTGAAACTGAATCTGAATGGCAACTGGCTGCTAACTGCTTCTCGTGACCATCTCTGTAAGCTGTTTGATATTCGTAATCTGAAAGAAGAACTTCAGGTCTTCAGGGGTCATAAGAAAGAGGCCACAGGTCAGCTTTTCTTACATTTTGTGAATTTTTATTAGTAAGTTAGGATTAAAAATGAAAGCTTTCGAGATCCTGGTTTACATGAATTAGGAATCCTAGCATTGTACTTTCTGATTGTGGCTTATTTTGTATTTCAGCTGTGGCCTGGCATCCTGTTCATGAAGGGCTCTTTGCCAGCGGGGGGTCTGATGGCTCTTTGTTGTTCTGGCATGTTGGGTATGTGGCTTTTTCACCAGCACGTGTGAAAGATGTTGGTTGGAAGTGCAAGCCGTTGTACTGAACATAAAATATACTCTTCACCTCTGAATGCATGTTTATAGTATAGTTTTGCTCTGTCATTGAGGATGTTTGTGAATAGGCTTCATTTCTGAAGTTCTTCTGTGCAGTTATATTTTAAAGGATACAATTGCTCGTACAGAAAGTAGTCTTTTGTCGAGGGAGTGATGAATGATTGAAGCTCCTAGTTTCTTAGAGCTTCTCATGAGATGTTGTAATTATTTTGCTCCTAAATATACAGTTTAAAAAATTCCTGTGTGGCTGAATTCCCTACTAAGTATAACTGGGTACAATAGATTTATGCAACAGAAAAGTAACTGAAGCTTATATTTAGCAAAATAGGGGACAGAGGAACAGGAACAACTGAATAGCAAAAATTTTATATTGTATCTGTAGCAGATATTCACGTGTGTAACGATTGATATTTTGATGCATCAGGGTTGAGAAGGAGGTTGGTGGAATGGAAATGGCCCATGAGGGAATGATCTGGAGTCTGGCGTGGCATCCCCTTGGACACATTCTCTGTTCGGGCTCAAATGATCACACCAGGTATTTTAAAGTATTTAAAGAAAGGATCTAAGGGAATGTATGTACATTTAGGAACTATAAGGGTGCATGGCATTGGTGACCAAAGAATAGATCAGGATGGTTCTGATACAAAACCAGTAGGCAAAGCAGGGACAGAACCAGTAGGCAAAGCAGGGAGACAAACTTTTTTTTAAAGTGGGAAGGCACTGATGTGTTTTGCATGAAAAGGAAGAATGATGTCTAACCTCCTGTCCTTCATCTAAGGAAGCCTTAAGAGAGGTTTGGGGTTTGTGTGAGCTTTGAAATCTACTGAGAAACTTTAAAAAGAAATTGTTTTTTGGTGAAGAAATATTCCAGTCTCCACACCACAGGTCATCTGCTGGTCATGTCTGTCTTTTCACATTACAAACATTTGGAGGCATGTAGTTTGTGCTTTGAATCTTGTAGGTTGAATATGCTGTAAACATGGAGTATTTTATAAGTAGAATAAATTTTTGTGTGTAGATGTGTGCATTGACAAGGTTAGTTTTATGTGAAGAATATATGTAAATTGAGTGGTAAGTTCTTGGAATGGGCTGGGTATCGGTGATATTGGTGCATTGTACTTATATCCTTTATGCTTTGAAACATCTTCTGAATTGTAACTATACAGTTCGGTATGGTAATTGTTTTTTGTTTGTTTGTTTGAACCTCAAAGCTAATGTTTAGATGCGGTGCTGAACTTGAATAGTAGGCGTTGAACCCTTATATAATCAAGATAGCGTACTAAAATTTAGATAAGCAAGCAGTAGTTACATTGAAAGTACTTAATATTCTTGACCTTCTATTGAGATCATGTAATTTCCTTTTGACAGCAAGTTTTGGACTCGAAATCGGCCTGGAGATAAAATGAGAGATCGTTACAACTTGAATCTGCTGCCTGGAATGTCAGAGGATGGTGTGGAATATGGTAAGACAGTTTACCTGAACAAGGAAGAAAGAGGGTTTGGGGTTAGGAACAAGTCTAGGGCATTTAGCTGACATTAGAATGCAGCTTCTGGGTAAGATGATGAAACAGTATAGCATTGGTGACTACCTAGATATTTTTTTTACATGAATAATCTTATTCTTCATGTTATCAGCGAGCACCATTCCAACCATGAGTCTTCTTTTGTTCCACAGCTCCAGGAGGTAAGACCTGCTCTGTCAGTCACAGAAAGGAGGTTTGGCTCTCCCTCTGGCAACGTCTCCAGATTACTTTTCTTCCTGGAAACTTCATGTGACTTCAAGACTTGCCACAGTCCTGAACTATAGCAAGAAAACCTTTCAAATTATTCAACTTGACTAAAATCTTAAAACTTTACCCTCCCTTTTAAGGATTTTTCTTGTTAATTTTGGGCTGCTCAGGGTTGCCCAGCTCTACAGCATGCCTCAACAACCTTTTCATCCCCAGGGTTGCATTTGTTTATTAAGGTTTTTGATTACTTGCCCTTTTGTGTTTGGGAATTACAATTGAAATGCATCATTTTAATCTGATTTAAGTTTTAAAATATATGCATTTGTTTTAACAAAAATAGAAATGGGTATGAGATATTTCCTTTTTGGAGCCTCTATGCTAAATGTGGCTTTTCTTAAAGGATACAGTTTCTGGCCTTGTGGGGTGTATTATGAATATGAATTGGCAGTTCTTTTAATATCCTGTAATTCATGTATGAGATTAAAAAGTGACCCAGCAGTTGTGAAATACATAATGGTGCCAGTGGTAAAAGCATGTGAGAATCCAAAAGAATAAAATGATAACGTAAAGCAAAAGTTTTCCACGTATAAATATTTATTGTTTTCCTCTAGATGATTTGGAACCCAACAGCCTAGCAGTTATCCCTGGGATGGGAATACCTGAACAATTGAAAATAGCCATGGAGCAAGAGCAGATGGGTAAGTAGTAGCTATAGGGAGGCATTTTCCTGAGCCATCCAGATACTGTGTGATTTCTCTTTCATTTCTTTCATATAATTGGGTAGCGCAACCACTGTTTTCTGAGGTTCTTAAGTGCCTATTTCCCATGTAAAGGAAGAGTTGAGAACCTCTTGGTCTCTTTTGTTAAATAAACTGTAAGGAAAGTAACAGGATTACTCTGTAAACCTGTATTGCACTGTTTGTCTTTTCTGGTGTTAAAGGGAAAGATGAGTCCAATGACATTGAAATGACAATCCCAGGACTGGATTGGGGAATGGAGGAAGTAATGCAAAAGGACCAAAAGAAGGTGCCGCAGAAAAAAGTGCCCTATGCAAAACCGATCCCAGCACAGTTTCAGCAGGTAAGTACTTGATAAACAGCAAACACTGGAACCACTTGTTATTATCCCAGCTTCGAACAGTTTGCAGCTGTTGGAATGTTTTGGATTTCCGACATCATCTTTTTTATATCAACACACAGTGCAAAATAATTTACCACAGTAGTTAGTTTAATTACTATTTAAGCATAAAATATTTGGTTAAATCCCTTGTATCCTGTATCTGTACCTTGAAAATTGATGTTATAAGATATGGATGTTCTATTCAACCTAGTTTTTAGCTTCTGAATATCCATATTACTCAGCATTCCAGCATATCTTTTCCCAGTGCAGTGATATATTACACATGTGGCATTCCTTATAATTAATCTTAAGTTTACTATTCTTCGTAGGCATGGATGCAGAATAAAGTTCCTTTGCCTCCCCCACCTGAGCCATTGAATGATAGAAAGGAAGATATTAAGCTGGAGGAGAAAAAGAAGACACAGGCAGAGATTGAACAGGAAATGGCAGCACTTCAGTACACAAACCCACAACTCCTGGAGGTACGTGTGTAAAGCCAGATATTAGTTGGAGCTCAGCACCAAAATGTGTAGCTTGCTTTTGCAGTACTGTTTTCACTTTTTCCTCAAATACATCCAATTGAACAAGAATTGGACTCAATACATGATGCTATGACACCTGCAGTTACGGTCTCCACATTTCAGTTAGTTATACCCATTTATGGATCTCTGTAGTTGTATTTCTGTTAATTAAGAGAAAAGTACTAAATCTTTCCAAGCTCCTGAGGATGAGATGGTTGCTTCTGATTTTTAGTTGTTTCATATTCTTCTGTGCTTAGTTGATTTTCTGGGTCTCTTTTTTTTTTTTTTTTTTGGACAGCAATTGAAGATTGAGAGACTTGCACAAAAACAAGCTGAGCAAGTGCAGCCACCACCTCCGGGAGGCTCTCTTCATGGACCCCAGCCTTTTCCAGGGCAAGGCCCAATGTCACAGATGCCTCAAGGATTTCAGCAGCCCCTTCCACCTCAGCAGATGCCAATGAATATGCCTCAAATGGGACCTCCTGGTCCACAAGGACAGTTCAGACCTCCAGGACCCCAAGGACAAATGGGACCTCAGGGTCCTCCATTACACCAAGGAGCTGCAGGTCCGCAAGGGTTCATGGGACCACAAGGACCTCCAGGCCCCCAAGGACCTCCACAAGGAATGCCACGGCCTCAGGATTTACATGGACATCAAGGAATGCAGAGACATCCTGGTCCTCATGGGCCAATGGGGCCTCCAGGTCCACAGGGTAATGCTGGCCCACAAGGCCACTTAGGACCACAGGGCCTACCCGGGTCTCAGACTCATTTAGGACCACAGGGTCCACCTGGCCCACAAGGTCACTTGGGTCCTCAAGGTCCCCCTGGTGGTCAAGGAATGCAAGGGCCACCTGGCCCCCGAGGAATGCAAGGACCTCTTCCTCATGGCATGCAAGGAGCTCCAGGATCTCAAGGGATGCAGGGTCCTATATCACAAGGGCCTTTGATGGGACTTAATCCAAGAGGGATGCAGGGTCCACCAGGACCCAGAGATAACCAGGGACCTTCTCCACAAGGGATGATGATGGGTCATCCGCAAGAAATGAGAGGTCATATGCAAAGTGGTTTACTAGGACATGGTCCCCAGGAGATGAGGGGCCTGCAGGGACCCCCGCCTCAAGGTACAATGTTAGGACCGCCACAAGAATTGCGTGGGCCGCCAGGTCCACAAGGCCAGCAGGGACCTCCACAAGGCTCTTTAGTAGGGCCTCAAGGAAACATGCAAGGACCTCAGGGACAACCGAACCCTTCAAGGGGGCCACACCCTTCCCAGGGCCCTCTGCCTTTCCAGCAGCAGAAAACGCCTCTGTTGGGTGATGGGCCTCGTCCCCCATTTAATCAGGTATGTGCCAATCTGTATAACAAGAAGAGTGTTAAGAACGTAGGAATGTTAATGTCACGTGGTACAAATGCTGAGCAAGAGCTGAGAGTCTGGAAGTTAAGTGTATTTGCAAGATTGAGGCCTCGAGAACCTAAATGATGATGAAACAAGTTATGTAGCCTGGAAACAGCAGAGGTAACTGTAGAAAAGGGATTACTAGAAATACTGATACAGAAATCAGTAGCTGTTAAGAAAAAATGTAACCTTAAGAGAAACTCCATTTTTTTTAGTTTAAGGACACAGAACTGTCTTAGGTGTGGAATTTCCTGGAGAAGTAGGTAAGCACTAAGAAAGGTTGAATTTAAGCAAACTGAACATAAGAAATATGTATTAATTAAAGCAAATTACTGTTGATTCTCAGTTGTCCCAGAGTAGTTTATCCAAACTATGGGATGAATTTACCATAGATGCTGACACACCTGGAATCAGCTTAGGTCTGGTTGAGCTTTCAAGTTCAAACTAAGTGCACAGGAGCACAGCTATCCTGCTTCCAACATAAGTATGGAAATTGTTTAGCAATATGCTTGTACTCGGCTCAGCTGGAATACTGGAGGGTGTTGCTTGTAAAGACACTGATTAATTTTGCAGGGATTAAGTCTGGTTCAGCACCAGCCTATCGTGTGCAACCTGCTCTGCCCTCTTCAACACCTTTAATAACGGGTTTATTCCATCTTGTAATCCACCACAGATAATGGAGAGCTTACTGTACTTACTACTCCTTACACGTTCCCTGTTATCATGGCACTGATTTTGTACTTAAAATTTCTTGTTTGTCTTCAGCTTTAAGGTGAATTTTGAAGGGGATGTTTGGGGAAAAAATCTACTTATACAATTTTAAGAAATGTGTGATTTTTTAAAACAAAATTAACTCTTCTAGACTTGTACTGAATAGTTTCTAGCTAAAGCTTTGTGCAGATTTGGATATGCTTCTTTGTGTGGAGTCCAGTACCAATCACAATAATGTGTGATGACATTGAAATGAACTTTATCTCAGTGAGTGGACTTCAGATGGAGGCAAAGTAGTCTACAAATTGTGTGTTTGAATATTTTTTTTCTTACAAATCAGCAGTAACTTCCTGCAGATGTCTGTAAATATGACACTATTACTGAGGTTTCAGAAACATCAAAGTTAAGAGAAGAATTGGTTCCACAACTATTACTCATCTAATTTATACTAGCATAGTGTTGTTTGGTGTTATCCTAAGGAGACTAACTTCTCTGTCTAAAGAATCATTGCCAAGCTTGTGTGTGTCTACGTACATGTGTAGGGCTGTCCTTGTCTGACCCTGGTGTTAATGCTCTGGTCAGAATTCAGTAAGTTTCCTGTGACAGGTGGATGGTTGTTTTCAATAAATACTGCTATCTGGAAGTCTTTTACAAATACTACAAAAAGACAAAAACAGGTATTTTTGACCATTTTTCCTTTGTTGTTTATCTTCAGGAGGTGAATGTCTTTAGAAAATGAACAGATTTTAAAATTCATAATGTTCCTGTCAGGTTTTGGTCCCGTTTGCTTCTCTGTAATATGAATATAGTGGTAGTTCACTATCTGGGATTTTTTTTTAACAGTAGGCTTTGACTTTTTTTTTTTGTCCTGAATTTGACATTTATCTTCTGTAAATTTGTACAACTTACTTGCCTTCCTTTTCAGTAGCTGGAGAGTAGGCATATTTATTTGCTTCATCAAGGGCTTGTGAAATTAATACTGCATATTTATGCGTATTTGTAAAGGTTAATCTCCATATAAGATAGCACTACTACCTTCATCCACTATACTCCGAAGAGCAGAGGTTTACTGCAGTTGTGTGGGCGAGATGTGTATCTCTTCCTGAATGTGGGATCTGCTACCTTCTGCAAATATGTAACAGAATAGAAACCTGGTTGAGAAGGAAATTGCCTGAGATACGGTTGGCAAAATTGTATTCTGGACGTAGGCATGTTGATATTAAAATGCAGGTGGATAAATAGAATATTCCCAAGTTAGCAGTAGTACTTTGGAGCTTTTTTTGCTATTGCTAATTCAAAGTAATCGATCTTACAACATCTAATCATTTTAGTTAGATGTGCATCTCATTTACTGGCTGTGTGCAGTACGGACACTTCAGGCCAAGCCTCTTGTCCACCCAGACGCAAACTTTTGGAACTTGTTATAGATGAAATGCAGTTTTTTTTTCTATGGGTCAATACAAAAAATCCTTTCACCCTTCGGTGCGTAATTTTAACTAATACAGATGGCTGTCATAAAGTGCCAGTGGCCTTTGCATGGGTAGGTCAGATAAGCCAGTAACGTGGAACAGTTTCATTTGCTGCACCAGCTTATCTGACTTGTGCAGAACCTCAGCCCGCACCTGAATTAGTTTTTCCGTAATGAACTGATTTTGGGACCCATAATGTATTTTGAAATGAAAGGCATATAAAAATGCAGTATTACCGTTCTGTTTTTCTACCTTGTCAAAGCATAATTTGTTTGGAATAGAGGTTTTTGGCAAACACTAATGAACTTCATTTAGTGAGTACTAAGAACTGATGCTTTGGCTAAACAACAGTGACATAAATTTAAGTAGTTCAAGAGCTTATTGTAGGTAAGCGTATGTTAAGTACCTGAGAAATTATAAAACTCCAGCAAGGTTTTGGTCAGGAATGACAGAAGCACTGTGACAGCTGGATCATTCCTAGACAGAGATTTTATTCTGGATTCAAGTCATCATTCAATCACTAGGAAAGTTTTGTGTGCTTTTTTCTTCAATAGGCATTGGAAACAGGCCTTTTATTTTGCCTTTTTTTCCCCAAACCATTATAAAAATACTCAATGTAAAGGTGATGTTTGTAGTACGTATTTGTGTGGTTTTTGTGATTATCACCTATATTGCATTTCAATATAAAAGTATAATTTAAAATCAGTATTTCAAGATACGATAGGAAAAATGCACAAATGAACTCACTGCTACTCTGCAACCCCCCCCCCNAAAAAAAAAAAAATAAGGGAGTATTTCTCAAAAGTAGGTACAGAGCATGAAAATTATGTAACTTAGGCTCATGGAGAGATTAATCAGTACAATTTACAACAATGGAGTGTAGTTTTTAATGTATTTGCAAACTGCCTGCATCTGGAAGGTTTTTACCAGCCAAAAGGAAGGCCAAGTCTCAATCTCCCACTTTAGACATATCTAGGAAAAAATATTATGTGTTTAGGGTTTTCTTGTATGTGGTTTGGGGGGAATTTTTGGGGGTGATGTCAACATAAAAGGTTTTATATAGCAATCTTGCAAAATTCAGCTGTCTTGTCCAGTGATACATTTTCATTGTTGGATATCATTGCTACGGAGTAAATTATGTACATGTCCCTTTCTAGTTCCAGTCAAATACAGTCGCCAGATGTTTTTGTCTGGCCTTTCCTGTTGAAAGGCAGTGAGACGGTTCAACCACATTGTTTCCCAACCCATGTTGTCATAGTGGGTCCAGGGTTACTTGGTACCTGTAGAAATCTTTCAGGGGTCTGTAACAGTAGCTGAATTTTAAGAACATTACCTTATCCTTTAAAATTCACAAAAAGAGATAAAAATAACAAAAGGCTTACTTCTACCTTATTTTTTTTCTTTGGGGTGATGAAACTTCCACAAACCTCTTCTTACTCTGTTTCTGCTTGAGAATAGCAGGCAACTGCAGCTTCTGCCTTTAGCCTTGTCATTGTGTAATAACCCATTAACAGCTTCTCTCTTTGTGCTTAGCCAAGCATTGTAAAGGTTTTAGTACTTTCTTTTGATTTTAGATTTAAAATCAGGAAAAACAAACTTTGCCGGCATGTTAAAAATTAAAACTCATGTATTTCCATGTTAAGAGTTTACACGAGTTCATAAGAGAGGTTCTCTTATACCACCAGCAGTAGGTCCCTGTTGTTCCCCCACCCCAACATTGTTGATGTTTTATATTGTTTCATGTTTTTTGTTCGTTTCCAAAGCAAGCCTTTGGTCTATGTAGCCCTTTAACAGCATATTAATCAGTACTTGGTATTTTTCAAATATACACAGTTCCCTCATCTTCTCTAACAGGCAGATAAAATATGAGCTTTATCATATGTGGTTGTTCTGGGTAAAATGTTAGTCCTTGAAATGCTGAGTTTT
The DNA here is from genome assembly GCA_013399115.1 of Anseranas semipalmata. Classification (NCBI taxonomy): domain Eukaryota; kingdom Metazoa; phylum Chordata; class Aves; order Anseriformes; family Anseranatidae; genus Anseranas; species Anseranas semipalmata. Next base: position 109,533 of record VXAA01002090.1, read on the forward strand.
CTATAAAATTATGTATGCTTATCAGACACTGAAGGAGAAGCATTACTGATGTGAATGTCTGAAAAGTTAGGCTGAAACCACTGGAAAATCGGCTGTTTCTATCGTAAGATCTGTGAAGAAGCAGTCTTTGTTTAAGCAAAGAAATTTGGTTTGTCCCCTTACAAAACGCTTAAAAGCGAAAATACTCATGCATGCTAATTCACATGGCTTTTCTTATATGCTAATAGGATGGACAGAACCCAGGTCCTCCACCACTGATACCAGGACTGGGGCAGCAGGGAGGACAAGGTCGTCTTGGCCCTCACAACCAAGGACCTGGTCTTAATAAAGGTAATTAAATACGTTGTCTGTTCTTCTGTGAGTAATTCTCCAAAAGGAAGCTGTTCCAGTGCAGTGCCTCTAGATAGAAAAGGTTACAGCAGAACAAAGGGCCTTTGCTGAGAGGGAAGCTTCTGTAGGCTTGGGCTGGAATACAGAAGAAAAGCTTTTCCCCCAAAATTGTTTAATGTGAAATGTGTGGTGTATGCTTTCTAGAACTGTACAAACTAGAGCATCCTAGAGCACTTTTAGAAAACATTACAGAAATCTGCTATGATTTTTTCCCTCAAGGTGACTCCCGTGGTCCACCAAACCATCACATGGGCCCTCTCTCAGATAGAAGGCACGACCAGAACAGTGGTGGTCCTGATCATGGGCCTGAGAGAGGGTTGTTTCGAGGTGGCCAGGAGTGGGGTGATGGTAGAGACAGCAGGGGCATGCCAGATAGACGAGGACCTCACCCAGATTTCCATGATGACTTTGATCGACCAGATGACTTCCGTGACGACTTCCATCCAGATAAGAGATTTGGCCATCGATTACGGGAATTTGAGGGGAGAGGAGGCCCACCAATGCAAGATGAGAAATGGAGACGAGGTGGACCTGGGCCTCCCTTTCCTCCTGATCACAGGGAATTTGAAGGAGGGGGTTCAAACCGTGGCCCTCCTGGTGCTTGGGAAGGACGGAGACCTTCAGATGATAGATATCCACGGGATCCTGAGGATGCACGATTCCGAGGAAGACGAGATGAGAGGTAAGAATAAATCAACTCGTTTTTGGGTAAAGGGTGAATGGAGGGAATTCTTTCTTCCTGGTTTCCTTGTCATTAAGGAGTCTATCTGTTTCAGATTTATAAACTGGAAACCAATAAGGAAATGAAAACTCTAATATACCTGAGTATAGAATCCATAAAATCATTCAGTAATAGAAGAAAACTTGAAAAATGGTCATTGTACACAGCAGCTTCCGTGTCTGTAAACAGTAAGTAAAGAGAAGGGAGGAAATTTGTAGAGAAGATGCAGTGACACAGGATGAAGATTTGAGATCGTTTTGATGAAAATTGAGAGGAAACTTGAAGGTTAAAGTGACAAACATTTGAACACTAGAAGTGGAATTTGAGACTTTGTCTCCAGTCACAAACTACAGGATGACTGTGGAGACTGTAGAATGAGATGTAATATACTTGTAAGGAACAGGAACAGTGATCCTACTATCAAATATAAGGGGCAGAGCTACAGCATCTGTTGGACTGTTGAGACTATTTTCTCATGTTTTTGCTTGTAGGTATTTTATTTCTCTTTCTGACTGATTTCTTAACGCCAAGCGAAGAACTCAAAAATAATCTAGTTTATAGCAATGTCCATGTCATTGCTCGCAATTTCCAAATAAATCACAAAGGGATGACTTTGCTTCTAGTTATTACTGTAAATATGGAGGAATTACTCAGTCGGCAAGATTACCTGTCATTGAAATTGCTCCAGATTTATGCTAGTTTAACTGAGTTAAATTTGGCCTCCCAGGTCTAAGCCTCTCACTGACCACCAACTCCACATGTATAAAAATGTGTACTTGTACAAATATATTGTGGTCTCCACATAATGTGAATTTCGTGTGTTTTAGTTGCCTTTTTAATCATTTTCTTACATTCCTTTTACTTTGCATCTATACAGCTCTTCTTTTAGCTATTTTCTACCTAGCTCTGTAAAGATGTACCTTCCTTTTGTGTGAAGAGTATGAAAAGAAATGAACAGTAACTAAAAGAAGGTAACAATTAAAGCCATTTAAAAAAAAAAGTAAAAATAGAATCCAAGCTGAATGGTCTGCATTATATAATTCTAAAAGACATAGCAGACAACATTTTTAGAAGCTCAGTAGAGATTTTTGGATCTTATAACTGGAAATGTTTAGGGACTGGGAAATATTTTTTTATTATCCTGATTTTAAAAAGGTTTCAGGAAGAGAGTCCAGGAATCTTGTGACCTGTGAATCTGACTTCTGAACTGACAAGAGTCTGTTTGTCACAGTGCACGTGTTTGTACAGACCATTTAGTTTAAAAAGAATCAGCACAGGGCTATAAAAGGCTTACTGTGCTTACAAACTTAATGAATTCCTCTGAGTGAAGGTGAATTAGATGCCATTTACTGCAGATGCTGAAGTGAACCTAAGAATCCCAACTACTCATTTAGCTGACTTGGTTTGGAATTTAGATTGTAACTGGTTTGATCAAGCATGAGAGGGAAGTGTATGTATGTGTGTTTCTCTCTAATTTCCCGTCCTTTTCATCCCTGTCCTGTTCTTACTCTACCTGTGCATATGAACATGATGCTTCTACCGCAGAGACCTGCCTCTTCCTGCCTGCTAATCTGCACAGTGTGTAGTTCTGTACATTAAGGTCCTAGGCCTCAAGGAAGAAGATCTGAGAGCAGTCAAACAGGAACTGAGCCCTATACAAGGCAGGGTTTTACATGTGACTGATATGAGAAAGTGAAAAAGGATATACATAACACAATATTAGGAGCTGTGGCTATGTCAGGCATAGGCATGATAGATTTCAAAGCTAAACTTTGTCCATAAGGTTGCCTGGAAACAAAAGGAAAGGCCCTATTCCTGGTAGCCATGGGACCTTGTGTTGCAAATCTTGATAATTTACAAGCTAAGCAGAATCACACCAAGTCAGTATTAAAATGGGAGACCCTCTAAAGAATATCTAGAGGACTGTGCTGTTTCAAGGCTAAACAACATTGCTATGTGGTTATTTGAACCATTTGTACCTGAAACTGTTCAGTTTGTTTTCACAGATCATCCAGGTTAATGTAAAATGGTTCATTGTCCATATACAGCACTCCCTCCATCCACTGTTGTACCTGTACAGGCACAGCAGCCTCCTCTCTGTATTGTGTTTGTTTTCTGGGAGGTGGAGACAGACCTATTGTTTTTAATTAAAAAAATGTAAAAGTTTAAAAATATTGTATTGTGTTATGACTACTGTTAAAATATTTAAATTTGTAATTAAAAGGTTAATGTTGTTAAAATTCTAAATAAAAGTATCTAAAGTTTTGCTTGTAATAGGATGCACTGTGTCGTTAATGAGCTGGGGAAGGGGATGTTGCACAAAGCCATGACCATCTGAAAATTACGGTGGTGCGGTTTGGCCAGTGTGGAACTGGGAAAAGAGGGGAGGTGGGGGGCATCAGTGCAAATGGGTAAAGACAGTGCTCTGCATTCTCAATGCTGCCACTGAGGGGTGGGCAGGAGCAGTGTGGGAACGCACGGTGAGGACTCCTGAACCAGTGTGCCTGCGCCTCCCAAACATCTCACCTGTGCTTGCACAGAAATTGTATGAGCTGGGCCGTAAACTGAGACAATCGTAACAACCGGTGCTAGTGCACACTTCTGGAGTTGCAGTAATACACAGAACATGTATGCACTTTTACAAGCACTCCAAGTGTTTAAACTGGTACTGTAAAAACCAAAACTACTAGTATTCATGTGGCCATCTATAGGCTTACCTGAAATGGCACTGAGTTAAGAAAGAACCATTCTTCTCTCTGAAGATCTGTGTTAAAACCCCAGCGTGATACTGGAGGAATTATAGTCATTTCAGATGAAATGCAGAACCCAATCATATCAAATTACTGAAGATGCCATGGTACTTATGAGAAGGAAATTATTGACTTTAGGGTCATAACTACATTTTACAAAACAAAATAATTCATTATTGCAGTTGGATAAGCTGCTTTTGAGGTTGTAGAAGGCCACTGTGCACACTGCTCAGCAATCATCATTCCTACAGAGCCAAGTACAGTCTAGAATCATTTCCTAAATCTGTAAACTTAAAAAATCCTCTAAGAATGGAATGAATAAGAGAATGATCTAGCAAAAGAGTCCAAAATCAATGGGAATTTGATGCTGGAATGTTTCACTATAGCCTTGACTCTCATCGCTTGTATTTTTTCACTTTGTTTTTAATCACTAAAAGGGAAGGGAAAGCAAGACCACCACAGCTAAGGGAAATTCACTTGTCCTTTTCCTTACCTTATATCTATCATCACTCACTGACTTTTTCCCCTTTTCATTAAATTAATGCAATATATTTGACAGTATTTTTCTTGTATGAAAAACAACACAACAGAAGGAAATGAGGGAAAACTATTAAAACAAAGTTCTCAAAGGCAGAAAATGAGCACTTTTCCACCCACAAATCCTATTCTAATAATTGTATGTGCTATAGTATTAAGTGAAACAGTTCAGAAAAGAGTTGATTATTAAACTGAACCTGTCTCAAGTTTATCCATGTAAATTCTGCCTAAAAAACACATTTGTACCATGTTCTTTCTTGTAGCTTCAGAAGAGGAGGACCCTCAAGACATGAGGGCCGGGGACCCAGGGGGAGAGATGGCTTTCCTGGTCCTGAAGATTTTGGGCCAGATGACACTTTTGACTCTCCAGATGAAAACTCAAGAGGAAGGGACCATGGTGTTCGGGGGCGAGGTCGTGGTGCTCTTAGAGGTGAGGGGAACATTCTTCCACACTGAAATACAAGGATAAGGAAGCAAAAACATTTCTCGGGCAAATTACAATAGTTTCATGAATACAGTGTCTCTTCTCACTCTTGTACCCTGCATCTCTTACTGCTCAGGAGGCCGGAAGGGTCTACTTCCTACTCCCGATGAATTTCCACGCTTTGAAGGTGGGCGGAAACCAGAATCCTGGGATGGAAACAGAGAACCAGGTAAAAAAAAAATTGTTGAGGTTTGCTTCAGATAAGAGACTAGACTTCTAAAACATAACTACTTTAAAAAGGAAAAAAAAAAGTCACTGTTTTCCCTGTACTTCATATGTTCATTGCTACTGTTTAATCAACAGAGAAGCAAAATGTAATTCCTTGGACTTCTAAATTTAGAAAACACTTAACTGTCCAGAATGTAACTGTCTCTAAATGCAGCAGTCTCACTGAATAAAAAATGATTGTGATTTTAAAGTCCTGATTTTAAGTTGAAATCTTATACAGTCCAGAGCTGCATGTTGTTGTGACCTGTGGATGAATGAAGTACAGTTTCTAGATTTGAGATATACACTAATGCTAATAGTAATCTTTCTCTTTGATGCCATCTTCTCTATTGTTTGCAAAAATAATGTTGTTAGCTGCAATGTGTGACAGCGTATTGGTTCTAGTATTTGTGTTACTAAAGGCATATATATAATTACACGTAGAGTCAAAACTGAATTTTAGAATACCATGGAAAAAGCGAGCACAAATGACACATGACTAACGAAAAATGAACATGTGATCATCTCTAAAATATGTGAAAATACTTATACTGAAAAGAAAGCTTTAGATCTGTCATTTCTTTATTTTGCATAATCTTTTAAACCTGTCTTACCTTTAGCTTTCTTGCAACTTACTCATCTAATGTTTGCTTATTTGCCTGTTTAGGAGATGGGGGAAGCTTTATGTAATTTTAAGTTAAAATTTTGTGCCAAATAGTGTGGAAAGTATGTACATTTATATAAGACTGCCTCTGAAAATGAGGGATAATGATCAGATGAACATTACTTAATGATCCTGTTTTTTCTCATGATCAGGTCCTCGTCCAGATCACCCTCCTCATGACGGGCATTCTCCAGCTAACCGAGAACGTTCTTCTTCGCTCCAGGGCATGGACATGGCCTCATTGCCACCACGTAAACGTCCCTGGCATGATGGACCAGGGACCTCTGACCACAGAGAAATGGATGCTCCAGGTGGACCTCCAGAGGACAGGGGCAAAGGTAAGAAGTCCCTTGTTTTGAAAACCTTATGTAACACTTGCACATTTTTCAACAGTAGGCTTATCCAGAATTTCTTTAAGAATCACATAAACTCTTGACATCCACAACATCCACAGAGCTCTGAAACTTAATTGCTGCACTGTTTTTTTAAAAAAACAACAAAAACAAAATGCTTTTCTCATGTTTTAAGACTTATTCACTAATTTAATTCAATGATGTCTTGTGTTTTAATTGATCCCTATTATTTCTGAATGCCACCTCTGACTGCATTAAACTGACATTTCTAACCTGAACTAGCTCCTCTCCATGTCAGAGCTCCGATCTGCTCATCTGTTGTCACTGGAATGCTGTTCTGTATCTTTTACTATCCTTATTACCTTGCCTATACCTTTTTCAGTTTTAATTTATCCATTTGTAAATTAAATGGGGTAACTAAGAATTACACACGCTATTTAAGATGTGGTTTAACCATTAATTTCTCCAGTTCACTTGGTTTTATTGTATTTTCTCCATTCTTTCCTAATAGCTCCTGATGTCACATTTATTTGCCTTTTTAACTACTACTGAACATTCACATGACACTTTCTTCAACTAGCTACTGCAACCCACAAAGTGTCTTCTTTGGAGTCTAATAGCTGATTCAGAGCATATTACTGTGTATGCAGTTTCCACAATAATCTTACTAGCCTTGCACCAGTTCTTTGGCCTTTTTCTTATAAATCTGAGGATTACCGTTATCTTTTTAAATGATGTCCTTTTATTAATTACCCACAATGTTATGCAGTGATTAGTAACCCTGATCCTTCTCAGTTGCTTCCAAATGCTGAGCTGCCAGTCTATAGTTGACATTTTGTTGTCAGTCCTCTACTGCACAGCTTTGCCTTTGATGCCACTGAATGTCATCCTGCTTCTGCTATTGTAGTCCTGAAGCTCATCTAGTTTTGAGTATATGCCAATCCTGTGTGTGGACTGTATTTCCAATGTTGTATTAACAGGTTTCATCATTAATTCACAGATGTTTTTAGTAAAACTCCACTAGTAAACTCCCTCTGTATCAGTATTTTTCCTTTTAAAACTGAATGTTATGTTTTCCCATTTAGCCATAGCCCATATGTCCATAAAGCACTTTTACCATTTATTGTTTCAAAACACTATTATTTTGGGCTAATGACCTGTAATAATCTTCCTATTATTTCTAGAAAAAAAAGGAATCAAACAGTAATGTTACTCATTGTTTTCACCACCAACCTCAATAGATCCATCATTGCAATGTTTTGTTTAGGAAAAAAAGCATTGTGCAATAAAAATATACAAAGAACGGTCTTAAAGGATAAGAATCAGGTATGCCTGGCAGTTTTGAGGACACCATGACTATCATTGATCTGACTTAAGTCCTTACTGACTATATCAGCCATAATCTCCTATAATCCCCAAGGGACTGTTTGATTGCTGTCCATCTTCTGGACTGTCATGGAGAAACTGAATCTATGTAAAAAAAAATAGATAGAGGGAGCAGGCATAAAATTACAGGTCTCAACTACATTCAGTTTGTGAATGATTATACCACCAGAGAGCTAGCTAAATATCTGGTATGTCTGAGAAGAGGCATGGCTTAGACTTCAAAATCAGTAATATTATGCTTCATTTTTAGGACGTGGAAATTCAGGACCTTCGCAGAGAGTGCCAAAATCAGGGAGGTCTAATTCTTTAGATGGAGACCATCACGATGGATTCCACCGGGATGAAGCTTTTGGTGGAGGCCCCGCAGGAGGCAATAACCCTTCTAGAGGAGGAAGGAGTGGAAGTAACTGGGGAAGAGGAAATAACATGAACTCTGGTCAGGCAAGAAGAGGAGCATCTAGGGGTGGTGGAAGAGGCCGATAGAAGAGGCTTTGACTGGGTCACACCCAGTCCTTGCTGGACAATATTTAATAGACTGCTACTCTGGACTCAAAGAGAAAGTAACCCTGCAACAACACAAACATGGATTCTTAACTGGGATAACTGAATGTGCATTAATTAGTTCCTAACAGGGGTCTTTTCCTAGATCAATCAACTGCTACTAGCTGCAATATTGTAGCTAGCTTTCTGTTTTGTCCTCTCCACCCCTGTTTTCCTCACCTTCTTTTACCTACTTTGTTTTGTGAAGAGCTGGAATTTTTTTTTAGTGTTGAGACATGGAGCACCTCCACAGATTTCAGTTCACCTCCAGACGGAAACTTGTTTCTATATGTACAGTTTGTCAGAAGAGTTACGTTGTTTTTTGTATGAATACAGAATGTAATTTGCGCAAAAATTAACAAAAAAAAATCAACACTGTGTGATTCTTTACTCACCTATTACTATAAAGTGTCGTCTTTAAGTAAACTTGTGTATCAGATGGAGCAACAGAACTACCTCCTGAAATCTCAACTGTTTAAAATACTAACAGCTTATTCCTAGTTTTTTGGTTTATCATGTACAGAGAACTTTTTTCACCTTTAGTCACAGCTGTCTATGATAACGAGTGGTGCTGACGTTAAAATTCCAAAACACAGGAAATCACCGCTGCTTGCTAGTCTACCATCCTGAAAGAGAAAAACGTGGAACACCATTTAGAAAAAGTTGTCATAGATGTAGTGTGAGTTATAACCAGGACTGCTAGCAAAATAGACAGCATGACAAGTATCATCATTCTACGCTTCACCTGGGTGAGTCAAATACATTTGTTCGCAATAGCATCCAATTAAAGAAATTGAGGAAGAAAGGGAAGAAGTTTAGCAGATTGATTAATATGGATGCATATGTTTTGCAATGGCTGTAGGATACATTGCTTTAAAGATATGGGTGTCCAGCAGAGACTGGTCCATTCAAATACTGAAGTGCAAACCTCAGTAGCTGATCACTTTCATCTTAATATTTCTAAGTATCTTTAGGGTATTGTTCCCTAGTTTTACTAGGGGAGATGAGCAGAAATTATTTCCATTTCCCACATTTCATAATAAAGCTGCTTACCAACCATGAGTTTCCAATTTCCCCATAAATCGTTCAGATCAATCATCTCCAGTCACCAGGCTATCAAAAGGCTCCTTTAATGTCTAAAGCTTGAACGAAAAGTTTATTACGTAAGTACATATTCTAAAGCTAGCTCTCAGAAAGGGCCTAAATTAAAAGTATAGGACAAAGTATAATGAAAAGTATCACTACTAGGCTTTTTTTTCTCTCCATTTGAACTTCATAGAATGGTTTGGGTTGGAAGGGACCTTAAAGACCTCCTAGTTCTAACCCACAGCCATGGGCAGGGACACCTCCCACCAGCCCAGGCTGCCCAAAGCCCCATCCAGCCTGGCCTTGAGCATTTCCAGGGATGGGGCACCCACAGCTTCTCTGGGCAGCCTGTGCCAGGGCCTCACCGCCCTCATAGTAAAGAGCTTCTTCCAAATGTCTAATCTAGATCTACTCTTTGTTTAAAGCTGTTTGAATATTCATGATAATATGGCAATATAGTTCTATAGCTGACAAAGTTACTGCAACAACATAGCGATACACAGCAGCTATTTTATCTGACTTCTCATACAGTCAAATATTTTTGAAAAGATTGACTTAAGTCCTGATGATCTATCTTATTTGAAGAGATTAAAGCATAGATCATAAACTGCTGTTCTCTTGATTTGGTCACATCTAGTTTTTTTCTTAGTTTTTAATTCGTAGGGTGCAGAATGGCATTTGAAAATTATAGTAATTAACTATGATCGTTAGCCTACACCATCCTTTTGATAGGGCTCTAATGAGACAAAAAGATCTAAAAGGAATTGACTGTGGAAAAAGCTGAGATGCACCTGATATGACAGTTTTTCCTTTGGGGAAAAAAATTATTACTTTTACCTCTACCTGCAGAAGGACTGTGGTCACTTTTGGTGTACCTCAGGAGTTAGTACCTCTCTAAGTTTTAATGATTAACACTGATAATTTAATCATCAGCAAAGGAGAAAGCTAGCTTTTTTATTTTTAATGTAAGCCCTCTGTATTTTTCATATGGGGCTGAAAGTGACTCTTGCCTGATAATTAGAATATTTGATTTACAGGATGAGCCTTTGACCCTTAATTAAGTTATAGTCCTCTATCAAAACAAATTAGAGCATACCTAATAATAGGAAACCCAGCTTTCTGTATCTAGACAAAAGGGAAAATGCTTATTTTTCCTCTGATAGTTGGTTAACTCCTTAAACCACTATTGTACTTGGTGTTAAGTAATGGTCTTCATGAGTGGCAGCTTTTTAAATTGAGATTTGAAATATTCCATAACCATGGAATATGCAAAAATAGTCATTAGAAAATTGGATAATTAGCTAGCTTTCACATAAGACCTTGAAGGCCACAGCATAGCAGAAGGGACAGAAGAAGGTTCCCAGTCTGTGGTTCCATGACCCACTATTGCTGAAAAATGAATGAAATTATTTAAGGGGAATATGCTTCTGCTTCTTCAGGTAAAGTTCATTTACCAGCACCACATGTAGAATCCTTATGCTCTACCTGCTAGTTTACAGCCTCACCTTGTCTAACATTTATTTTGATACTCCTGTTAGAAATAAAAGTAATTTTATATACTGTAGCTTAGAAGTTATAAAAATGAGAGAACTAATTTATTCCAGATAGCTGTGATCTACATTTAAGGAAAAAAGTGACCAGTAGTTGAATGTCTATACTGACATTTGGTACACAAACAGTTTTATTAAAGCCATCTATGTACATTTAAGTACTCCCATTTAACAATTTCAGTTTAATTAAGAGCAAGTATTATGTTAATAGGTTAAACCCTAAGTAGTGATAGCAGACAAGTATTGCAGTGTTTGGCTTTATTTTGTATGTGAGGCACATACACTCACTGAGATATCCACTTAGGCTCTGAATGGGTTAGGCCAGGTAGTCCCATTTATCTGCAGTAGTGCAGAATACAGCCCAAACTGAAGTACCAAGCTCTCAACAGGGACTGGCAGCCACTTTTGTAAAGTTTCTTTGGTTTCTGCATAGAAAGGGAGCTATGGTAGCTGAAACAGGCTCTGACTAATTGCTAGCAAATCTATTTTTGAAGGTTGTGCTGTGACAGCGAGCACTTCCTGGCTGATTTGAAAAAGTAAAAAACTATGTATCCAAAAAAAGTTTTAAAAGCTGAAGTTATCCCTTTGTAGTCCAAGTATTTGGTACCTCACAGCAGCTGTATGGCAGCAATAGCTGCAAAAGCCCTAAGGTTAGCACCTTTCATTTGATCACCATCATGCAAAATAGACTACCCTTACAGTTAAGGATAGACTTTATGACCCACAGCCCCATGAAAGTTTGTTTCACTTACTGGATGATAATTTAAAGATGTTTTTTTTCTCTATGCAGTTTAGGGGCACGTAGCATTCATATTCACTACTGGTCCCAGGTGGCTGATGGTTGCACTGTACAGCAACTGAAGTATGTGTTCAGATTGCAGGGTTCAGCACAAAAAGGAGGCGGCATTAATAGCAGTTAACTGTTTTTGAGCTTTCACCCCCATACTTGACTAGATTTTGCTAAATGTCTCTGTTTTGACATCAGTCAGTCCTACGCACCTCAGATGCAAAATATTTGCTTTTCATGTAACGGGCGAGTCAATCGTTAGGTTTCATTGGTGCTGCAATCTCACTCACGTTTTGAAGGAGGCTGTACCAGCCACATGGTCCTATACTCGAGGTAGGAATTTGGGATGCTGCCAGCTCCCACCCAGGACAGGAGAGACTCCAGGATATGGCTATCAAGCTGACTTTGCAATAAGGCCAAATCCCGTGCTCAGAGATGGCTCGGCAAGCTGGCACGGACACCGTTATACCTGAACATAGCAAAACGAGTTCAGAGAGTCACTGCCGCAGTTCTTGGGTGCCAGCCGGCGTTTTCTTGCTCAAGAAGCCGCGAGGAAAACCCAGTAGGAACGCGAGAGAGGCGAAGCGAAACGGCGCCCGGCATCCTCCTCCTCCTCCCGGGGACCGGGAGGGCTTCTCCGTGCCTCCGCGCGTCAGCTGCTGCTGCGAGCCTCTGGGAGCCGTTCCGGTGATCTCCCGCCGGGTCGCGGCCGGTCCTCC
>VXAA01002090.1:124349-215716 GCA_013399115.1 Anseranas semipalmata
CCCCGGGGGCCGGCCCTGCCTTCACCGCTGCCTGCGCTGCGCCCTGCGGCGGGGGGGCGAGGCGATGACGGGTCGGGAGCAGCCCCTGGGTGACCTGGGGAAAAGGAGGATGTGCTCGGTAGGGAAGCGGTCGGGGGGAAGGGCGCTTTTCTCCCGTGAGGTTCAGGCGGAGCGGCGGCGGAGGCCGGCTCCCGCACGGCTGCCGGCGGCGCTGGAGGCTCCGCGAGGAGGGTAGGGTCGGAAACCGACCTCGTGGAAGAGCGGGGCAGGGGCTGCTCCGTTGTGTCTTACCCCTGCGTGGGGACGCAGCGGAGGGCGGTGGGAAGACCAGAAACTGAGTTGGGAAAGGAGCAGTTAGGGGGCTGAGCAGTGTCAGCCCTGCAGCCGGGCTCACGGCAGCAGGGTGGTGCGGCTCCGGCCCTGACAGCCTGCTCCCGCTGTGCCCCGCACCACCACCCCACGCACAGGGGCTCTTCTGGTGTGCGTGCTGCCCCTGTGCCCGTACATTCACTCTCCTCTTCTTTGGGCTGGCCTCAGAGTTATGCGTTCCAAGAGCTGTTTAAATCTGGAGCTTGATTCTCCTCCCACGCTGTCTGACACTGGAGAACTCTGTAAATTCATTGAATTGACAGATGTAAATGAGAAAAAGCAGAGGGGAAAGCGTTTGCTGGCGTCTTCTGAGGGTTTGCACAAGTGCTTTAGTGTCTCTGATCACTTGTTCTCCCATCTGTAAAATAAAACCCAGACATTATAAAGCAGTTTGAAAATAAGCTTGCTTTTGTAAAGTGTCTTGAAGATGAAAGGCATGAAGAAGTAATATTAAAAGTAGTAGGATGCCTTCTTGAGAGTAGTCATCATCCGGAATCCTACTGTCATTATTGTGATTCTAAAGCATTGTTCTTTGTGACTAGAAACAGCGAATTAGATATGGAGTAGTTTGTCTGTAAGTATTCGCTTTTCTTTTGTGTAAAGTCTTGATGTCTGGATTGTGCTGCTGCTTACGATTACTTGATGTAAATCACATTTGGTGGGTTGTTAAGTATGAGAATGTGCTGAATAATTGTTATGTCCTCATCTATGATTCTGGTGAGTGTTCTTTTATTTTTGTTGTCTGTGATGACAAATTGTTGTTGATAGGTGGTTATATGTGCTTACAAAACTTTGTTTTTTGCCTCCTGTCATTAGGTTATTTTTTTTCCTCTGTCTTAATGGTCCCTTTTTTGTTCTTCTGATTTGTGACATAGGTGTGTATTTACAAGTTTACATGAATTTTTTAAAACTAGAGGAAGACTGAAGAGTCTTAAATGTTCACAGGTCATGGTACCCATGCAGCTCCTAAATGGGGACAAGAAGGGGAGGACCCGGGAAGAGTTTTGGCTGTGTAAACCCCACTTATTTTATTCCTGTACAACTTTGGTGTAGTACTGTTTAGAATGACATGTTCACCTCAGATGAAATCACTCAGCTAGAGAGGACAGTGGGAAATGACTGTGTACAGCAATCCCCATCTTCTCTCCTGTGCTTCTTCAGAAATTTGCCTTTAAGTTACTACACTATATTCAGTAAGAAGCTCTGATGTGAAGCGTGAGGCTCGGTGGAATGTTCCAAGGAAGCTGAGACAGGGTTGAGTGCACAGTTCTCCAGAGTAATGCAGGATTTCTGTCTTCTTGCCCTCAGATGTACCTCAGAGGGTTGTTACAATCAGTAGGCCCTGGTTTTAGCTTTTGAAAAGTCAGTGGCATGATTGCAAGTGTTATTTAACGCTTTCAAAAACATTTATACTGGAAAGTCTGTCAATTATGAAAACTTATAAGTTTGTCAGCTGTCATTCCAAGGACAGAATGATTATCTTAGAGTTTCTCAGCAAAACAAAACCTGCCCTTGGCTTTCAGTGTCTGAAACATTGGCACCGCTCCACACCTTGCCTGACTGATGCCATTTGACAAGCACCGTGTTTAGTGTTGGTTTCAGGATAGGGCTGACTCCAAAGTCACTGGAGAGAGTTCAGCATGGAGCACAGTTTCTTCTCTACCAACCTGTAGGTCACTGAGCTGAACTGTCGCCAGATGTTTGATGTTTGTTATGTGGTAGTTTTCAACATCTGTCAACACTATGTAATCAAATGTTCTGAAACTTTTGAGATTTCAGGCTTCTGAGGTTCCAGAAGGAGATTGTCTGCTTCACAGCTGGAGCATCTCCACAACATTGATCAGTGGGAACCTTCCAGAGGCAAGAATATGACATAAATGTGTCTCCAGTCTCGAAACTGTTGACACACCAAAAGGAATGATTTTGTTTTGTTTTGCTCTGTAAAGCGAGGAAGACTGAAGGATGTGCAGTGCTGACACATAATTATTTTTCACTTCACTTCACTTTTCTTGTCAAATAGGAACAAATGGGAACTCATTTCTAGGTACTGTGATTGCTGATGCATTATTAGTGATTAAGATAGGTGAAAAATAACACGATTTTCATTTTCAAGTGTTCTATCCTTTTCAGCTGCAGAGGGTGTCTCCTGAATTTAAGTAGATACAGTAATTTGATTTACTGATTTCTAGCATTAGGAAAAAATATAATTTCAGAAAATACAAGGAACGATGTGTGCTTCTGTATATTCATAGTATAAAATTATTAAAAATGGGTGACTATTTAGCAAATGAAATCCAAATATTATGTATATCCCATTATGAGCTTACATGGTTAGTATGTGAGGATGTATATTATTAGAGAAGACTGATAAGCAGGTCATTGGCCTTTGCAAATACTAAAGCTGACTGCCATGTCTTGACTGAGCAGTTTTATTTCTCTGTATCTTGACTTAAAGCGGCTGTTACAGTCAGTAATTTCAAGAGTAGTCTGTGGTTTAAAGGGATGCTGTCAACTTAGAAAGACAAAACACCCTGTATTTGAGCATATCTGTTCCAATTAAGATCAAAAGATAATAGGACAAAATAAATTAGAGAAAAATATATAATATTAATTTTACTAACTTACATATTGTTTAACTATATGTGGAAATAAACTCTGTTTGAAAGATAATGTATTTTATATATATATATAAAACGGTATATTTCTAAGCAACCTTTCTATATTTTGCAGTGCTGAGAAATACAATTTATGCGATTTTTGGTGCTTTACCACCAAATACTACAGTACTTCTTACCAATAAGTAAATGAAGACTGTTTCTATACTTGCATTTGGTGTGTTTGCTCCGTTTCTTCATTTAATTTTTGCCTTTTTGAGGATTGTTTTTTTTGTGGGGGTTATTCTTTTTCTTTTCTTCTCTCTCTCTCTCTCTCTCATTCGTTTTTGTTTTGTTTGCTATTGTGTTTTGCCCTGTTTTCTTTGTTGTTTGTGGCAGAGTTACTCCTAAGAAAGAGGAGCAGTGAATGACCAGTGGACGAAACATTGTCAAATGCGAAAGTAGGAAATAAAACAGAATTGAAGATAATTTCATTTCAGACTTTACTGCTGTGGTGTTGCTTAGAAAATGTAAAGGTAAAAAATGCCTGTGGTGTATTGTATTGCCTTTAGAAGTTAGTATAAAGATAATACAAAGCCCAAGGAAAAATGTTCCGTTAGTGTATGCTTCAGGGCATAATTATTTTTGTGAGAGATCTTTGTCATCACTATGCTTGGTCTAATTGGGATCTGGATACGCCTATGTACTTCCTGCAGTCAACAAAAGAAGAACAGCTGCATTTACAGATATGCTTATTGATTGTTCCTAATCCAGTTGAGGTAAGAAATAAGGGTATATTATTTGCAATTAGACAGTGTTTGACTAGATGCTTTTTAATTCATTAGAGAGCTGCTGCTGTGCATGTGCTTCATTTTATGAAGTAATTGCAAGTAAAATAGTTTGAAGGATGATGAGGAGAAGACAGTATAAAGGTTGATAATATTAAAAAAGGTTCTTTGTGCATAGTAGAAAGTACCTGCATCAAACTAATAGATGTCTCATCTGAGTTACAAGCAGCCGTTTCTACTTTGGGGTTGAAAAAAATGTGGTTTTAATATTACTATTTTTCCATATAAATCTCTTCTCTGAGATTTTCCAGATACATTTTAACTTGTTGAAAGATCCTTAGTAGTCTGTTTTGGGGACACAGAGGTGCTTCTCTGAGAACTGCTTGTTAGCGCCTAAAAGGAATCTAGCTGCTTTCTACTCTGCTTTGGTCCAGCAAGTAATCCGCTGTAAGATTTTGTCATTGACCCTCTCTCTTAGAAGTGATCTAATAAGAGGGAAGGAAAAACAAAACCATGCATTTTCACATTTTCACTGTTTATGTGCAAGGCAGCAAGAGAGGAATAGGAGTGAGTGAGCATGTCTGTGTTTTAAGGGATGGGAAGACAAGATGGTTATTGTTTTGATTTTTTTCCCCCCTCTTCAATCCCCTCATGTTGTTTTTTGAAGAAGAGAGTCATAGCTTTCTGTGAAAGATTGGTTGTTTGAAAACCAGTAAAATCATTCTGTAGCAGCCAGGAGGGTAAACGCTTAAGTGTTTGAGAGGGGAGGGGAGGGGAGGTTTAGCCAGATTGCTTAAGCTTATGGGAGATAAAATGGTGCAGTGGCTTGATCTTTTGCTTTGTATTAAAAGTAAAAAAGGTGATTTAATATTGCATTAAAAAGTGTTTTATCACTTTAAAAGTGTTTATCGCTTTAAAAGGTCAGCAAAACCACCCAATTTGGAGGATATTTTTATTCTTCCTTTCCATTTACTGTTTTTTATTCTTTAATGTTGCATTTATTCTTCTGTTCCATAAAGTAGAAGTTAATAAAGCACAAATGCAATCTGAAAGAACCAATAGTGGCAGATTGCTGTCGGAGATCAGAAGCCTAAAACTCGCAATGACATGTAGGTTGAATTGTAGACTTTAGATTACTGATTTCTAGTTTTGAAATGATGTTCTCTTTTCGTGCCTGTTCTGCTGGATCCCAGTAAACCCTTCTGTTTTTATTTAGAGAACAGAAAGGATCTCTGCTGGTTAACACTCATCTAATACTTATGAAATCATCACTTCTCCTTCTCTTACTTTTTTTCTCCTACAGCTTGCCAAACTGTAGTCATGGAATGTATTTCACTACCATGCTACAAAAATCCTCCTTTTTTATAATTTACTAGAAAATAATCTGTTGGTGATGACTCTTGAGATGGTTTTCGTGGTGATGCTGATCAGATGACATTGATTCATCTGTTCCCATCGTTCTCCACTCCTTTCCCTTTGTTCTCTTGAAAACCGACTTCTGTATTGTCAATTCTTAATTCTTTTTGCCCCCCCTACCCACTGTGCCTCGAGCCATTTGTGCTGTGTAATCCTTTATCTCTTGCAGGGGCGGGTGGAGAGGGGGAGTGGTAGAGAGGGCGAGCTCCTGTTTGGAGGCCCTGTTCAGTTCCCAGCAGAGAGCTCTGGAGGCTGGAATGCCGAGTATGTGCCTTCTGCCTGCCTCCTGACCCTCCACAGCACGCAGCTTCTGCAGGCTGGAGTGTGGCCGGAGAGCAGAAGTCTTCATGCTTTTGTTTCTTGGAAGATGCTTTATCCAAATGGAAGGAATAGTTCTGTTGCTTGCTATATCCTTAAGACATTACATGATGCAGTAGCCAGCAGGCAACCACCTTAGAGTTGCCAGGGTGTGATACTGATCCGCAGTAAACTGAAGTGCTCATTGTCAACAGGTCTAGTCATTGATTTTCTCCCTAATCACCAGTGATAGAACCCGCGGCAATGGTGTCAAGCTGAGGCAGGGGAGGTTTAGGTTGGACATTAGGAAGAGGTTCTTCACTGAGAGGGTGGTTGCACACTGGAACAGGCTCCCCAGTGAAGTAGTCACTGCACCAAGCCTGTCTGAATTTAAGAGGCGTTTGGACTGTGCACTTAGTCACATGGTCTAAAATTTTGGGTAGACCTGTGCAGTGCCAGGAGTTGGACTCGATGATCCTTATGGGTCCCTTCCAACTCGGGATATTCAGTGATTCTGTGATTTTACTTTTCTCTGTTGCTTTGATCAGAGAGTCTTCTTGAATTAAGTGGATTAATTATGTGAAGACTCAGGATTCTTTTTTTTTTTTTTTGTAATCTCATCTCCTGGATGATGGAATTCATACAGGTACATTATGCAAGTCTAACAATTAATTGCTGATGCAGACTCCTCGTGTGCTGCCTTCAGTAGGTGATGACCAGTGGAATACAGGAAAGAGGTGGTCTGATCTTTAAGACTGTAGCAGAATGGCAGATGAAGTGTAAGAAACAATGCTTGAGCAGAAGTGTATGCATCCTGCTTTAGCTCTTCTAAAATGTAAAGGCAACTCCCAAAAGGAAGGTGACTCACTGAGTATCAGTGCTGCTGGTGTTCTCTCCAGTCATCTCTCTGCATTCCCCTTCACAGTGGCATTGGGTGCCATGGCTGGCCTGAGGCTTCAGGGGCTGGCATCCTCCAAACTTTATCAGCGCCGGCAGGATCGGCTAAGTGCCACAGGGTCACTCCTGAGCAGCAGGACAGATACAGCAGCTGGGACACATGGGTATGTCTCTGAGGTGAAGGGAATGGTATTGCTGAAGCATTTCCAAGGTTTGATAGACGTTCATTTTTGGTGGTGGGTTGTTCTTTTGCTTTTAAGCGGGAATTGTCTGCACACAGTGAGAGGGGATGAAGTGTGTTTTTATTTCCAAGAGGATTATGAAGGAAGGGACTTTCCTGACAAGGAAGCTTTCAGTTTTTAACAATAACAGGAAAGCAGCAACAGAGAACCTTTCCCGTTTTGAAGCACTGTGCTAGAGTGTTCAGATCCAATGTCAGTGCTAGTCTTGTTAATGGTGAAGTATTTAGGTGCTGTGGGAATACAAAATAGTGAAATGCAGTCATTTTTCAAAATGCTGATAAAATTTTACTGTTCCTTGATTTTTAGAGCTCAGTAGTCCGTTTATACTGTAAATAGCAAGCTAGTTGATTTTATTTTTCTGTAGATTAGTCCAATCTGTCAGAAACCAGAGCTTCTAGTATAGCTGCTTCTTGAGATTGTTTAGAACATGTCAGACAAAGCTTCTTAAGTCTGCCCAGGCAACTACATGGCTTGACTCAATGGTTACTTTTCCTGTGTTTCAAATTGAAATTTTAATTGTCTAATCAATTTTCATTGAAGTTAACTTTGGGCAGAAATTAATTAAAATTTAACAATTAACAAATTAATTAAAAATTACTACTTTTTTTTTTTTCATTTTGGGAGAATTGTGAGCTGCAGCAGAAGTATGGGATCTTAAGTGTGCATCACTGACAATAGCAGTGAGCATGCAGTAGAGGAGTTTTTCTTCTGGCAGTCGGAAGGTTTCAGTTTTCTTTTTCTGTCTTTTCTTTGCTAGAGATAGCCCTGATGCTTACACATAATAGAGCAATTGGTTTGTCTTCTCAGTTTGAACCCTGGATCCCTCCCTAGAGCCCTGCTCTTCCCAGTGTTTTCATTTTAGCCTATAGCTATTGGTTAGTGGGTAAATTTTAATTTTTTCCTGTACAAAGTTATAGGTGTGAGTGTATGAGAGGTTAGCGTGAGGGGAGTAGGAGGACAGTGAAAGAAATTTCAGTGCCATTCAGGGGAGAAGATGCTGTTGAGGAAGAGTGGGAAGCATAAAAGGGACTGGTGAGAGAAAAGAAAATAAGCATTGAAAAAGCAGCAAAGAAGCACAAGCCTGTAACAGAAAAACAGTGTGAACTGACAAGAGGAAGGATAAGGAGACGATGTGAGATGACAGCATTTTTCAACATGTAATTTGCTTTTAACTGTTTCACTGTAGCCTGTAGGAGCCTTCCAAAAAGGAAAATGTTTTTTTTCTATGATTTGCGATTATTATTTCTATTTTTTTTCTGTTTTGTTACCATGGCATATTCTTAAAGTCTTGATGATGATTATTAATTAAATTAGAGTTTAAAATTCTCTCTAGAGTAGATATACTTAATCTGCTTTGCAGGAAGAGTGCCCTTTCCTGAAGACATAAGTGTAATACTCTCAGCACTACACCGATATGGTTTTGCAGGAGAGCAGGCTCAGTTCTTGTTTGCATGCTCTATCAGCTAGATTTCAGGAGCCGGAGTGTGGTGTTCAGGCAATGCTCATCTGTGTGAGATCTCTCTTCTTAAACTTACACTATTAAGTGTGCTGCGTGCTATTTTTCAGCAGCAGTTCATGACCTGATACACTTCCTGTTTCTTTTTATTTTTGTTGGTCGTCATCTGTGAAATGAGTTGTCCAGTAAATACTTTTTTTTTTTTGTCTTTGTCAACATCTGACTTCCACAAACTCTCAGCCTTGCCACAGGGACAGGAAGGAGCTTGGAGTGCTCTGATTTTCGTCTTAGCTACTGGGCTCCAAGTTACAGACAAGTGGTGATGGTTTTCTCGCTGTTGTGGTTTAACCTGGCCGGCAGCTCAGCACCACACAGCCGTTCAATCACCTCCCTCCCCAGTGGGATGGGGGAGAGAATCGGGAAACAGAAGGGTAAAAAAATCAGGAGTTGAGATAAAGACAGTTCAATAGGACAGAAGAAGAAGGGAAATAATAAATTAATAATACTAATAAAAGAATGTACAAAGCAAATGATGCACAATGCAATTGCCCACCACCCTGAGCAATGCCCAGCCAGCCCCCGAGCAGCCCACCCCCGCCAGCCCCCCGGCATTATTGCTGAGCACACGCCACGCGCTGTGGGACGTCCCTCTGGCCAGCCTGGGCCAGCTGTCCCAGCTGTGTCCCCTCCCTGCTCCTGGTGCACCCCGGCCCCTCGCTGGCAGGGCAGCACGAGGAGCTGCAGCGGCCTTGGCTCTGTGCGGGCGCTGCTCTGCGACAGCTGAAACACGGCTGTGTTACCAGCGTCGTTCTCATCCCGAACCCAAACCACAGCGCTGTGCCAGCGACCGGAGGGAAATTAACTCCATCCCAGCCGAAACCAGGACATTGGCTGCTGACTTTTGACTATCCTATGCACGCACACGTGTGTGTGTATACTCCAAATGAGTACATAAATGTTATCGCACTGTGATATCTCCCATATGCACTAGTTTCTACTGGTAGTCCAGAATGAGTGGAGAATTCCTTTCTAGGACTCCCTAGCATAGGTACAATTCTGTCTTCTGAGGTTTGGACAATGCCCTGCGCTCTCGTATCTTGAAACGTCGTCTTCCTTTTTTTCTGTAGTATCTATAAGGTTTTTGATCATTTCTGTATTAAAGTAACTCTTGATCACTATGCTGGAGAACTTTCTTTGATACTAAAAACCAAAAGCTTTTGAGATCAGTTAAAGAAAGCTGATTTTTTGATTGGACTTTTCTGACAAAAGTGCCCCTTGCATATGCAGTTCTTTTTTCAGACCTGATCACAGTATGAGGGAACTGGTTTTGTTAATTTGTTCTCCTGGTTGTCTTGTTGTCTGGTTCATTTTGTTTTGCATCCGCATTTAAAATACGGAATTCTGCTAATGTAAAGACTGGAGTTTCTGTTCCATTGTGTTCACAGTGCAAATAAATATTAGATTTGCTTTTTTTCAGCTTCTCACCAGTGCTGCATCCCTGTGGACAGATGTTTAAAAAAGGAGGTAACATTATAGAAGCTGTAGCATTTTAACCAGGTTCCTTGGTAGTTAAGCCCAACATTTTTTTTCCTGAAGTAATACAGGCCCGATTTCCAGAACCTGGAAGACAATGTGATATAAGAATATGACATTTGACAGACAAAGTATGTCTGAAACTATTTGTGGAAAATAAATCCATATTGGCTTCAGTGATATAAGAAGGTACAATGCTTTGAAATCTTTCTACAGCAACTGGCACAGAATAGGTCTCCTAATTAACTTCCACTTCATATAAAGAATGATTTTTCTTTTGGAACTTGAGAGCGATGCTGATACTTTATAATTAATACTTCTGAGAAGTAAAAACACGAGAAACACACTCGTAATTATAATGCTTAGTAACTCATTTCTGTAAATTGGGTTTTTTAACAAAGAGAATTAGAAAGGTAAGGCATGTAATGGTGAGAGATTGGAAGACGTGTTGTTTGAGCACTGGTGTTTTGTTGGGTTTACACCGGACAGGCGAGCTTCAGGATGCTGAGCTGGTCGTGTTCTGATAGCCTTTCCTGTCTTTGTGTCACCAGCTTATTGTTAAACCAGAGGAGGATTTTACATTTCACTGTGTTGCAAAAAATTGGTGAGCAAATAGAATGCAAGAAGCTTTGCATGTTGGGAACTGTCCTTTGTGGAAAAGACTCATATCTAAATATCTTAAGATCAACACGGCAATTCAAACTTTTGTGTTCATGCTTGGCACCACCATCAAAAGGAAGATTTTGGTGTTGCTCTTCCTCTCCTCATGCTGCTGGCACAAGCGTTTATGTAGCAATGGGGTAAACTGGATCACAGAACTGCGCGGAATTAGAACTGCCCTCCCTCCCCCTTCCTGCCTTGGTTAATTTTAACCTTGTTCTAGTTGAATAAATGCTCGCTCTGACACAAGGGAGAGGGCACACGGGGGTATGTAGTTGAGGGAAATTATGAAACTACAGCATACATGAAAGTAAAACTGTAAATAAATACAAAGTTGCATCCTTATGGCAATGCTAAAGTTACAAATTCTAGCTTGACTGGAAAAGGATAAAATTTCTTAAAAACACAAGCAAAGTCATAACTGAAAAGGCAGCCGAGAGGTAAAGCTCGAGCTATGATTGTCCAAGATCCACAGCTGCTGGTCTGTATCACAGGAGACGCATTGTTCAGGAGATCATGATTTCGTTGTCTCCTGTATGGCTCTCCAAAACAAATTTCAGCTGTGTTGTAGCTGAGGCACAGAACTGTGTTATTTTGTTTATGGGCTCCTCATTTTATTTTTACTTTTTACAGGACTAGTAGTTTCTCTCATGTGTGAGTAATGAGTTGCAATCATTACCTCATCTGCACTGTGGCATTTCTTGGACAGCGCTGGCTGTATCAGAGTTGTCTTTTGAACGCCTTTAAGGAAATCTTGTCTGCATCAGCAAGTTCTCCTAATGCAAACATTTCCAAAATTTTTTAATGTTTTCCATTCCCAACTCTTTGAAGTGTTTGTCTTATACTGTTTTGCAAAACCAGTAGTGATTTTTTAGCTGTGCATCAAGTTCTTTTGTTAAAACAAGACAAAATTCTGTAGCTAAGAGTTGGACATTGTGCATCAGCGTAACAGTGAATAAATTTTTCGGAGTCTTGATGTCCTCTTGCTTCTGCAAGTGAGTGAGGTGAATAAATTTTTTGAGAGTTAGACGTTAAATTCAGAGTTGTACTTTATGCTAAGGGACGATAGTGAGAACAGAACAACAGCACATTTGATTTTCACTCGGAATTTCATTTTCCAAAAGATTTTGTATTGTTTAGAAGTTAGGGTTTACTGTGAGACTCGCTGAGACAGTTTTTTGCTTGGGTTTCTCCCATAACCCAGAGTAGCTTTTTCACTGATGTGGGCATGAGGTTGTCTTAATCATGGCTTTTAGCTAGCTCAAGTCTTGGAATTCAGGCATCAAATTCTTCAAGAGAGAAAAACAGTATTTGTTGGGGAGATTGTATTTTCAAGTACTGTTGCATATTTGGTGCATGATTTAACTGGAAGAGTGGCAATTGAAAATAAGCTGATTAGATCAGAGGCAAGATCTCTCATCTTTGGTGTAAACACTGATGTTTTTGCGTTGACCTAATCTTTTGCTACTCTGGCAGGATAAAAATGTTT
Source organism: Anseranas semipalmata (assembly GCA_013399115.1). Classification (NCBI taxonomy): domain Eukaryota; kingdom Metazoa; phylum Chordata; class Aves; order Anseriformes; family Anseranatidae; genus Anseranas; species Anseranas semipalmata. The sequence continues at coordinate 136,091 of VXAA01002090.1, forward strand.
CTTTAACCCGTAATCTCTAGTATATAAAGTTACAGGATTTCCTGCTTGTCCATAATTCCGGTACATGTCCATTTTTTAAAGCTCCTTCATATTGCAATAGGGAAACAAGTTCTGACGGATTTCTTTTAAATCAGAACTCCATTCTTGAAATTTTTGCCAGCTCCCCCGCTCTTTGCCCCCCTGGGATCTGCGGTGGCATAACGAAGGTGTGTGTTTGCTGGCAGGTCTCTCCAGGTCCCAGCCTGGCGCGTTGGCCCAGGCTGCGGGTGTGATACGTTCACAGCGAGGCTCCAGCCTGGTTTTGCTGCTGCGGCGTGAGGCTGCTGCTGCTCGTTCCAGTTGCGCTCGGAGCCCAGAGCACTGGCATACGAATGGCACTGTGTTTTTGCAGGGACGTCCCCGAGCAGAGGAAAGAGAATCTCCTGCAACTGGAGCGTGGTTTTTGAATTACTGTTCTCTGTGAAGAGATGTGGAAAGTACAACGCCAGGTTGTAGAATTACACTAACAGTGGAAATTCAGCTTTTTACTACAGTTATTACATCTTGAACAGTGATGGTTCTGATCTCTAAGTGAGCAAAAATGAACTATTTAAGTAGCTTTGTATATGAAAATGAAGAAAAAAACCTTTTAAACCAAGCCATCTTTTATTGTACAGACACATTATGTGGTTCAGGAAAACTACTGTATAAATATTTCTGAGATTTTTGATGTGCTGGAAATTATTTATTCTCTCACCTATAAAACTGCTATCTTTTCAATGGTTTAAAGAAAGATTGCATTGCAACAAGGAACTGGGACTCTTTCCTTATTACAGTGTTTTCCTTCCCGTTTTAGACATGAGTTACAGGATTTGAAAACTGCATTCTCTTATATAGAGAACTTAGATTACCATGATGGCAAGCGTGAAAATTTTGTGGAAGAGGTTAGGTTCGTTCCACGTTTTAGGGGAGGAAGGAGAAACAGTCCTTTGCATGATTTGTGAGTGTGGCTTTGGTTTTTTTTAGTCTTGCTTTCTGAGGAAATGAAGCTGATGTCTTTGCCAAGCCAGTCAGGGAGACAACTTTCTTTCCATATCTTTTTAACCCTTTTAACCCTTTAACTTTCACAGTTTCAACTAATTTGTCAGGAAGGCAGAGACGTTGTACGTAATTGTTTTCCAATGAGTCTTGTGCACATAAGCTGCTGAGTAGAGGGGGAAAGGCCTTGTTAATTCCCACCGTGAAGGGGAAACTCTGGTGGGAGATCGATGCTTATTACACATTAGAAAATCCTAGGAGTGCACATCCTGAGACCAGAAATCCTGAGAAGTCAGGATTCATTGGGTTTGCTGCTCTCAGAACTGCTGGTTTATTTTAAATTGTGGATATTTGGTATGAGCTTTATCCGGATGACATAATGGGGTGAAAGACTGGCGAAGCAGCCAAAAGTGTGCAATAGATAAGTCTGCTACGTGAGGTCATTCAGCCACAAGGGTGCTGACTACCCTGTGTGAGTTGGAAGAACATTATTTCTAACTGATGTCAGTGCTGAATTGACTTACTCATTGCTTTTTCTTTCTTTCTTTTTTTTTTCTTTGTGGAAAAGGGATTTTAAAGCAATGGAAATGTTGTGTTTCTAAATGCTGGGGAAACTTGGATGGTATGAGTATACTCATAATTAGCTTGTGACATTGCTCATGTTCTTACTGTTGTCTTTATTCCAGTAATATGTCTGATGCTCTTGCAAATGCAGTATGTGAACGCTGCCAGACTCGATTTGATCCTGCAGAGAGGATTGTCAACAGCAATGGGGAGCTCTATCATGAAAACTGCTTTGTCTGTGCTCAGTGTTTTCGTCAGTTCCCAGATGGACTTTTTTATGAGGTGAGGTCTCATGCTGTGTGTAAGAAAAGAGAAATATCTTCATTAAAAGTCAAGGAATTAGGTGAAAATTCTGGCAGAAATATGAATTCCGATCTTTCCTACATGTTTAATTTCTTAGCCCTAAACCTATGTTGCTATTCTTTTTGAGGGACTTCCAACTTAGTTTCTTTTTTTTCCCTTTTTTTTTTTCCTCTTACATACTCCTCTGTTCATCAGTAACAACAAAAGCTGTGTGTTTGCTCTTTGGGTAAGAGGCATTTCAAAAAGAAAACACAAAATATTTCTTAATATTTTATTGGACTTAGGTGATTTTTTGCCTTTATTTTTAAATATTTTGTACCAGACTTTTCCAACTGGGCAACTGAAGTTGGTGAACTCATTTAAAAACAAGGTTTAAATCTTTTTACAGAATGTGTGCAAGCATATATTTTGAATAATACATTATTTTAAACATGCTGCATTCTTAATTTGCTGTGGGTTTTAGTCTCATGCAGGAGGAGTACTTCTAAATACATGAGTAGAAAAAAATAGAAAAATTAAAACAAAGTATAGGAAAAGGGCTTTGGGCACTTCAAGATTTATGTTGTCTTATAGGAGCATTGCTATTGATTTAACTATTTGCTAAGTGAATTCACTATGAGGCTGAAACCATGTCTGGATGTTGCTTTGAGAATATTCTTGGGAGTTAAAAGCAGGTGAGAGGGGGACTAGAACTCTAAAACTTGACTGACCGTGACCAATTAATCGTTTCAATGGAAAATCATGCTGAACTATTAGAACTGAACATGGTTCAGTTATTCATGAGGACTCCTTCTCTCTTTTGTTTACAGTTTGAAGGTCGGAAGTACTGTGAGCATGACTTTCAGATGCTGTTTGCTCCTTGCTGTGGGGAATGTGGTAAGATGTCCAAATACAGATCTGTGTAACTTCATGCAGCTATGGATTTACCACAGCTAACCTAGAGGTTAGGGCCAAGTGGCCCTTCTTTTAGCAACGTCTCCCTTGCAGCATATGCATTCATGTTAACACCACCGAGTAACAGCTACAGGGCTGTGCAAACCTCCCACCACTGAGTGCTGTCCAGCCCTGGGCTGGGACTGTTGGAGTCATTTTAAGGAGCAGGAACTCTGGAGAGAAACAAAGCATATCATCAGCAGTGATTTGGGGTATCCTGGCTGTGGGAAGAATTATTTTTTCCAAAGTTAGGATGTGGTAGTTCTTGTGGAATTAAAAGGGGAGAATTATGAAGGGCAGTAGATGTTTGATAAACTTGTTTTTTGCATGCATTTCAAGGTGTTGCTTTCCTTTTGTAGGTGAGTTCATCATTGGGCGTGTTATCAAGGCAATGAACAATAACTGGCACCCAGAATGTTTCCGTTGTGAGCTCTGTGATGTAGCACTTGCTGACCTGGGTTTTGTGAAGAATGCTGGCAGGTAAGAAAGAGCAGGAGCTCTGGAAGTTTTGTCAGTAAGTTAGCGATACAGCAGTGAGATGTTGAGAGTGGTCCATTGGTTGTATACTGGGAGGTAAAGCTTGCGAAGGTACAGAAGAAGCTTTAAGGAGTAGCCTGTTAGGAGATGGGAGATGGAACAAAGAATAGTGTTCTTCATTCAATGAGATGTGTAGAAAGCAGAAACTCAAATTTTAGTAGCTAGGGGATGGGCTCTGGAAAAGAAAGGGAGTATAGGCAAAAGGCCAGGTAGCAAGTGAGAAAAAGGGATTATGTGATGCTGGGTAGGCTATTTATCAAGGAAGCTACTGAGCAGCAAATCAAGGCATAGCAAAAGTCCAAGAGAATAACATGAGGAATACATCAAAGCATATTCAGCCTAAGATTCCCCTGGTCTTCAGAAACCATTCATTTTATTTATAGAAACATAAAAACAAATCCTAAGGTTGATTAATGCGTTTAATTAAGAAGTAAGAATCTAAAAACATAGAAGGAAACTTGTACAAAAGCATATCATAAGAAAATAAAACAATCTAGCAGTTAGCACCCAGCGTTGCACCATTCATAGTTAATTTCAGACTTTCGTATGTCTTGAACAAAGCCTACTAGTTTCCTAGAGTTTATATTTTCACTAACTGAATGGTGGAGAAGTAAAGTTTATATATTTGTACCCTGTGCAGCGGGAAGCCGTCTCAGTCCTTTTCTGTTCAATCCTGCATGAAACTTCTGTGCCTTAGTTTTCAGAGCTGGGCGTAATAGATTTTCTTTTGACAGCTTGTTAGAATTTGTGCTGTTGTCATAGCACCTAGGAGAGTTCCTGGGTGTTTTTAGGAAAGCAGCTAGGATTGAAACAATTCAAGCAAGAAAAATTATTTTCATAATTTATGGACCAAATCTAAAATGGTAAGTAGCTCATTTCCCAAAAGCATAGAAGAGGGATGTGTGTGCCTATGCATCTATATGGTCAAAATATAATTCACCTTTTGTGATTTCCTATAATATTTATCTCTGTAGCATAGAATCTTTCTGCTAATAAATACTTTTGGAAACTCTTGGGTCCTTTTTCCATTTTCTCATTATACCTGGTCTTGCCTGGTCTGCCTGTCATTCCCAGACATATTCCACTGGATCCAATTTATATCAGTGAGGATAGTTAAGGTAATCCCTACTTTACCTGTAGCGAATAAATAGTCTTGCTAGATAAGTTGCAAAAATTAAATAAATGTAAAATACCTCAAAGATAAGAATCTCTTCTAAGCAAATGGGACTTCAGTACTCTGGAGGTATTTAAGAGACGTGGATGTGGCACTGAGGGACGTGGTTTAGCGATGGGACTTGTTAGGTCAGGTTGATGGTTGGACTTGATCTTGAAGGTCTTTTCCAACCTAAACGGTTCCATCATTTCTTCATATGCTTGCTTTTCTTCACCTTTACCATTTTTTAAGACAGAAGTTCATAGTATGTGATAAAGATGAATGCTGTATTCCTGAACAGCCCTTTTCCATTCTTTAGTTTGAGTGTTATCAGGGTATCTGATGTTTTGCAGGGAACTACATAAAAGAGGTGGTGTAATGAATGTTGTCTGGCCTCTGATGCCATGGGGCCATGACAGAGGGCAGATAGAAGTAGTAGTGTGAAGCTTAGAGCTCATCTCCAGCTCTGAATGCTGGGAAGCAGTTAAAAAATTGTGAGTACTATCTTAATTCCACTCCTGGTCAGGTGCGTTGCAGTATTTTGCTTTTTTTCTTGCCATGACTTAGCACCAATTTTCTGTCTATGATGTATAAACACTTTGAATTTGCAACTTGAACAAAATGTGCAAGCATGCTGTCTCTTCAGGCAGCTCTGCTTCAGGAATGGATCTCTCCTGCTGGTACAATATAAAATTTTAAAGTAGGCTGTATGCACTGTGCATAGGAAGAGTCATTACTGAATGCTTTGGGAATTAAGTTCTTCTGAAAAAAAGAAGCTGTCCACTTAACAGCCTCTTTGTTCCTTTCTTTATTCCTAAGTGTTCAGCCCTCAGTTTCACATCTTGGAAATCAGTAGGACTGTACTCGTGTTTGCAGTTTCAGTAAGACAAGAGCATGTGATCTCGTGTGTCAGAAGGGTTCTTGCTAATTTTAGTTCCATGAAAATGACAGAACTTCCCTCCTCAGGAGTGAATTTGACTCTGGGTGGACTGTCTTGCTGCATATCTGCACTCTTAGCTGATTTTGGTGGAATAGAGTGTTCTCGCGTTGAAGCAGTGGCAGGAGTCACAGTTCAGATTTAGCACTTAGTGAACTTTCATTTGTCTTACCCTCATAAGTCTGATGCAATATTACAGTCTTTTTACCACAAAACAGATTGCACAAAGCTTCACGGAATTTCTCAGCTACAAAAAAATACATGACTGGGTCAAAGGCACCATTCAGACTCGTGAGGCAGGAAGTGATACGGTTATTGAGTGCTAGAATGCGCTGTGTTTCACAGGAAGTTTTGGTTCCGTTGTAATGGAGAATATAAATGTAGCGATTGACGTGATAAGGTACAAAGCAAATCAGAAAGATCATCAGGACCATGATGATCATTTTGATAGCTTTTTCCTTCAGGTGTTTCTCAACTCTGTTGCCACTCTTCAGGCTTCTGATGATTAGTAAGTAGCAAGTCACTGTAGTAACAAATGGGAAGGTGAATGCAACTGCTAAGGACACAAGAGCATGACGTGATGCCTTTTCTCTGTAGAGCTGCAGGCAGATGGTTGTGTTGTTCACCTCTACTGTCTGCACACTGAGCAGCAGAGGTGCCATTGCAACACCAACTATAACCCATAGAAAGGCACATGCCAAATGGGCGTAAAGGGACCTGCGGAGCTTGATGGACTTCACAGGATGCACAATGGCTAGGAAACGGTCAACACTGATGCACATGAGGAAGTAGATACTGGCGTACATGTTGAGGTAAAAAAGGAAGCCAGTGAGTCTGCATGGGATCTCACCAAATGGCCAATGATTACCAGAAAAATGGTACACCAGCCGGGTGGGAAGTACCAGCACAAACGACAGGTCAGCCACAGCAAGATGCATCAGGAAAATGTTGGCAGGTGTGCCAGACTTTTGGTCCCGGATGAAGAGCCAAAGAGCCAGGGCGTTGCCAACAAAAGCCAAGATGAAGTCCAGGAAGTAGAAAGTGGCAAAAAGTATGTTCTCAAGATGTGTCTCCTTGCCACATTGCTCTGAAGTTTCCAAAGAGAAGTTTGATTGATTTGAGCAATTGAAAAGTAGGCTTGAGGGATCTGCTGGGCCATTCATTTTTCACCACAGTTTTCAAGTACAAAAGAAAAACCTGAAAGAATTGAGACAGTATATTACAAAACAGCCTGGTTTTGTTGGGGGGGAGGGGGAAACACATGGAAATCAGTGATGTCTCATGTTTGCTGATTAGGTATTTTATAGGTCAGGTCAGTTTGAGGTTAAACACGTATATTAAAATTCTGAATACCTCCTGCTCAGCTGGGATTTCCAGCCCATTAATTCCTGTTGAAGAAACCACCAGCTAGCTTGTTGTGAGCTTGTCACCAAACTGTGCTGAGATCAGCTGAGTAATAGTCACAAGCTTATGTATCTGGTTAATGGAAAAGTGGAAGCTGGTTCTGTATGTCTAGCTAGAAAGTACTTGCTATGTTTAATTTGAAAGACCGATTTAGGACTGAAGAGCTCCTAATGAATCAGCTTTTCTGAACACACATCTGTTGTAAGGTGACCTACAACAGTCTCGTTTGTAAAAGGAAAGGAAGACAGGTCAGGTATTGTTACTTAAAAAAAAAAAAAGGGGGGGGGGGGTTCTTGAAAATCTTTGATGAGGATTTTTTTAGTCTGAAGTCCTGTACTTAGGCAAACACATATAGTACCATTATAAGAGGAAACTTTTCAGATGGGTAACAGCATCTCATTTGAACAGTAAAAAGCACTACACTGACTCAGAAAAGATCACTAGTAATGCTCATGCTGTCAGTTATTGTCAAAGCGCCATCCTTCCCTGCAGCTTTCTTCTTCTCCCAGCATAACTTTCTTTCTCCCTCAAAAGCCTGAGCTCTGCTGTAGCTTATCCAGGAGCTTTTCCAAGTTAGAGCATAGTAAAACTGAGAGCTTAGCTTTGCCAGTCTCCCTGTTGCCTGCAGGGTCCTGAACAGCATCAACAAAAAGTGATTAGATTTTCTGGGCACCTACCCGTGGCTTTTTTTACATTTCTCATCTGTCAGTGTAGGTGGTAAGGAAATGCAGACAGTCCGAGTTTCCAGCACTATCTCTGTTTCCTGGATTCCTCAGAGGTGTTGCAGTATTCACAGCAATACCTCCATTGTGGTCACCATTGCATGTTGTACCGATTGACTGTTACTCCATAATGTTCAATACATATTTAAAGGATAAGCAGCTAAGGAAGCTGAAAAAAGCTGAGACAATGTTGTACTCTTCTAGCTTCCTCTTTCTGTGTACGTTGGTAGTGGTCACCTAGGCAGTGCTGAATGCAACTGTATTTGAAAAGCATTTGGAAAAAACACTGAAGTAATGATAGCAAAAGACAACAAAAATTTCAATTGGCTTGAGTATCTGTTTGCTTTGCCAAGGGAAACAATAAAGTATCTGTTGTTTATTTGACACGTTTGTAACCCATGAAAATGTTTTGTCTTTAAGATCAGCCTGCTCCATTTTCCTCCACTGAGACTGAAATTTTAAGATGGTGTCTGACATTGTTACACAAAATTTTTAGTCTTGGGCAAAAGCTATGTGCTGAAATCTTGCATCATTAGACGGTTGATCCAAGGCATTAGACAATGCACCCAACTTCCCAACAGAATTTACAATTACAATATTGGTGGCTGATTGAGAAACTGAAATGGCTGATTAAGAACAGACCAATATATTGGAAAAAGTAAATAAAATTCCAAGGTAATTCCTATCTTTTGTTTGGCTGCTGTCACTTTCAGGTGGACAGAAAACTACAGTAGTTAGAGATGAATATGCTGGACCACTTCTGCTTAGTTCACAGTTGAAGAGACAAAAGTCAACAGAAGGGACAGCAAATGAAATTTAGAAAATGAAATTTCTTCATGTGGCCACAGAGGGGCCTTCTTACTCCATGCACTGCCTAGCTACACTGTATGTTTATGACAAAAAAGACTAGGTTTGACTGTATGGGTAATCACTGTCTACAGCCAGCTGCATGCTAGTTTGTAGTTCTAGAGAAGGCAACCATTTATTAGCTTGGAATTACTAGAAGTGCACGTGCAAAGATGACTGTACAGTCCTTTTTTCCAAGGGACATTTCATTCTATAAAAATACATGTGACATCTTCTACTGCACAGTTCCTGTTGCTTTCATGTACAAAAAGAAAACTCAGTGTTGTTGTTTTCTGTGTGAATTTCCTGGGCTTGCAGAGGAGCCCACAATTTTTGTTTTTAGTGTTTGTTTGTCCCTTATAAAGTAAAACCTGCAAGTACTTTTGAACACAAGAGTTTGTAGTTTCTATGTGATACTAATGTTGAATGCTCTAATACTTGTCTTCCCTGGATGGAATTAGTTTAAGTATTTTTCTATTGCATAGCAAAGAAGAAGTATGCTGAGACCATGCCTGGCTCTTAATTTACAATGGTACCTATCATCTTTGTTTAATTTTTTTTCATGTGCAAAAAATGTAATGAAGTGATCTTTATATATACACACCTGTCAGCAGTGAGGTGGTCTGATAGTTAAGCATTACTCTTTATATGGTTGTGACGCCATTGAAAAAGCAGAAAATGTTGGATTGGACCAGCTGAAAAGGTGAGGATAACAGACAGGGATGTCTCTTGCCTTGATGACAGTGATTTAAATCAGTTCAGGAAACAAAGCAGTAATCCCTGTTCACAAGCTAGAGGCTAGGGGTTTAGCAGCCTGATACGCTGATCAGGTTCTATTTGAGCTGATTTCCTGAGGAGGATCTTTGGAATTCAGAATCAGCTGACTGTCAGTGCCAGCCTTGGAATAGCCAAGGCATTTAAGTCAAGAGTTTTGTCCTCAGTGATGTCAATGTTGACTCTGCCACTGATTTCTATCTGGTTGTGTTTTCACTGCAAAATGCTGTGGGGTGGAGGAGAAAGGAGAATGTTAGACTGTCTAGATGCCCAGTAAGTCAATGACAAGAAGGGGGAGTCTTAGAGCAGATGATAAAATTTAGATAGATTCTGTCTTTTGCAAGTGAATACCTTCACATAAGGGCTGCTGTTACCGTATTTACTTTTTAGAGGAAGGTGAAGGAAGATACTTTTCATTGCTTGGTCAGAAACTATGGAAAAGAGAAGTGGGTCTCTTTCTGGTTTTGTTTAGGTTTTAAATTAGAAGGGAACTTAAATCAAGTTTTTTATTTTCTTTACAGTTCTGTTTGTTGACTTGAAAATTGTGATGTAGCACTTGACTAGGTCAGAAAAAAAAGATGATGTCTTGCCAGAATTAATTTTTGAGCTTATATTTAGAATTGTGTTGTTTTCAACAGAAAGCTGCAACTTTACAAAAATAATAGGTTTTATATATTTGTATTTAGACTGTGGAAAGCCCTTTGCTGTTATTTACAGCTGCACTTTTGTTTTGCTTGTTTCTATCCTATCAATTTAAATAACTGTGTTTACTTTCTAGGCTTTTTCTTTCTTTTTGTTTTGTTATGCTTACAAAAGAGCACACTCTGAAGTCCTAGAAAACTTGTTGTACTACTCCTTACGAATGCTGACAGCAAACTAGATCCTTTCCCAAATGGCCTAGAATGTGTAGTTCATGCTAAGGTACATAGTATAGTGCAGGAGGCTTTGACTCCACAGACAGAAAACTTCTTTAGGAGCCTGGCTCACTGTCCAATAATTTCCACTTGGATTGCACTCTTGGTGTTGTGTGAATATTTAGTGATTTACGTATTGCTGAACAGAGCGCTATTCTGGAGTGAGCCATTATCCCAGGCCTCCCAGGGCTGAGCTGAAAGAGGGATGTCACTATGCATTTGAAATGCATGCACACTGACCGTATTTTATGTGCCTCTTTCTCTTCTGCTCAGAAGCAAGCAAGGTGACAATCCACAAGGCTGTCAGCACAGGTACAACGTGATTACCTTTCTAGCAGATGCTCTACCTGTCATTAATGCAACAATTAATAAACAGAAAAAATAATTAGCTCATCGTAAGTTAGTTACCTGGTTAATTTGGAGGTTTTGTTACAATGCCCACTGCAGATGAATTTGAAGTATATGTTAAGGTTTGTGGTGGATTTCAGAAATTACTGTTCTTGTGCTCAGCTAGACCAGTTTGGTTTGGGAATATGCTAGTTTGTGGGGTTGTATGTTTATGGCTGTAGTGTTTTGTCAATTGGGAGCGTCTCCTATCTTTCACTGAAAGTACTTCTCATTAGAAATAGTCCAATTCTGACTGATATTATTCTCCTGAAATCACTCTCTGCTGAGCCTCCCACCCTTCAGCTGAAATATTAGTTCCTTATAAGCATCAAAGCAGTGTCAGAGTGTGCTGCGCATACCACACAACTGTCAGTTTTCCTGGCACAAATGGATGGACATTAAGTACAGAAGTTTGAAAAGTTTTGTGTTTTGGAGCAGTGATGTAAAGAAGAGTGAGCATAGTGAAGTTATTTGTTGAACTTCAAAAGATGCTACCTGTTCTTAGTTTCAAACATGTCCATTATATTCATCAGACTCTCCGTGTGTGTCTTTCCACCTCACTGACACCAGCTAAAACTAATGCCACTAGGAAAGCTCCTTCGTTATTCTGCTTACAGAAGTTTGTCTCTTACCTCTTTACTGGAGTATAGGGTCCTTTTGGGGAGAATCTCAGGGAACTCCTTCTGATGGCAGCAAACCAAAAAGCAGCAGCAACGGTGAAAACAAGGAGGTGATCCAAAAAGAGCACACAGTTGCAGAGTTGCTGAGGGTGGAGAAGGGAGCCCCTCTATATAGTGTCCTTCTAGCTCTGATAGTGCATTATCAGCTCAGTCACACAACAGAGCAGGGGAGAGGACACCCCTGCACTGAAGAGCAGTCTTCATCCCAGCTGAGCCCTTGGCATGGGGTTTGCTGCTGCTGTTACAGATAGGAATATACTGTATGAATATTCCAGTGTTCATGGTGCTTACTAAAGGCTGCTGCTGAACTCCCAGCCTTTAACACAGACTTCTTGGAGTCCCCTGATTATTTTAGGAGGGTGGAGAGAAGCATTGTTTGGGGGAAGTCTGGTATTAATAGACACAACAGGACGTTTCAGAATGGGATAATTCCATAATGGTGGGAGTACGGAGAGGGAGAGGGGCAGCTGCTATGGTAACAGCTCAGCCTGTCCAACACTTCCCTTGGCTTGCAATAGAGGAGGGTCTATGGGACGGCTGAGAGGGTGTGTGAATGGGGAGGGGTTGATAATGGTTTATCAGTGCAAATGGCTGAAGGCATCTTATTCAGCTGAATGAGAGGGGTCTCTTTCAGGACACTTGCTTCAGGGTCCCTATGTCCTGCCCCATATAATTACTCTCCATTTGACAGTGCCGAATAAAATTGATGCCTTTATGCTGAGATGAGCACAGCTGCATGTTTCCTCATAATGGGATGCTGTCTGCTTTTTCTGGACTCCGTCTGGGCAGACAGTAGTTCCAGCCCCGGAGAGAGACTCTTGCTGACAGGAGGACTCAGATTTGGAGAGAATAATAATGATACTTAGCACTTAGACAGGCGCCTGCCATCTGAGGGTCATAAATGTTTGAGGTCTCACAACAACATCTGTGTTGTGTCCTTATCCCCATTTTACAGATCTAAGGGTAAGTGATTCATCATACCAGAATTTTGGAAGGGGCCCTGCAATGAACCCACCACTTCAGCCATAAATCTACCCTTTCCATTTGAACTTTTCCTTTTGTCTGGTGTCTGTTGAGAATGACCTGTAAATCTCAGAGTTTTTCATACTGATATAGGGAAAGGAATTAAGCAGGATTCTCTGTTTTGTGACCAAGAAACCTGCAAAAGTCGTTCTCTCATTTTTATTTTACCATAAATTCATCCCAGCCTGCACCATTGCTGCTAGAGGGGTAGGTAAGAGGCAAGTAAACTAAACAGTTCCTTCTCTGAGCTTCTAGATATTGGGATAAAACTGGTGGATTCCTTCAGCCTTTACCAAAGTCCCTTTTATGCCTTTGCCCAAGCTTTGCTACCAGAAGTTTGGCTTATCTGCCTGTTCAGGGCTGTACTTGTAACATGTTTTAGAACAAGTGATAGAAACACAGGTACATTTACCACATAAAACTGCATAGTTCTTTATTTTCTTTAACTTAGGACTAAAAGGAGTTTGTAGACAGAGGAGCTAGGATTCAATAGTTTCTTGTTTGTCCCAGCTATTGAAGACTAAGGAATCCAGCCATGGTAAAGGCATTCTAGCAATGTGCTGTGGTTTAATAGTTTTTAATTATCTCTCCTCGACTTTCCTCCCCCCCTTTCCCCCAGTCCTGTAATGCCTCTGCTGTGGCTGGATGCTGTAGTTATTAACAGAGAGAGGGTGTTGCCACCTTTCCTTGCCCACCTCTCAGAAAGGATGGGATCCAGAAGAACTGGAAAGGCTATCTGGAAGACTGACAGGTGATGGTAGACATGGAAGGCCTATAATATGGTATATAAATCAGGGAATGTTGGAGGAGTATTCTAAGGAAATATAACTCGGTGACTGCTCTATCTGCATATTATTTTCTGTGCAGCTGATGTGACAGACAGGGTACTAAATTAAATGATGTTTAGTCTGACCTTAGAAGATATTTCTCCTGTTACATAAAGTACATCTTACAGCATGCAGTATACATTTTTTAGGAGAAAGAATTTCCTGATATTTTCCTTTCTTTCCTTTGTTCAACCAGGCATCTGTGCAGGCCCTGCCATAACCGTGAAAAAGCTAAGGGACTGGGCAAGTACATCTGTCAGAAGTGCCATCTGATAATTGATGAGCAGCCTCTGATGTTTAGGAATGATTCCTACCATCCAGATCACTTCAACTGCACCCACTGTGGGTATGTTCTCGTATTCTAAACCCTGACAACAAAGGAGAGAGACGAACAGTACAGTCAGCAATGCAGCCCTTTCCAAGGCATAAACTTTGCTGCCTTCAGATTGTTGAACAAACAGAAATTCTTTGAGGAAAAATAGAAAGACATTGGGAAAGCCTAGAAGAACTGCAGTTTTGTTTTTCTGTTTGTTGTTCTTCTATCCTAAATTTGAATGACACCTCTTTATACTGAAATGGTAACAGTTCCTTGGTGTGTATTTAAAGGCTGTGTGCACATTACAATCAAAGTGCTGTCCAAAGTTAGCTGTTGCCAGACTGCTCAAAATAGTTTCACTTTGCATTTCTAGATAGGAAAAAAAAAAAAAAAAGATGACTTGGAGAGCTGTGTCTGTCTTTTGGCACAGTCTGTTATTACCATGCTGATACCTGTCTGACTTCAGTTGCTCCTCACAGAGGCAGTATAACTGGAGCACAGTACTGCCCTAGTATGGGTAACAGTGCCAAGGAATAAGGTAAATTGGTTGCTGCAGACCACTACTGGAACAGTCCTTTTACCTGAGCTACCCCATTCAAAGGTAGCTTGAGTCTTTGCATGACACTGTATCATTGCATGTAAGTGCCCCTCATATTTCTGGCAGAATATCTAGCTGAAGACATGATATCCCATGTGTGTTCTCTTGTCTGGCAAACTGAGAAAGCAAATTTAGAAAAAATCGTCGACAGTAGCTGTATTTCACTAGCCAAATTTAATGACACAGTATTTATAGCATGAATGTTGCCAAAATATGTTAACTTTCCAGTTTAGTCTTCCAACATTTCATCTCAGGCGTTAAGGAGCTTCACTTGGTGTTCTTATGTCAGGGACATGTTTGTGTTTTCAGGAAGGAGCTGACTGCTGAGGCCCGGGAACTGAAGGGAGAACTATATTGCCTGCCCTGCCATGACAAGATGGGAATCCCCATCTGTGGAGCCTGCCGCAGGCCCATTGAGGGACGAGTGGTCAATGCTCTGGGAAAGCAATGGCATGTTGAGGTAAGGCCTCTCTGAATCTGAAACTTCCTTCAGGAGCCATTTTGGAAGAGGACTAGTGCTCTTTGGAAGCTGTAGACATTTACACGGTCTGTAATGTATGAATTCAGACAAAAAGCAGTCGCTTATGTTTCAGATTGTCTTCACCTTATGTGAATGAATGAGCATAGCAGGTTCATCATGGTTGCATTGTAAAGCTCCTTGCAGAATGTGGTTCACAAAATAGCATTTACTTACTAATAAATTTAAATAATTACTTACTTGGATATACTAACATATATTCTTTTCACCCCTAGTTAAAAGGTTTGTAACAATATTAGAATTTGTAATTTAGGCAACACCAGTGCAATTCTCACCTTTTAAGCCTTTTCAGCTCATTTTTTCTATAATTTTCAGCTGAGTTGTCGCAGCTTGCTCTGCAGTTTTATAGTGATTTATGTTTTCGGTGACTTAAGCCTCCTAGGGCTGAACTGTGAGAGAGATGCTGCTGCTCATTTGGACTGCATTCATACCAACCATATTTTATGTTCCTGTTTCTCTTCTCTGAAACAAGCAAGATAATATTCCACAAGTCCATCAGTATAGACACAACGTGATTCCCTTTCAGCAGGTGTTCTACTTATCTTTAATGTAATTCTTAATTACTACAATAGACTAAATATTTCCTCTTTCTTCTCACTCTCATAAAGATTTCCTTGTCCAAGTTTTATTGAAGCATCGAGTCTCTTGTATTGAGCCATGATTTGCAGCCAGAATAGTACCTAGGCAAATTTTTCCTTGGTGATGGAAAAGTCCTGTTGCTTGCTACTGAGTGTCTTCTTTCTTTTACAGCATTTTGTTTGTGCCAAATGTGAGAAGCCATTCTTGGGGCACCGACACTATGAGAAAAAAGGATTGGCTTATTGCGAAACTCACTATAACCAGGTAAATTCTGCCATCTATACTGTACGTACTTGTTCTGGCTGCCTAATGCTTTGGTAGTCTCAATTTGTAGAGGCAACACGATATTAAGAAATTACTGAGATTTAACTGAAAAAAATAGTTTTTCTTGGTAGATGTGAAAAGTGATGCTGAGAACAGAATAGAAGTGTCTTGGGGAGTTTGATTTTAATTTGTTCCATTGAGAGAAGAAACACTGACCATGGGTAGCAATTAAAATCTGTGTAATTCTACTCCATAATTATTTGTGTGGACTTCTTGGTTAATTACTGACTTCTATGGGCCTAAGATAAATGTTGTGCTGTCTAAAGCATAAGAAGACCACGTTTCAGAAATAAATAAAAATGTATTTTTTCTGTATGATGACAGTGCACAGCTAGGAATTTGATATTTTCTTCCATCAGATAAATTAGTCTCTTTCTCTCATAAGAGATAAGTGTTACTGTTTTGAAAGTAGCTCTAGGTTTTGTTTTGATGTTTATAGTTTAGCATCAGGAGATGTTTGTCTTTAATAAGTATCATACTTTACAGATCATTCAGATCATACAGGTCATACTCAAATTGCCCCATGTACAGGACTTTAAGATCACGTAGCAGTGGTAGAGTGTGAGATATAAACAGAAAAGGTCTTGTAGTATTTAGTGGTATGAGATCCAAATGAACATAGACAATTTGGCAAATGTATGAGAAGTTATTCAGAAGATTTAAATTGGTATATTTGAGGGCTACTGCAATGTCTAAGAATTCATCAGTTGTTAGAATTTAATGTTCACACCAGCTGTGTGATTTGGGGAGCGTGAGTAGTCGGTAACATGAGTTCCTGTTCTTATTTCTTTTGCTGTGCAGCTCTTTGGCGACGTCTGCTACAACTGCAGCCATGTGATAGAGGGAGATGGTAAGATTTGTTCTCTGCTTGTTTTGGGTCACTGTCCCTTTTCCATTTGTTAGTGCAGCTGTTGCAGTTCCACAGTTGCAAGGCACCAGTGTTTCTTTTCACATCTGGCCTCATTTGAATTCGGATACAAATCTGAATTCAAATAATCTGGCAGTTTCCTTTTATTTTATGCTTTTGCTTTTGCAGTGGTATCAGCTCTTAACAAGGCCTGGTGTGTGAATTGCTTCTCCTGCTCCACCTGCAACATCAAGCTTACACTGAAGTAAGTCAGTGTTTATGTGTTGGGCCATATGAGACATTTGCCCCTAAGGCAGGGTATCAGCTTGGGGGTGCCATGAGCCAGTGCCTCTCTGAAGGGCAATATACTACTGATCCACTGATCAGTAATGCCTTTTCTCTGTGGGAGCAGGTATTTTTGATCCCTTGGATTTCAGAACTAAAAGAGAACTGGGACTCACCATATTCTCTATTTTATTTTCCTTCTGTTCAGGAAGGAAGAATCTATTCTGTAAGAAGGTTAAGAGGACAGCTGTACAGAAGGAAGGCTTTAAAATCTGAGTAACTGCCTGTCCTGAAATACCTGTAGCTTCCATGTCTTCTTAGTCTCAGTGCTTCCCTCACTGACAGTATTTGCAGTTGCTTAGATTAGCATAACATTTTCTTTCAGAATAGTTACCCCAAATATGTAGAAGAGGAACAGAAAACAAAGCAATCCTACATTTTCCTTTCTCAGGTTCAAAACCCCTTAACCTGCTATGCTGGGTTGGCCCTGCTGGCCTTGTATATGAAGGAGCTCTAATTCATCACAAAGAGGACCTTTAAAATTACATTTCCATTCTAAGATAACGTTATTATTCTAGGCTGTTATATACGAATGTATAGCAAAATCTTGCTGTTTGTTAAGCTAGCAATACTAAAGACCCTTGTTCCCTAATTAAAATCTGATTTCTATGCTTACATGACCAGACAAGGAGGTGAGGCATTTTACACATCAGTATAGAAAGCAAGCAACTGCATTTATGTAGATGAACACAGAATTGATTTAGTCAGGGATATAGATTGAAAATACTGCTTTAATAGCCCCCTGTTCTTTATGTTAAAGGAATAAGTTTGTGGAGTTTGATATGAAGCCTGTGTGCAAGAAATGCTATGAGAAATTCCCACTGGAGCTGAAGAAACGACTGAAGAAGTTGTCGGAGCTGGCATCCAAGAAGGCACATCCCAAAGCTCTGGATTTAAACTCTGCTTAAACAGGTCTGTCAGTCTATTGACTGTACTCTTACAGTCATAAGGTGCTGCTCACAGCAGCTAGTGATTTCAGAGAGAATTACTACGAACAAGTGAAACCAAAGTAGTACCTTCCCCTGCTTCTGGTAATGCAGCTTGCATCTCGACTATCCCTTTTCTCAAGCAATTGTCTATTAACATTGGCACAAAGAGCGGTTTACAGGCTGGTTATTAATTTGCTAATAACTTTTTTGCCTTTGTTGAACTGTACACAATCTTTCCTTCCTCAACTGAACTGTACTTCTTTCTCCATTCCTCTATAGTCTAAGGAATTCGGAAACACTTGTTGAGTGTAGGGGTGGAAGAAATGTGTGGTTTGCTCTTTTTTGGTTCAAGTGTAAATATTTCTCTTCTTACCCTGGCCAAAGACTTTTTTTTTTTTTTTTTTTTAATATCCAGGCAAATACTCTGAAAATTGTCACTCCTTGCTACATGCAAAATGTACTAGTCTTTGTCCAGATTCCTCCTGAGCATATATGGATGCTGTACAGTCCTTCTGGTTTGCAGGTTTACTGGGTAAGCCCAGAAGCCAGTAGTTACTGTGGTTATTGACATCTACATTGCCCACTTGTCTGACTCAGGACCAATGTTAAGGCAGCTGAAGAAGTTTTCTTTGCTGCTTCCCTGTTCAACAGTAAGGAGATTTCCGTTGCCAAGGCCATGTCAACCTCTTCGGAATAGTTGGGCTCTCCATAAGGAGGTGGCGGCTATGGGAAAGGACAATTTTTTTTTAAAAAACTGACACTATAATTTTCTGTCTGTTCTCTCCTACATCATGGGTACTAGAGCTTCTAGTGGTCAACACAAAGCACATCCTGTCCACTGAAACAGCTGACATTTCTTGAGGTAGCGTGGCTTGAGCCATGGTTGTTCTCTTGCGTGATGAAATCCAGTTTATAATGTGGTATTAATTTAAGTGCTTCAGTTTCAAATCCAGCCCTTCTCACTTTATTTGAATGGTGAGAATACTCTCTTAGGTCACTCTCCAGAAAGCCTAATTAAGAAGGAATTTCTAATATTTACAGTTTGTAGCAAATGCAATCTTATGGAGAAAAAACAGTAAATATTTTTCTTAAAATTTTCAACCAAATAAGAGTTACCCATCAACTTTCTTCTTAAGACCTGAGCGTACTTAAAGAGAGGACCTCAGACCTGAATCTGTACATCTAAGAATGCAGTTTTGCTTGCAGTTTTCTTTCTGCTCTGTAGTTTTCCCTATCACTGGTGCAGTTTCACAGGTCCTACTGCCTCTGCTAGTACAACCCAAGGTGCTAAGAAATGTATTGGTTTTGAACATTCTCAGTATTTCTTCAGGGGTGAGCCATCAGCAGAGCTGTTCCTGAGTCCACCTGTATGTTGTATAATCGCAGTGAGCTCCTGAGACCTCTGGAGGTGTGCCCCATGGTTTCCTGAGCTGAACTAAGCTGAGCAGCCTGAAAGTCTCTTTACGTGAATAGCTGGAGAGTGTGTCTGCCCTTTTTGCAAGGTGCACAGGATGGAAGGCACTGGAGGACTGCTGTCCCACGTGTGATTTAAATCTACCAAAAAGTGTGTAGTTTAGTAGGTCAAATGAACAAAGCAGCTGGGCCTTGGCAGCACCCTGCAGCCGCAGGTGAATTAGTTAGCAAGAAGTTAAATCTTCTTCACTTTTTGCATGTATGAGCAGCAACTGGGTTGGGGCAATAATCTACCTTAAAATTGCCCTCGCTGCCGTCATACTCTGCTCGGAATGGATCTACACAAGGTAACAGCTAAAGCATTGATAGCTGTTAACATGCTTGCTGTAGCCGCTACCCATGAAACTGCACCAGTGGTATATCATGGCAGTGGTGAGAAGTCCTGGTTAACTGTGTGCAGATAACAATCCAACATGCAAGACCATCTCTTTCCTAACTCAATTTCCTTCAGCTGCTTTGCTTTTTTGTTGTCATAAGTTACCATGAGCTTTTAACTGGGATATGCTGCATCCACTGTAACACTGATGAGGGGATAGGCTTTAATCTGGTGGTAGAACTCTTCTGTCATCTTCTGACCAATGTTCACTGTAGATTACACTAATAGTAGCTGTTTTTGTCACTGCTTTAGGAGAATGTGTGACTAGTCCCTGTTCTCTCACTAGCCTTTAAATGGTCTTTTAGGTAAGGGCACAAAGAACAGCATGTCTTTTAGTGCAGTAGTATGTGGCCACTGCAAAGACTGGTCTTGTAAGCCTATTCTTTGTTATTTGGTTCACAGAATAAAGCACAAAAACTTCTGATCTAGGTGCGATTCACTGTGTTACACAGATTTTTCTCAGCATAAAGCATGGAGGTCTGTTCCTTTAGTCACAGGCCATGCTTAAGGCCATTCTGAGCAGCTGTGTGTCTTCAGCTGCCTGGGAAAATGATGGAGGAATACAAAGGTTAATGGTAAACACAGAAAGAATATGTAACTAGCAGGCAGTAGGAAATACTCTTTTAGTGGCCACTCTCAAGTTCAGCAATGGAAAATGCATGCATGTAGAGGTGAGTGGAATTACTTACTACTGCAAGTAGAGATTTAGTGTGCGCTTTCACTTTGTCTCATGTTAGAAATTCAGTAGACCTAGTAAGCTTCAGCGTTCAAAGGACAGTTGATATCATTCTCTTTCATAAGCTGTTCAGTTCTTTACAATTTGGATTCTGTCCTTATCTTCAGAGGATTTCCCAAAATGAGTGGAGGGAAAAAATCATCATAGTTCCTGATCTGTATAAATAGCAGATGGTGATGATCTCTTAGCATCTCTTAAATTATTAATTTAATAACAATTATTTTTCTTAGCCTGCAATGTGCAGTTATAATAGTAAATATTACTCATGTACTCATGTTGTGAGACAGTGGAACTGAAGAAGTAGGAGAAATAATTATAAATAGTTTAAGCAAATGCATCTTCCCTCTACCTCTTTGAGTTCACTTTTCTTAAAAACAAGTAGAAGATAATGCAGACTTAAGGATTCTGCTTAGTGTGTTGATAGCCTGACAGGTTTTTTAATGAAGTCAAGGTCTTGGTCAGAAATAAGCTGCATGCTTTTTTCCATTGCTGTAAATAGATGTGCTGACCAAATTCATCCTAGGTGTCACACCACTGGAGAGCACAGATTTATATCAAGGTTGAGTTTGGCTCAGAAGTCTATACTGACTAAAAGCTGTTGTCTCATTATATGCATTTATAGTTTACATTCATATTTATACATACTGAATTACAATGACTAATATTCACTGATTACACTTGAAAATGGCTATGCTTTTAAAAATCACAGCATGTGAAGCTTATTTGTATTAAAAGGGTATGTTAATCACTTTCTATCTTTCTTTATGGCAAACTAATCTGCTCTCTAGGGCTTGCATCCTGGTCTTTATTTTTACAACAGTCTGTGCAATGTAGGCAAATGTTCAACCTCCTGTACAGAGTTTGCAGATGTTGTTTGTTTTGTGTTAGATGATGTGACTGACACTTTTAAATCAGTGGTTAGATGGTGAAGGAATAGGTTGCCGACAAATGTAATGTACTAGTCTGTAAAGCACCAGTAAGTGCTAAGGATGGTACAGACTGAGTAAAAGAATTAGCAGCTATTAATCATGGTTCAGGCCTTGATGATAAGTGTGGTTTCTGCACAGTGTGGAGCTCTCATTTTATCACACATTGCTTGTGCTGTCTAACCTAACATGTGACTGTGGATTGAAATATTGTAATACTGTACTTGTTTATGTTCCTGTAATAAAGTTAATTGTAATACATTTTAAATCTTCACGCACAGAAAAAAAAAAGTTTAAAAAGTTGTATATAGTACATTTATGATTGAAATGCTGAGCAATGGAGCGTTACGCATTGTGTGGAACTCTGAGGATTGCCCAGATCTGATTCAATGTTGTGTTGAATTAATGTTTTGGATGTGTTGCTTCTATGGTGACGTGTTAGTTGATGAAGATGTGCAGAAAGAGGTATCATCCTTTTAGAGATTATGCCATATAATTTCTATTGAGTATATGAAGAGTAGATGGGATGCTATAATCTTTTATAGACTGTAGTGGATGGTTTAAGTTACATCGATCTGGAGTGAATACTCACTTTTCATGTTGAAAAAGACATTGCAGTTGATTTTCTGCAGTGTTTATTTAAAAACCAGAAACAATACAGCTTGGATGCAAAATTTCATTTTGTACAGGTGAAGTATTGAATGCTTCTCACTTATAGCCAGTTATATCAGACATAAGATGACAAAATAACTCAAAAGTCATTAGTCTGAAAAGTTTCCATTGCCAGCAATGGACATTACAGCAGGAATATCTAATTGCTTGCAAAATGATCAACTATTCTGACAAGTGTGGCACTCATTTACATGCACAAAGAGAATGGAGTTCTTCCCTGCCATGCATGTACAAAACTCCCATTAGCGTTTGAATTGCACACACACATATCTGAGGAAACAAGGGAACCATTGTGCATACATTGGCAAATCAGTGAGAGTTCTAGCAGAGCTGCTTTTCCAGCACTGCCAGATTGTGTCTCAAGGAACTTGGTGTAAATGCTTTAAGACATGTCTATGTTTCACTGTGAGCAAAGGAGGGCTTGTCACTGAGGAAGGGGTACTTGTTCTCTAGTGGGGTAAGCATCTAGGCTTACTATCACCGCGGTGCATATGCTTTACGTGCTCTGGTTCCTGATGGCCCAAAGTTGTGTGTTTACAAAGGTCTGTGAACAAGCCCTGAATCAAATTTTACCACTCAGTGCCTGAAACAGGAAACAGCTTTAATTTCTCTTGATCTTTTCTACTATTCTTGTCTTGTGAATGAGCGTCTGCATAACTCCAAGCTGAGAACATTTCTATGTAGCAGAAATATCTCTTTTCAACAGATGTCTGTTATGCTGAGTTCTTCAGTTCTGATTTGCACTGAATAGCACACCTATAACTTGAAATAGGAGCAACTGAGTAGGAGTAATGGGCCCAAAGTCCAGACCCATTTCAGAGTTTGTTTATGCTTACTAGAAACTGCATAGTAGAAAACAGTTGTTAGTTTCTGAGTGCTTTATGAATTGTGGAAGAAAGAAAACCATTTAATTTAACCAAGGCAGTGATAAACTAGTGGACAGCCCACTAATTTAGCAACACACAGGAGTGACACTTATATTGTGACAGTAACTGGCTGTCATAGTCTACTGTAACTTCAGTACACAACCTAGTGATGGAAGGATGAAAAACGTCATCTTACCTTTCAAGGTGTCCCATTATCCTACTACTAATGGGCATTTCTCCACTTTTAGAATTTCCAGTAGGAAGAAAAGAATGTTACCTTTGTTTGCAAATTCTGCATTTGGTAAGGGCATAAGAAACAAGGGGGGCTTTTCTCTCCAAAAGGAAAAAAATGTGTCTTTCTCTTTGAGAATGGAGGACATCTGGAGTATTAGATTAAAATACAGCTAAACTTTCTCCAAATCCAAAGTCTGAATGGAATTCTAATACTATACCTAAGAAAGAGAAGTGCTGAAGATATTTGAAAGCACATGCTCAGTTGAGCTTCTCTTGTGGTAATATTTCAGCAGGACAGTTCATTCAATGTGCAGTCAGAAAACTGATCAACAAGATTAGTATTTTTTAAATAGCTTTTCTTCTGGGAGACGAAATTATGGGTAGTTTGGCACCAATATAGGTTATGGATTCTAGTTTTGCTTTCAGGCTGGGAGGCTCTTTTGCTTGTTTACAGCATTCATTAGCACACGTACATAGGATGTTAACAGGTCATCCATTTTGTAACCCTGTCAGAAAAGAAAGAAGTCTTAAGTCTCTCAAATAGCCCCGTAAGCAAAAATAACTATCATCTCCTCCCTGTTTTACCTACTTAGATGCATTCCTGCATTGATGATGTCTATTCAAACAGCTATTGCTGTTTTTATAATTATTTATCCATTCCTCCCTCCACTCTTCGTTTGATAGATTTAGAAAAGTTTACAGGGCATAGCTCTACTGTTATTGTCATATCCTTGTCATTCAAACCAAATTTTATTCTATAGCTTGACATCTTGTACTTAGGAATCCAAGTTTTTCAGTGAGAGAAGTTAGACCTTAAATGTTTTAAGGCTTTCTTTACAATTTTACCTTTATATATCAATACAATGGTGCTTGTCTGAGTCTGAACAATCTGAAACCAGTTCTTAAAGAGGTGGTACCATTCATTTAAAAGAATAAAATCTTACAAGATGTCATTACTGCATAGCAGATCAAACCACCCAAGATGAACTCTTACATAGTTATGTGGATAAGTGCAGTCTTTTCTTTGTCTCACATAGATAGAATTTTGATGTATGGGGAGAATTTGGGAATATTTCCTCATTTCTGTGGCTTGCTTCTTTGCATCAGATGGCATTACATGGCACTGAACTGGTTCTAAACTGCAGTTATATTGACATAACAGTGAATGTTTTTTGTATCTGCACTGGTTTTAATGGTTTGTTTTGGCATAATTGTTTTGTAGCAAGTCTGGATGTAAAGGAAAAATCAAGAGGCTCTTATCTGTAAGTTAACAAAACTCTTCTTACCAGAGATGTCTCACATAAGATCCGGCTTCCTCGTACCAGGTTCCCTATTGTCATGTGAAAGTACGTACTCCCACTGCTCCAATTGGAGATTTTATTAAAGGGATAAACTGATAAAATTTCCTGTAAGGAGAAACAAACCAATTTAACTGAACTGTGTAATGTTTCTCAAATGACAATGGGCTGTTATATACAAAAACCTGTAGAGCAAGAGGATTCCTTTTGTTTCCCACTTCATTTATAAATACAGTGGATCAAGGTAGGTCTTGCATCCAGACTAGTGGTATATGGTATTCTCACCAAGAAGATGAGTCTTAATCACTCTAAGAGACTTCCTCGTATTATGTATTGATTTTTCCTTAGCATACTGCCATCGTATTTACAATAATTTAAACTCACTGGATATTTGTTCTCTTATTAATAGTGATATTTATAAATGTTTTTGCCTGGGAACTTGGTAAGACCAGACTGTTTGGCTAGGTTAGAGGGCTGGTAAATGCTGTCATTTGACATGATCTTTTAGACAGCTTACGTTTCCTGCAAGGCATTTTTCTGAAGCGGGCTCCCTAGTATGCCATCCATCAACCTGATCGTGCCATTTTGTCCAGGTCCATCATGATTACCATTTCTTTTTTCAGAGATGCCCTACACTGTTCCCTTTTCAGTGCAGAAACTGCAAAGAAATGATCTGAGGCAATAACATTTTCTCCAGTTTTTCACAGAAAATGAATAGAGGAACTGGACTCTCCTAACATTGAGGGAGAAGGTCCTGTTGCTGCTTTTAAATTAGGAGTGTCAGTGAAATCCTTGTTTAGATTCTTGAGAAGCAACTGTTACCTTTGTCTTCTGATGTATCAATGAGACTCCTTGCTTGTTGATCGCAATCAGCACAATCTCTGGGAAATTTGGCTCAGAGGTTTGCTATAAATGAGCAACAGAGCAAGATAAACAGAAAAAGTGAAAAAATGATCTGTATTAGGTGTGATGACATACCTAACGGTGCCCAGCACTGCTTGTTCTCTTTACCAGATAAACAATGAAACTTGAAGCTCTTCAGTATTATGTAACTATTGCTAAGGATGACTTTTTTTGGCTGTATAGTGATGACTTGAGCTACATAACTCACTGTTATAAAAGCAGAATCAGGTCTATTATTATTATCTAGGCTGATAGTAGGCTTAATGGTTGGTTGCAGACTAGTCTTTTGGTAGGAGCCTAGTGAGGAGAAATTAAAGGTAACAAGGGGAGAATGATCCCTGCAGGTATCCACTGCAGAATGAGAGGATTAGTACAGTTCTGTTCTGAGGAGGGAGTCCACAGAGATACAAGATTTGGCAGCATATTGTTGTGGAGAACAATGACAGGACAGTATCTACATAACTAAAAGCCCCCCCATTTACTACATAGTCATAATATTAGGTATTACAACTGGATGTAATACTAGTTGTACTACTACTGTGTTTTACAACTGGTCCTTCCTGAACAATGCATGTAGCAGCATGATTTCTTTGCAATGTACTCCTGCGTTTGGCAGTTTTGCCCATTCCAGGAACCAGAACAATACAGCCAGTAAGTAACAGGCATTGTTCAGAAGGGATAAAGAATTCATGTCCCCACTTTCAAGGAACTGCATTTTCCTCAGGGAATGATGGGAACTCAGTTCAATAATGCATTCTCACACAGATACGGAATTATGGTCAGTCCATATCCCCTAGTGCTGGTCTACTACCAAAGCTGTTCATACAGGCCTTCAAACCTACCTTCACCTCAAAGAAGGCTGATCCAAACGTTGGCCACCGGTATATTATTTTCAAGAAGGCAATCTTGGCCTCGTCCACAGTTTTTTCTTCGTATTTGCTATATGCTGCAGTAATGCTCTGTTTAGAAAAAAAGGATACACAGCCTAGTCAGTTGGAGACAGGCAGGTTTCCACTGTCCAGCATTAGCACTGGAGACAGCATCAGACCATCAGCAAGGTCAGTCTTGTGCCCACAGCAACAGAACAGACCATGAAAATGAAAGTAGCCTACTGTGCCATAGGGCAAGGTAGGGCCAGAACCTCCCCAGTGTTTCTTACTAATGAGTTGTGTGAAGGAAGTCCAGAAGCTCAAGGGAACAGATTCCAGGGCAGAGGGGTAATATAGGATGAAACAAAACACAGAACGCTAGTGTTCCCAACAGATGTGGATCACCTTTTCTACTGAAACATTTAGGGTAGGCCCTCCTTCTGTATTTGAAGTATGTGCTGAAGCTTTCTTGCCTTTTCATAAAGAAAAGAGCCTTTTGCTGTGAGTAGTATGCACTTAGTGCAAGATCACTGATTTGCTGGCCAACCTTTTAAATATTTAGCACATCTTAATTTTCTGTTTCTGTACAAGATCCTCAAATCACCAGGCCCATCACTGACTTTCAATGTCTAACTCTTCTTCTAGACATACAAAATAGATTAGTATCTCCAAGGCAAATGCACATTTCAAATCAGTCCTCGAGGCATGCAGATATCTTTCAGAGGTTTGGTAGAGATGATAAAATATGTGGATCGTAAATGGCAAAACAGCAGCGTCCAATAGCATCACTCTACAGTGCTTTCAAAGATTCAAATCAAAAAAGTAGTGTGGCTTGATGTATTTCTTCTCTCATAAAGCTCTGTGGAAGTAGTATGATTAATGAAAGCCTTAAGTAGTGCTGGTTTTCTTACCTTCTTCCACTCATCTGCTGAGATTGTTCGGAGCAGATTGTCTGGCACCAGCTCCTTCAGGATTTTGGGGATGGTTGCCAACTGTGTGCGGTCATTGTTGAAGCGCACTTTATAAATCAGCCCTGCCAGCTGGACAGCTTCATCCTTGGAACATTTATGGTAGCCTCTGAGGTATTTCGGCAACTCCTGGAAGAGACCCGCTCTGAATCCAGACAGAAAGCAAACACTGACTTACGCATACTAAAACTGTGAGGTCAGGGTGTGGGTTTCACCAAGCACAGTCCAAGGGCATCCCAAGAACTTTTGGCTCCTTCTGGAGGTTCTCCATACAGTCATGGAGGAAAATGAGCACGTCTAAGGAACAATTAGATTAAGGAGCTGTGCTCTTAACTTAACTGTATAGCTAAGGTTTGAACACTGTGAGACGTAAATCCGCTTTGGAGGCTGAGCTGTGCTCTTCAGAGGCATTCCTCTGGAGGCTTTATAATGCAGGCCTTGGTGAGTGAGAGGGTAATGCTCTAGCAGGCTTACTTTTTCAGGAGTATTTCTTGGGTCATGCTTATTGCTGATACATTTATGCTTTAGGGAGCTGGTTACCTGGTGGTAATGAAATATAGAATCAGCTTTCAGGTCCTTCCCAGGAGTTACATTCAGCCACAGCTTTCTCATGAAGTACACTTCATAAGCCACAGACGTAGTAGCCCCTAAGGAAATAACATCTTGTCAGTGTCCTCTGTATCACTGTAGAGTTCCACAGTTTTTAATTGGATTGTGAGTTTCTTCAGAAATACAATTCTGCTTTTAATAATAATAACAAAATTACTAATAACAACAAAACCAACCAACCAAACAAACAAAAAACTAGCACAGAAAATGCCATTTTAGATGACCAAGGAATTGTGAGTAGTTGTCAGTTTCTGGACGCCAATCATGCAGTGATCTGAGGTGCAGCATTAGGCTCTTCAGAGATGGAGAAAGAAGTTGAGGGTCCCAACAATATGAGTGTTTGTTACTTCTTGTTGCTCGTGACAGCTATCTGATGATGTTCAGCACACTTGAATTCTGTTCTACTGATGCAGGTACATTCCCCAGGGGCTGTGTTCACAGAAATGAACTGTGATTTACTGCACCAACATCTTTATGCTGTGTTTTTCAGAGATCATAGCAGCTGCATCAGGTGCAGGGAGAAGAGGGAAGCTAGAAAGTCTTAGATAGATACCTGTTGCTTCTGGAAGTTGAACCTCAGCTGTCTTGAAATAAGCAAAGGTCAGGGTCAATGAATATGAAATTTGAGGGGAATTTGAGATTTCTGTAGATTTCAAAATGTAAGTTATGCATGGGGGTGAAGTGGAAAGAATTGCTGTTGTTACTGTTATAACATGTTCCCCTAGCAATACAACCTGTGGTCTGATTATCACCAGGTAGTAATCTAGACAGCAATTTTATAACAACCGAAGGAAATGGGAATGACACTGTGTAAAGAACCTATTTACATGTATTGGCTAATATCTGATCTGGCGATGCATGAGCCTTGAATCATAAACAGGATCAATCTGTCTAACTTGCATGCATCCAGCTGTGTGTTTTGGAAGCAACAAGTCAAAAAATAATTTGTACCAATTTAAAATTTCTGCAGAGATCCCCAGAAAAAGATATTCTGGGGTTTCTGACAGCCAGTGGCTGGCTGCATGAGGTCACTGGATCTTACTGTTGGTGCAGACAGGAACTGTGTATGTACAAACAAAAATGGTATAAGACCCTGCCACACACTTGGAAAGATGGAATAAATCCTACTGGGTAAATTTGCTGCTTTCCCAGTTCAACACAGCATTTCATGCAGCTTCTTGTCATGATGGCACTTCCCTTACCATCTTTCACTGGTTTATTCCTCCTGTTCCAATCTGTCACCTGCCTTAGCGAGTCAAAGAAATAGTCTGCTTCATTCTGACTGATCACCTAGAAGAAGTCAAACAATGAAGGGGAGAAAAGAGGTATTAGTAGATCATACAAAATACTACCTGTGCCAACATACCCAAATATCAGGCTGACTTTTCTTTCCCTGTCTACAGCAAGACAGCACAATTATAGCAGGAGAGACAGAGGCAAGGGGAAACAAGTGGAGAACAGCAACGACTGGTGCTGGTCAGCCACTGCTTTCTCTAATGCTAGTGAGTTCTGCAGATATGCAGCACGTCTCCTGTGAGAAAGTCTGAGTGCAAAAAGGCTGAATCCAGCAGTATGCCACATGCAATTTGCTACCATCCTAGCAGCTGCAAGAAAGCCTATGTCCTCTGCTTTTAGTACCACCTGTGTACCTGTAGACTGATAGAAACTCTGCATTTCCAGCTTCTTCAGGAGACTCAAGTGTCAAGTGCTAGAATTTCTAGTCTAGGTTGTATCCCTTCAGAAAGACAGAAGCAGTAATGACCTGCTCTGTTGGTTGGCTTCATATATGGTTGCTTAGGTGGCCTGGAAAAGAAGTAAGAGAGGAAGAGGGAGTATGGCTACCCTGCCATGGTTGAGAAGAGTTACCTTGTCTGCAATCTTGACAAAGAGGCTGAAACCTTCCCAGGAGGTCAGTTGCAATTTGGAAGCGATGTTCTGACACAGAGTCCGGATTTTGGTGTTTGTTCCCACATCAAATGTCTATGAGATAACAAGACACAGAGAAGAGGAAGAAGTAAGAACACTGAGTATCTTGAAACATGCTCCTGTATGAATACATCACGGCTGGGAAAACAAGTAAGTTCTCACCTGTTCTGTTTCATTGGGGAAGCAAATCTTGTGTGAGATCTTAGTGTTGTTCTGTAAGATGGCCTCAACCTCCACGCGATGAGGTGCCCACTTCCTGGAGCCACTCCTGGAAAATGCCACCACCAACGTAAGAGAGATCAGTGCTGGATGTTTAATCTGTCAGGAGTTAAACAGCGTTCCATCCAAACAGCAGATTCCATCCAAAATGCTTAGTACTGTGACATGGGGAGGGCTCGGATGGACCTTTGCCCCAATGCAAATTTATTATGTTAAGAGCAGAAACTGAGGAGTTTATTAGCATGTATATTAAAAGTCTGTTCTACTCTGCAAGGAGGCTGTATGAATAAGGCACCTTCCTAGCCAGTACCATCAATCCTTCTATGTATTCAGCAACTTTTTTCCTTACTGTTTCTGGAGTGTGAAGATAGTGGCCACAAGGAGCACTGCATTTAATTTTAACTCTTGCATCAGCTAAAAAATTTGCATACAGATACAAAATGAATATTACAGCCCAGGATACAAGTACTGGAAAAGTTTGGACAGCTTCTACAGCATTACAGTTTATATAAGAGCGGACATGTAGTCACTGACTCATGAGGCGCTGAAGCTGCACAGTCCCAGTTCATTGAAATTATATTTCAGAATAGAGCTGCCCTTTAAAGCAGAGGAACTGGGCTTAGAATATGAGTCATGCAAAAACCTTGATATGGTTAAAGTGAGGACAAATCTAGCACATTACCTTCCAGGGCCGGTCTTTTCCTGTGCTCAGTGGCATAGAGCAGGCTGTTGGGAGATGTTATACACTGCAGCTTTTAGTGCCAAACTCTTCTCTCACATGGAGCCAATCTCTTAGGATGAGAGCTTAGTCTGGCATCCAGCTTTATTTGTATAGATTTGAAAACTCTTTTTACCCCATTAAATAAAGTAGCAGTTCCATTTGGAGAAGGAAAACCTGCCTGTAAACCCAAATTGAACAGTATGTGTTCTGGTACTGCACTGGCCCTGTACAGAGTGTGGACCTGCCCTACTCTGTTATCTATTCCTGGACTTGCTGCAGAGTGAGGCCATTGGAGACCAAGGAAGCATAGCAGCTGGGCTGGAGGCACAGGGCCATCTCCTCTTTCAGCCTCAGCTAGCACTTCATTGCCAAAGCAAGATCTGCCTAACACCCGTCAGGATGCTCTCAGGTTCCCTGGCCAGGAGTCTGAGGATGAAGCAGAAAAGCTGTTTGTGGAGGAAAAGGTGTACCCAAGGGCTCAGTTGGCTTCCACTCCATGTAATTGTAGGTTGGTCCTTTGAGCTGTCTGCTCTCCCCTTTCCAAGGAGAGCAGGTTACTCATAGGGAGAAAAACTAAGAGTGGGTGCAAGAAAGTAAATGCTCTCAGAAAACAACATTTTGTCTTTGTTACTCTTCCCCTCCCCCAGGCTCCAGATTAGGGGCAGTTTAGCAAAGAGCTGTCTCCTCCAAAATAGTCCATTATGCTTTTCCCTCTGTTTCCCCACTCTAAAGAAGCTCTATACAGCTCAACAGGACTTAGAGCATGAATAGTGCATGATATAGGGAGGCGGAAAATTTCCAGTCTTCTCCATGGAAAGAATAATGAATAGCATTCCTTGCCATGCATTTTTTTCATGCGCTTCAAAAGAAAGTTCAATGTGCAGTGACATTTCCCCAGCAGTGCCAAAACTCATCCACTGCAAGGGGGGCAGCCATTGTGTTAGCAAATTCCTCTCGGTTTGTGTTACTGGACTTTTCTTTTAATTCTTGTAGCTCGTCGCTATCTAAGGAGCAGCACTCTCACGCACATGGCCGTGCAGAGTGGCTTCCACTCCTGGCAGCATAACTGCAGCACAGAAACAAGGGCCCTTGCATTGCACTGAAGTGCCCCCATCATGCAGAGCTGTAGAGCTTGGGAAGTGCTGTGGGCTGAAGGCCCTGCTGCTTCAGCCTCACCAGGACAAGGGTAATGCCTAGCACTCTGAGAAGCGCCCTGGTGCGAACAACCATGGAAGTCTCAGGGCTTTTCTCATTTGGGTTTCTTCAAAGAATAGAAACTGACTGTTGAGCCTCTCTTCCCAGCATGGATCTGCTTTGCTTCACGGAAAACCAACAGAGCCACGTTAGCACTCTGCAGATCTCAGTGACTTCAGTGGTGTCGCACCACTATGAGTAAAACCTAGTATTTTTAGCTGCACAGGTCTGTGCTATTGAGATTCAACAAAATCAAGACTAATCCTCAGGCACATGTGAGGGAGATAAGTGCTGCCTCACCAAAGGAAAGCAAGAATGAGACCTCATCAGTGACACCTCAGGATTTCGTTTCAACCTGCATGCCTTTTATTGTGTTTGAAATAGCCCAGCTCTGGGAGTCAAGTGATTATGTGTGATGCTCAACTTTTAAAAATGTTGTTAACACCGAAAGAAAGGAGTGAAACTGTGATACAAAAAAAAACACACATAAAAAGTCCCTAGAAGAATTAAAAGCGATGACCATTTCAAAGAAAAAGATGTAAAGAGAGAAAAGAGAGTATGAGTACCAATATTTTAGTCCATGTGATTTTTTGGCACCTGATTCATGCTTGAACACTTTGGGCTGGCTATATCTAGGACTGTTTACCTGAGCACTGTCTGAATCCTCCGACTGCACTCCAGGGCCAGTGGCTCTTTCTGACGTGTCTCCATGAACTTCTGGGCATGTTTCAGCAGTGGCTTGCTGGGTGGGAACAGGCCAGTGCAGAGCCAAAGAAGCTGCCAGCCCTTGGTCACGCTGTACCTGTGAACACAAAGCCAATGGTTCTGCTATAGCCGCATGTAATTCTTCCTTTCAGCACGCACCAGCTATAGGGAAGAGAAACACGCTCCCATCGTGGCACATAGTGGCATTCAGCAGAGAGCTGTAAATCAGCACATAGGAGCTGACAGCCATTTTCTGTGCAATGACCACAGCCCATATGTGAAGATAATGCTAAATCCTGGCTGATAAGTGTCATGAGTTGCAAATCTCATGAATAAATATAAACTCCAGTTTAACAGTCATCTTGGCAGCAGTGACCTTGGTGCCATTCTCTTGGAAAGCCACTATTGATTTACTGTTCAAGCTCACAGTTATTGGGATTGTGTTATATCAGCTGTTTTTATTCACCTGCCCTCTATGCTGGCCAGCTTTGCTTAGAATGCAAGCACTTTGCTTGCAATTTACTTTCCCTTATGCATGCTCCTGTTCTGAAAAATGAGCAAGCAGATGACATCACGTAGTGAGGTAGTTACAGCTCTTAAAAATGCCAGTTCCTCCAGCCTCTGGACCTGTGAGGTCTGCCAGCCAAAGCTCTTCTGGCATCTCACCCTCATTGGTAAGAAAGACTCTGCAGCCAGGAGGTGGTCAGTCATTCTGTTTTCAAAGTCAGGAGCAGAGCACGCTTCATCTGTGTCCCAGGGATTGCTCTGAAATGCTAAATGGTGTGGAGTGGTTTTGCTTGGGAAACCCAGCAGGTCTGCCTCTGAATGGGCACCAGGACTCCGCGAATAAAGAGGTCCTGGCTTCTTTATTCCCATTTACTTTTCCAGTTTTGCAGATGAAGAAACACTATTTTAATCCCATTTATACTCTATAGATCAGTGGTGTTTGTGTCTGTGTGAGAGCAGGACATGGTCTACAGGGCAGTAGCCTGGGAAGGATGAAAGATTTGTTGCTGTGGCTGTTCTAATGAAAATATATGGAAATAGCCACCTTTCAAGCATTGTTTTTTCCACATCAGCGATCCCTCTCAAAACAGTGAATGACCCACAGGACTAAATTGGTAGAGTACAGCAGGAATGGCACTGGCACCATGGTTACAGACTGTGCATTAAATAGCCTGTAAGATTTACTGCATGCGAGGAGATTTACGATTTAATAGTTACACTCATGGTAAGAGTTCCACTAAGTTTAATATTTGTGCAGCAGTAAAAAAAAAAAAAACAAAAAAAAACACACATAAATAGAAGCTCCTTCTCTAACTTTGCAGTGACAGAAATTGACAAACCATTTTGTTAATAATTAGAATTATTAATATCTTAAGCTTTTTTTTTTTTTTTGCAATTCAATTCCTCTGGAAGTAGGTCAAATTACCAGTTTATAGGTTGGGAAGCAAAACACCAGCCTGTTTCAGAGACTTATCCATGGGCCTGTGTAACCAATGTGTTCTGCAAGCCAGTTGTGTAAGCTAATTAATATGACTATTCAGAAGGATTCACTGGTGGTAAAAGATGTAGTGTGAACTACATGCTTGTGGGAGGCAAATACTGTCATTGGAAAGCTTAAAACAAATGGAGGGCTGGCAGAACAGTCACTGAAAGCATTCAAGAACTCTCTGCAGTGACATATTTTCTCCACAGGCTGCCTTGGGACAAAAAGGGCTTCAGTAATACCTTTCTTGCCTCACACCATACTGCATAGAGGTGAACAATGAATGCTGATGGAAGCAAAGCAGCAGCTAAAGGAGATGAATAATGGTCCCACTCTGTGGCCTAGCAGGGCCAGTCAGTGGTCCTGAGTGCTCTGCAAAGGTGAGCCCCACAGCACTGCCTGGAGAAAGGGGGAAGGGAAGGTATCAGCCCAACATTTGCACACCCTTCTCCTCTATCCCTGCCCCATCACAGGTGCAGCAGGGTTTCCTGATCACCACCTGCAGTTAAGAACCCTGAGGTCTATAGAAGCAGAGTGTTTGCACTAAGGTGAATACCTGTTTCTGTTCTCTGTTAGCTGCTTCATGATCTGACAGTAAATTTCATCCCGCAGGATCTCTTCCTGGATAGCTGCCCCAAATATCTGGTCAGTGACTTCCATGGAAGAGTGTGCCTGTTTTGAGGGGTAGTCCCCCATGAATTTCATGACGGGTGAATGTGCTGTTAAGGACAAAAGCAGGTCAATTTTGAAAGGTAAATGGGACGTCTCACCTGGATCCTAACATGTTTTAAGCTATTCTGTTGAGGTCTGAGTGGAAAATACTGAGAGGAAGGTCTGGAACATATTCCCTGCTCATCCTCTTTCCCTGTGCAGCAGTCACTGCTTGGCTGTGACTTGTGCTGTATTAACTGCTTGTTCTGAGCATATGCAGAAAATCCCACTCACTCCTGTAGCCACATTTGCAGGTAAGTGGGTCATCACAAGTTGTGGAGCACTGGGAGGGACTAGGAACCTTTTCTCTGTAGACAAGGGAAACAATGTTAAGTCATGCAGAGCTGATTTAAACCCCTCACCCCTGCTCTGCTTAATGTAAGTGTACCCCCCCAGTAATGTGGATGTGGTATTATCTCAGTGGAGGTGAGTTTAATGGAAGCAGCTCTTCTTTCCCCCAGGAGTTCTCAGGTCCCAAAGAGAAGAGTAAAAGGATATCAATGAAGGCCTGACAAGCCAGGTCCCGAAGATCAGGGTCTGTGCATGCTGTCTTCAGCAAGGGCTGTTTTAAGGGCTCCTTAGAGTGTGCCCACAGCTGATTGCGCCCACGAGATTTCTGGAGAACAGCTTTGCTAATGGATTCCTTCTCAGGAGTCCTAAATGAAGACAAGTGCAGGCAATACAAAATTACCGGATCAGTATTGCTATGAACATAGATGATGATAAAAAAAAAATTATCTCTAAGCATATTCTTTCCCAAGACAGTGATTTCATATCTCCTTTGATTATGCAGGTCAGCAAAAGCAGGAAAATATAGCTTCTTTAAGATCCAGAAAGGAGAATGCTTGCAAAAAGGAGAGAAGTTTTAGAAGACTAATTTTTCTCTTGCTCTCTAAGGCTTCAGATGTTGTGTAAGTGGTAAGTGCTAGCTGGTAAGTGCTGAAGAACAGATGAGAAATAAGCATAAGGCCTGCTGGAAAGAAAATAAAAAGTTCCAGCTGGGATTCTTCTGCCTGTCCCTTTGCATTTCTGCAGACAAAAGACAGAAGCAGGCCATGTGCCAGAATCTCTGTATGTCCAAAGTTACACTTCATTACAGGGAACAAAGAGAAGAAACCCAATCAGAAATGGATTACATCCTAGTTATTCTTCAGTGATCCTTAAAGCCTAGAACTTTCCTAGGTTACAGGAAAAGTGGGTTTTTCCCAGTGGGTTCCTGCCCACACTGCGCAGGGAGCTTCACCTGAAGTGTTCATAGGAGAACTCCTCCAGGGTGTAAGGCTTCACTTTGAGATCCTCTTCATCAGGTTCATCCATGTAGGAGTTCTGTGAAGCTGTCCTCCTCTGGTCTGGAGACATCATCAGCAAACTCTGGAAGGACACAGCCATGTACAGATGTCATAGGGACAGGTCTCTGCACAGCTTGTCAAGTATTACTCAGCATATACGTGCAGATGGTGTATACTAAGCTTGAGCACCCTATGCTGCAGGAGGTCTTCTCTCTCCTAAGCAGCATCTGCAGAGACTCAAGAAAGACTTGGGAGTAGGAGACTCAGGGAAGTGACTTCCATAGTCCCAACAGCAGTAGCCATCAAAATGTGTGTGATTATCCAGAGCACAACACATGTTAAAAATGCAGCTGCTTACCACTGTATTTTTTTTTCCCCACTTTTTCAGCTTTTTGCTTGTTAGCACAGCAACCAATATACTGAGTTTCCAAAACTGAAGAAAAAATTTAAGTGTTAGCAAACAGTGATCAATGGGAAACCTTGTGTTGACTCCCTGGAAGAGCATGTTCTTTTAAAGCACCCTATTACGCTTTGCAGGAAAACTTTTATGCAGGAAAATTCAACTGCATATCTATTAATTACTACAGGTTCCAGGTACTGAATTCCCTAATAGTGAACAGACAGTTATTTTGAAAGTCATTGCTTTTGTGCAACTGCAGTCTTCTTAGAGTTTAGTTTTGTTTCAGAGAGGACAGAATGAAATGCTTTTCTTCAACGGGAGATATAGAACTTGCCTGACTTTGGAGGACCAATTAACTTCAAGTTATAAATTTACTCATATTTAACACTTGTTTATCTTCCAATCTCTTCAAAGAGACTGCACAGCTTTTCTTACCAGCACTTGACTAGAGGGTTTTGTGAGAGAAGGAATGATGTAGATCTCTTCCAAAAATACATTCCCTGTTTTGCCTGTCCTTTCATTCTGGGCATAGATCCAACCAGAGTTTGCATCTAGCCTTTTGTCCTCAGTGAAGATTAGCAAGTCTCCCTTCTTGAAGGACAGGATGGCGGGGTCTTCTGGAAAACAGAATAAGGGGGTACTGTTCAGGCTTGACAGTCCAAAAAAAATGTAAAGGCATTTCAACAAGAAAGACAAGGGAATTGTATTTTGAAGGCCTGAATTCAATTAGCAACAGAAAGTGATTTGTGTAAATACAGCTAATCCTCTAGTAACACTTCACAGAAATCACTTAAATTTCCTCTGCCGTCCTGATTTTGATTCCAATGAGGGCAATAGTAGAACTCCATTGGAATCAAATGGATGCAGAATTTTTGTCTAGAGCTGGCAGTAAAGCATGGAAAGAAACTCCAGTTTACCGCCTCTGTGAAAATTTTCTGGGAAGTATTTCCAGGGAGCCCAGTTCCAGCTTCCTACTATAAGCAGGCTGAGTTGTTAGCCACATATCTAAACAAAATATGCGAGGAAGTAGAAGGTAGGCTAATTTGTAAGCAAAGGTCTTGAATCACATTGCCTTATGCTCTGTATCACTGTGCATTCTTCCTGGAGCAAAGCAACTCTTGCTGAATTTCTCCCACTTCTCTGAGCTCTTTCAAACAAGTGTTGTGGGTTCTCTCAAGGTTTCTTCCCTACCCTGTAGAAAAGTTCTAAGACTTACCTTGGGATTTTTTCTCATGCATTGCCACAGCAAATCGTGATCTCTTCTTTAGTCCTTCCAGGAACATGACCACCAGTTCAGCAATGACAATGCTGTTTACAGATGTCAGGACAAACTCCTCGGCACGAAGTGTGATGAGAGTGCAACTCTGTCCAAATGATTTCACTGCCCTATGTATTATTGAATAGTTTGTTACCAGAGCATCTGAAAAACTTAGAGCCATCTGCAATCACAGCCAAGGCGCCTACACCTCCTTGTAGACAAATCCCTTAGAGTAAGCATTGGTAGATCCTAATCTGTCTTCTCATGAGTTGGTAGGTCTGAAGGACTGAAGTGGTTCAGGTTCTCTGGACTCCACCATATTTTGTACAAAAATGCTTCATTTTAGACAACAGAACACCTTTCTTTTGGAATAACTGGGCAACTAATTAAATTTGGTTTAGTCCTTGCAGAGGTATTCTTCTTGTATGTAAGACCCTATGCTCTAAGTGATCTGATGTAAGGATGTGTGCCCTGAGCAAGCCAATGGTTACCCTTTTTCTCTCAGCTATCCTGTTCAGCTCCATCATACTTGAGAATTATATGAACTCCCTGCATGCACAACTGTTGCCACCTTAACTATGTTATTTGGACCATTCTTGTCTTGATACATGTCTGTGCTTCCTTACACCTTTCCAGTTAAGCAGGGTCCTTCCACTGATTGGGAAGATTCAGCCATTTCAGTATTTCCTTTACAGAACATGCTACTCAGAACATGTCCCTTTCGTTTCCCAGACCTAGGCTAAGCCACCATTCTAGGCTCAGGTCAAATCACCTAGGGGGATGGCAGAGAAAGTACACCTCCCTCCTACATGGAAGCTCCTTTCTGAATATGTGCGGGGCTGCCTTCTTCATATCTTGTCTTTCTGGGGCACTCACCTGTTGGTGTGGATGCCAGTTATCTCTGGGAAGGTCAGATCAAGGAGCCGCTTTTCAGACTCATCCAAGAAGCAGATACCTTTCCAATTTATAGCAAGTATAAAGTGGTTCTTGGGCAAGCTGGGACCTGAAAATGCAGAAAAAAACTCTCCTTATCAATGCTATTCAAGTCCTCCTCTATTGATCTTAAATCTGTCCTCTACTCCTAGGCTCTGGACATTACCTGAAAACTTAGTGACTTCAAAGAATCTGGAAAAAAGCAAAGGCCACTGAAAGCGAGCAAAATCTACAAGTTGTTCCTTCACAGTCTGACGGGAGAGATGATCCTGTGTGTATGGGGCCTGCAATAGATAAAGATAGCCAAGTTTTTCTCAGTAAATTCTGATTCACATGATCTCCAGAAAATAAAGAGCAGGTCTGTTCCCAAAGGTTCCCAACAGCCCTCTGCTATCACTGATGTCAAGAGTACCCGGGGAAATTCAAATAGGGAACAGTCTCTGGCGACCAAGCCACATGTAGCTAAAGCTGCCCACGTTTATGTGGATTCCAGATTTCCCTCAAATCCCCACTGATGGATTAAAGTATAACACAGTTTGGGTGCCACAAAAATTACTCAGGTAACCTATTTCCAGACCAAAATAATTCTTCATCCCATGCCCATCCTGACTCAATTGTCAGATGGGAGATAACCTTAAAACAGACTCTGTTCAGAGATCTAACTGTACTTTGTTCATTCTGGCTCCCTGTTGAGCCCTACATGGAGGAATGAGTAGAAGAGTTCTTCTCTCTCCCAGTCCTAACTTTTTGGGATAGACAAACTGAAATATTTTTCCTTCTTCCTTCAACAGACTATTTGTGAATAGAAATGGTGAAAGAAGCCGAAGCTGGTGCTTGAGAGTGGTTACCCAGCAGTGCCAGACGAACCTCTTACCTTAGCATGTGCGTAGGTTATGAGGCTCACCCACTTTTCCAGGGGCTTGGACTTCAGCTGTTTCACTGGGATACAGTCATGGAGCACTTTCTGCACAAGCTCATTGTGGATGGAATCTCCAAACTGGATGTAACAATATTTTGCTCCTATCTCCACCAAATCCTCCTCCTGAAACAATTAATCCATTAAAAGAGGCCTAGAAAGATGTCACAAAGTCCAGCTAGCCTTGTTCAACCTTGAAAGCAGTTTAGGAACTGGGTTTTCTCCATCTTTTTCTGGATAAGTCTTGACAGCCATCCAGCATAAAGAGAGATGAACTTCACACAATCATAGTATCAAAGAGATTATTTAACAAAGACACTGAAAAGGGACCCAAATTGATCCTCTGCACATGCCTCCAGCTGCCACATGAACTGAGTTACAGAAAAAAATCTATTACAGCTGCCAGTGTGACAGCTGGCACAATCACCTTGACAGGAATTGTCCATTAGAAGGGAAGGGTTGTTCTCAGCCACTAGAAACTTTGTTCATCCTCTCACTTTCTAATACAGGAAATGTTCATTCAGTTTTGTCTCTTTAGGAGGAGGAATAAGGAGACCCACCTTCTCACAACGGTACTCTCCAAACCGGATGCCACGAATGACTTGGTGGTAAATGAGATCAGTGCTGATGGGATCCTCTTGGGAGTTGTGCCAAGGGGTGAAGATTTCCTTCCGAAAGTAAAGCCTCCAGGGTGCATTGCGTTCATGTGTGCCTCGCTCCTTTGCTAGCTGCTCACACTGAGAGATGGCATCTAGGACATGATCTCGTCCTCCACCCAGTGACCAGACCTAGAACAAATGGACACTTCATTTACTGGCATGCCTGCCTTGCATCTGAACGAAGAACAACAGACCCAAACCTCCTGGTTTCCTGACAGCAAAAAAAAAAAAACAAAAACCTCTGAAAAGGTGAGCAGATGGATGTGCAAGTTACACTTTGGTAATTGTGTGTATTTTTATGTGCAGCGATGGTATTGGGAAAAATAAGTTAGAAGATAAGACAAGGCAGCTCTGCAAGGTTTGCAATCCTTGCAGAGACAGGGGGGGNGGGGAGAGGCTAAAATGCCAGCATGTGAGCTAACAGTAGCAGCACTGGCAAAGCCCTTGGCTTTCAATGCATGTGCCACATGGTAGAGACTGCATCAGCAGCACTGTCACACAGGACAAGAAAGTTGTGTGCAGCAGTGCGGGTGGGAAATATGCCTTTGAACGGGGCACCCTAGCCTGTGAGACCTGCTACTTTCACCCTGTTCCAGCAGTTCTGCAGTGCTGCATGCATGGCCAGCAGCAGGTGGAATCCTAGAACTCGGGGAGACCGCAGTGCTGCACTGCCCTGGTATTCAGCTGGTGTTCAGAACTGATTTGGTTCAAGTGTTAGGATGGGGACAGACATGCTTCTAGAAGTCAGAGGGAGTCCTCACAGCTGTAACTCTCCAGAAAGAGAAGGCAGCTTCAATTCTAGTTTTCTACACCTTACCTTATCAAACACAGCAATGTAGAGTGAAAAACCAAACATATCCTTCAGTTTGGTTTTATCTGCTATGACCTGGCAGATCTCTTTGGCAGTGGAAGCAGAGTCTGCAGGGACAGTGATGCTTTGGCCGTTCATCAGGGTGACATTAAACATAATTGGTTTCTTCTGCTTTGTTGCCTGTAAGTCAGAGGTAAATGAAAGAAAGAAATTATGGCCAAACCTTACTTTTCTGTAGAAACTGAAGAAGGCATCTAGATTTAAGAGCTCCACACCCTGTACATCCTAGTCAACAATCAGAGTGAACCTCCGAAGCCCACGCAGTTTCTTCAATGCATAGCAAGTCTTAAGTATAGATGACATCTCTGGAACAACACTGGAATCAAATTCACAACCCAGGGGAGCTGATCATTACATGACAGTGTGGACTGATAGACTTTTCCTGAGCCCTTTTTAGCATGTTGACTTTTGGGTGTAATCTTATGTGCATCGGTGGACAGATGGCCTGCAGCAAACATTTTGCCCTGGAAGATGCATATTAGGCATATTGGGGTCACTCGGATTTAGGAAGGAATCAAACTGAGGTCTTCACTTACGGTGTGTGTGACTTCTAATTATTAGGTTGACATTTAAAGGAAGGGGGGCAGGTGATGTAGCCCTATCATACACACTTTCTCCCTCCATTTTAAAAGCATAAGCCCTTCCCAGTTCTTTCCAAAAATGTGTAGAACTTCCCTCAGTAGATGATTCTGGCCTGTAGCTCCTGAGTGGATGGAGGTGTCTCACTGCAAATCATATGCTGCAGCTCTAACTTACATCCTCCACTGGATTTAGGTTAATGGAACAACCAGAAGACCCATATCTAAGAAGCTGCACAGACTAAGGCAGATGGTCTTCAAACCCCTTGCACAACTGATTTCCATTACTGGACTTAGGAAGATCTGTCAGCACAGGTTAGTAAATGCAATCCAGCATAAAATGACACAGATCAATGTATTTAAGCAAAAAGAGATGTCACCTGAAGTTCCAGCCAGCTTGGAGGTTCAGTCCTTGCTCCATTGACATAGGTACGTCTCAGACGTTCAGCACAGTATGGTGCATAGCCTGAGGGCCCATTCTGGATGAAATTCAACAGGTACTATATGCACAGAGCACAAGAAAGAATTAGGAAACACTAATGGTCATAAAACACTAGAAACCTTCTTTAGCTGACAGACTAGATTAGAACGATCAGGTACTTCTGCATTCTGCAGAGTTTTTAGACTGAAGAGGAGGACTTGTGTCAGTGTATGTCTAGTCATTATGTTTAATTATACCAGAAACACTAGACAGTTTAGATTGTTTATTCCTATGATTATGCTATGGGCAAGGGTTAGTGTTTCCAACTGAAGAGCCTGAGGTCTTCTGACATTCTGTATGAAGAGGGCTAATTGCGGGTTAGGGCTGCTGATTATGGTTACTCTTAGTTTTATTAAGTTCTCTGGCAACATCAATGGTTGAAGTCCATGATTAAAATTTGGAAGAGAAGGATTAGAGAAACTGAGCTTTTGGAGTTTGTATGGCTGAGATACCTTGGATGATGTGGTATAAGCATGGACTTGTATTTATATGGTTGTATTTAGTGCAAGCATGGGTCAGTCACCTGCTTATTTTTTATGATTAAGAATATTCCTAAAGATAAGGTATAGATTTAGGAAAAGAGAACTAGAGGAAGTCAAGTCTTTCATGAATTCTGCATGGTTCACACTTTGGTTAAAGACTGGTGTTGAAATATGTCTATGGCTTGTGTCTGGTTTGTTGCAAGTAGTGGCCACTTGGCAACATTTATGATTAATCATTTGAGCAAGGGTTTCAAATAAAGAGGGGCTGAAAATTCAGGGTTATCTATGGATTCTGTATGCCTCTAAGACTTAGTAGGAAGGCTGATGTCAAGTTGAAGCCACAGTTAGTTTTCTTTTTCTGTGGTGAGGTGGATTTATGGATCTAAATTTAGAAATTAATGTATTAAAAAATGATGAAAGAGCCCAAATCCAAATCTACTGGATTTTATGGGGCTTGGAGATGTAGGGTAAGAACTAGTAAAATATAGGGGGCGATTTTACACTGGACTCCTGAGTATACTTAATCACTAGGATTGTAACTGAATATGGGTTTTAAATGCTGGAAAGGCAGGAGTGGAGAGGGTAAAAATTGTCGGATTCTTTGCAGATTAAAGATCTACAAGGAAGGCTGGATCAAGAACAGTATCTGACTTGTATGGCATGTCATGAAAAATAGTTTAATGTGAATACAGCAATCATTTCTTCAAATTACAAGATTAACATATGAGATGAGATTGTTTCTGCAAAAATCACAGTGCCAACTATGGCAGCCAAACAGATTATGTGACTATTTGTATCAAAACATTACTATACAAAAGAAACCAGATCAGCTGAGACATTTAAGCTGCTATAGGAAAGGTGAACAATGTACCTTCACAAATGTATCTGAAGGAGGAAAGCAACCAAGGCAAAGTGACAGCAGGATCCAGCCTCGAGCATAGCTGTTCCTGTTGCTGTTTTCAGTGAGTTGTTTGCAAATCTGGCAATAAATCTCATCTCTGTAATAAAACATGTGAAAGCAACAGATAATGATGATTCACTGTCTTTGGCTACGTTTCCATTGCAAGCTTGACATAATGAAGTAGATCTGAGCTAGATTTAACCACATCAACTAGGATACCACCTGTGGTGTATGACAGGAAATAACTGTTGTTGGCTTTGGTAGGAAAAGGCTCAAGATAAGCCTAGTGTCCTTTGTGAACCCTTGTTACTTGAGCAGTTCAAGTGCAGTTCCTCTGCTGCAATACCTCCCATGACAAGCCGGGGGGCTGTGCAGGAATAACAGTTCCTGGTTTATCCAGATGCAGAATGGCATTGCTGTCTCCCACTTGTGAAACTTGCTCTAAGCTCTCCACAGTATGTGGCTTGTGTCTCATGGCTTTTGTCTGTCAGCTCATATGTGGATTTTGGGATAAGGGGGGGAGTAGGGAGACATCCTGCTTAATTTTATACTTTTAGGAAACTTGGAGCGAATAGTGGAGTGAGGCCTCAGACAGGAATGCAGAAAAGGGTGCTTCAGAGTAAACTTCTGAAAATGCAAGTTCCCTGCAGCAGGTACATATGGGAAACAGACGGAAAAAGCTGCAGACAAACAAAACTCATCTTAACTTTTCTCTTGGAACACACATTTGACAGGTATGATGGGAGAAGATGCAAGGCAGATGAGGTTTTTGCTCCCAGGTAGGGCATATGATGAAAAGCAGACTGAG
This sequence comes from Anseranas semipalmata, assembly GCA_013399115.1. Taxonomy (NCBI): domain Eukaryota; kingdom Metazoa; phylum Chordata; class Aves; order Anseriformes; family Anseranatidae; genus Anseranas; species Anseranas semipalmata. The sequence goes on from VXAA01002090.1 coordinate 180,059, forward strand.
GGAATAGCTTGTGGCCATTATGATACATTGATTGAAGGCAATTTTTGCCAGATGAGGATCTGCTTCTGGGAGCATTTTGATTGAAACAAAGCAATTAGGTAGAGAGGAATGCAGCCCATGACTGAGGCCAAGGCAGGGCCTGTGCCTATGGGTGTTGTTACAGAAGTGTGTTGGATAAGCTAAAACAGGCTAAAATGGAGGAGGGAATTCACAGGGTCCAGTCAGAAACAACCAGACTGTCTCATCCTCATGTCATGCTTAAGCTGATGTCCAGCCTCACACACTTGTGAGCAGGATTTCCTCTTCTAGTGTCTGAGATACTCAGCAAGCCAGCCCTTCAACAGTCTTTGATTTGGGTGCAGTGCCTGAGGGCCCAGAAACAGGCTATTGAGAAACTGAGGTTATGAACACACACTAGGTCTTACACCTAGTGTACATAAACCCCATGTTTCTTACTCTCTCTTAGGTTTTCTTCTTCCTCATACTAGGGCTGTGTTCCACCTTCATGTATTATTGGGTTACAGCCCTGAGTTCTGCCCCATTGCATGCTTGTGGGAGATTCAGAAAGCCATACATGGAGGCAGCTGACCTAAACTATGAGAAGAAGATACCAGAAAAGGCAGTAAGGGAGTCATTCTCCATCCCCTTAGATAAAGGTGAACCATCCTCCAAACAGGTGTTTGGCCTGTAGTCTCAGTTGTATGTGTCTAGCTTGGACTTTCAGTCAGGAATCCCTAGAGATAGTGGGGCATTTCCAACATTAGGAGAATGCCCCAGCGATTTAGAAAAAGGGATTTCCTTGATGTAATGGGTACCTGATCCTAGAAAGGAGGTGCAAGTTTCCTACCTGATGGCAGGGCGCAGAATTGCGTTGCCGATAATGAAGTGCACTTTTTCTAGGTTGGACATAGGTCTCTCAGAGATCGAGCTGTCCTCCTGGAAACCCTCTTCTCCACTTCTCAGCTGATCTGTCACCTGAAGGAAACCAATCGGAACTCCTGAGTGCTCTAGAAACCTTCCCTCTTACCAGGCAACTCTCCCAAAAATGAGACACATTCCTCTCCATCTTTCTGGCTAAAACTCTTCCTGCTCAGTGCAAAAGCAGTTAGGAGCAGATCAAACACCCCCCCCCCCCNTGCAGTATTACAGCACTGTTGTTACTGGCTAGGAAAACATTCTTGTACTGTCCTGTACAGCCCTAAGCACGTGGTGGTTCTCAGTCTGCTCCAGGCTTTGGGCAAACTGTTCTGTAATACCAACAGTTCCCAATAATAAATTGTTCACTGTGTTCAGGAGTCACTCTCCAGCAGGAAGGGATGAAGGGAATCTGCCAGAGAATGAATGATACCCGTCTACATGGGGATAGTTTCAAAAGAAGGATAATAGTGCACCAGGTATCCCATAAACAGGGCTGACCTGGCTTGGCAAGGGAATGAGTTCCCAGCTGGGAGCTTGCTGTCACGCAACATCTGTCAGAATGTGAAGACAGGGGTCCAGGCAGAGATTTAGGGGAAGCCATTTATTTCCAGCTCTTACCTTCCCTGTCAACTTGGAGGACCGTTTCAGCTTCAGGGAAGAGATACCCTTGGAAATCTTGTTATCCTTTCTGCTTTCTCTCTACAACACACATTACCATTATAGGAAATTACTTTAATGCAAAGCAAGAACTATTCGTTAAGAAAGGAAAGATGATCAAGTAGAGATGTTTTTGTTTTGTCCTCTTTTGCCAGAAGGAGCTGCAGTGTCCTTCTAGGACTGACAGGGGCCCTTTTGCACTTCTGGTATTTCAAGTACAGTAGCATGCAAAGGTTTGTTTACTTTTCTCAGTCTCAGTAGAACAGCAGAGAAACCAAGGAAAGCATATGAAAATACAAACATAGCCTGCTCTTCTTACCATGTTTGGGCTGTCATTCTTGAACTGGACCTGGTTTTTCCTGCCAAGTGTGTCATATATCTGTGTCATCATGGAACTGCTCTTGGTGACATTCTTGGCAAACATTGCTGGCTCTGGCAGGTCCCCCATGAATCTCAAGATGATAACCCACACAACTAGAGAAGCCTGCAGTGACAGGAAGCACAGTCAGACACTGCCAAGAGAATGAAAGGCCTCATACCATTTCTTCCTGTTTAGATGAGACCATTTTCTTCTTTTACCCAGTCCAAGGTATTAAAATCCTGTCTCCTCCTGCCATTTACACCTGAAGTTTACTTTCATGTCAAACCACATGTGAGCAACATTCACTCTCAGGAAGAGAGTGCAGCTCTAGTGGGAATATCAGATTTGCTCTGTGGTTGCTGAGCCCTCACCATGCTCTTTACTGGCACTTTGCAGTGTGCTGTGGCTGGAGTGAAGCAGAGAAACTGTCTCTGAACTGCATTCTGCCTTTACCCACCTGGACAGACAAGCAGTGTAGTGAGCTCTTCCAGGAGCCCTGACACCCAGAACTAGAAAGCCAGATAATAGCAAAGTTTTTGCAGCATGGGATCCTCCATTCTACAAGGCTGCTTAGCATCAAGAAAATCTCCCCTCCTTCATCCCCCTATGGTTCAACAGGAAAATCTGGATGCCCAGGCCTCCTGTCCACTTCTGTCCTAGCTCACAGATCAGCAACCCTAGCAAGAGAAGAGAGATGGGTGAGCTCTAAGGCTTCCTCTCTCCAGTCCACTTTTGCCCCCAAAGGGTAACTGGAGAAGTCAAAATAAGCCTCAGCGTTCTCTCTGACAGAGTAAAGGTGACCAGATATCTTGTGCTGGGGAGGTATCTGTGTGAAATGCCTGCCTGCAGAGCACCACAAGATGCTGATGGGAGCTACTACTTTCATACAAGTGCTTAGGAGAATTTGCTTGACTCTAAAGTCTCTGGTTCCTAGGGCTGTGCCTGAGAGAGGGGGAGCAGGTTCATTGACAAGCAGGAACAAGATACCAGGACATTGTCTTTGTCGTCATGGTAGAGTAGCGGGTGCCGCAGCGGTCTCCGGATGTGCGTATGTGTAGATGAGCCCTGGAAATAAGTAGCTGCAAACTTTGGGAAGGTATATTCTTCCAAGCCATCTGCTTCCTCTTCTAGCTCCATGCTCATGGGAATCATGTCCAGGTCTACCTCTTCCAATTTGCTGGGCTTTGTTTCCAAGTCCTGTGCAGAACATGAGGAAGAAGTATATTTTCTTTCCCTCTAACCTGGTATTCTTATTTTATGTTCTCTTTCTTTCCCCTATTTTTTTTCTGCTTGGCCATAGGTCCTCCAGAATTTGGCTTTCCAGCTAAATCCAAAGCCATTCTCAGCTGATACCAGTAGACCACTGGGACTCAGGGCTTGTTCTTCTGAGATGCATCCATTCCATTTGGCCTTCCTGCCCTGGTCTTCAGCTGGCCAAGAACATTGCTGGTTGGAAAATGCAGGTACTCTCTTATTGCTCATATCCTGCACTAACCAAGACCATTCTATTCTCCCTACCTCATACTATCCTCCACAGTTGTCAGGACTAGTATATCTCAAATTTTGCTTTTCAGAAAATGGGGTAACTTAGGTCATGAACTTCCAGCTTGTGTCAGCTGGAAAGTCACTGCGAGCAATGGCAGCAGATCATGTGGTTGGTGCCAAAATGGAGAGAATGGCACTATTTGGTGGGGGTCTACTGGGGCAAAGAAACAAATGTGAAGTGGCTTTTGAAGACACATAGTCCATAAACTACAGGTGACCAAAAACTTTTGGGGCTGACCTCTGAAAGCAGTTCCCCAGGAGACTGTCTGGATGTCTAATTTGAGCGTTTCTTTCAGTGTACAGAAGTTCATTAAACAGGATTGATCACTGATGGAATTTCAACAAAGTTGATGGACTTAACACGAGGGATGAACATGACCCATTACCACTCTACAGCTCTGTACCTCAAAGCCCAGAGGAGCCTGTCCTTCTTGGCCTCCGATCATTGAAGGTAAAAATCCAAAAATTTTGTCAACCATCTCTTGGTCACTGATAACATCACAATTTGTTGGTCTATTGGCAAAAGCATCTCTCCTCCTTTGTCCTTCTTCCACCTCGTCTCTTTCCAGAGTAGCCAGGTGTTCGTTTAAACATAGTTGGTTAAGCATGTCTGGAACATCATTCTGCTAGAAAGAATGGGTGCAAGGATGAAAGGCAATTACAAAGGTGTTATGATAGTGAGGTACAGTGCTGCAATGTGAAGCCAGATGTTTCTTGTGCTAAGCAGTCACAAAGACATAGCACATCAGCAGGGCTTTGCTCTTACAGCTGTCCTAATAGACTGTTGGTCTATTAGTAATAATGTGCAATTTTGAAGAACTGTATCACTAGGAGATGGTACAGGAAAAACAAAGTATTCCTAACAGCAGAAAAAAGAAACCAACACATTATTTAAAATTTGAAAATGTTTTGTGTCAGGAGGCTGTAATAGCATTGTGCATGTTTGGCTAAAGTACTAGTTCATATTGCAAACAGAAATGTGCATGTGTTTACCTTGTCGCATTTCTAAGTCATCCTTACAAATAGATTTACAACTCTGTCTGCTTCTTACTATCCTCTAAAATATATCATTATTCAGGTCTTTGAGCAAGTCCACGTGTTAGCTGGGCAAGCCATTTTGTCAGCCAAGCAATGTAGTGTTCAGTGTTCCTTAGCTGACATTCCTACCTTTTCTAACCTAATGCTTTTTCCCTTGCTTTCACTGGTCCAAAGACTTGGATGAGACGTTTCTCTTCTTCCAAGCAGATATTCCTAGCTTCCAGCTTGCACTTACTCTGTAGGCAACAGAACCATTCTCTGACTGTTTCCACAACTGCTGAGCTGGCTCCTTTATGCCATTAGCAAGCTGTCCACATCAGGCTTTTATCCCAGCTGGGACTATTCAGTTCCAGATTTGGCATTTTAGGGAACAAGCCACAGGCAGAGATCTGCAAACTGGCTTTGTCCTGTTTGTGCAGCATCTAATACAGAAAGAAAACTGTAACAAGGGGCTCCCATGTGCTATGGACAGCCAAGGTAATAAGTGCAGGATTTTCTCTGTCAGTGTATACCAAGATACACTACATTAGGATTCCCTCTTGAATGTATCCCTAAGTGACATTAGCAGGCCTTGCTGTAGAAATTGATGTTCCCTTGCAGGAATGACTGATACACATGCACATCTTATCTTTTCTCCTTCCTTCTGTCAAAAACATTTCTGCTCTGTCAGTGAAGTTCTGATCCATAGCAATAATAAACACAGAAAGCAAGCATAAACAAAATCAGCCCATTTAAAACTCTACTTTCATAACTCAAAATAAAATATTCCAAAATAAATATCCCTATCCAGTGCTATGCTATGGTAACACTTGCTAGTCATTAAATCTCAGAATCTCATAGAAACAACGTCGTGTTCACAAGGTATCTGCACAGATATGCATACCTCCCTCTTCATTCCCTGTAAAGTTTGGCAAGCAAACATGCCTCTTGCATGTGCCTGTATAACACATACCGCTTTCTTCTGCGTTGCTATCTTTTGGCGTATTAGATAACCGCGGCACGCAGCTTGAAACCTGATGACATGAGCCCGGGTTGTTTCATACTGTTTAGCAAGCTGCCGGCTCCGGTAGAGGGCCTGCAGGCGCCCAAAACCCAGCATAATCTGTAGGAGGTGGAGAAAAAAAGAAGTGATTGTGAAACAAAGCAAGTGAGACTGAAGTTAAGTTGGGATGAGTAGAAGATAACAAAATTCAGTAATTGGATAAAGGCACTGGAAGGGGTTAATGGGATACTGCCATCTAAGAGAATGCTTTATTTTCTGCTAGTGATATGCTTTTAAAACTAGATGAGATCAAGTTCTTTTGGGGACCTTTTCTAGGGAGTGGCTTCAGGAAGTGGCAGTGGTAGCCTAAGATTATGACAAAAGAAAGAAGAGAGCAGAAATGAAGCCCAGTGTATGGAAAAAACAAACAAACACCACAGCATGGCCTTGGGAGAGATGGGTATTACAATCCTGAGAGAAGCAACAGAGGAGGATGGGGCTGAGTGCAGGACAACACCCTTCAGATACAAAGTGTGTCACTGATGCAGAACAGAAAATGTTTCTGACTGAAACTGGCAATTTCTCCTCTTCCCCCTCGTGAATGGGATGTTCTCTTATATAGTAATAACAATTCCTCCCACACAAACACAATATGTGAGTGCCTCCAATATGGTGTAGCTTTCCTCACCCACAAAAGCCACCATGTATAGATGTTCAGCCATTATTTTCAATCATAGGAGATTGATACAATGATTCTTTCTGTTACAGATTCCCATTTTTCCTGTAACAGTTGTGGAATACCCTTTGCTCACAGCTTGGCAGTGATGCACAAATGCTAGCCTTGGATTCCTGACTAGAAGAAGTGTGGGAGCGCTTGGGTGCCAGTTTGCTGGAGCCAGGCCTGCCAGAGGTTAGTTGGGTTACTGTTTCACCAGAAAGCAGAAATGTCACAGGTTCAGCAAGCCCTGAAATGCCCCAGAATCCTCCTTGGACCCAATAAATCTCTTCTTTACACCCTGCCATTTTGCCTCTCCCCTCTTCATTTGTGAATATCTTTATTCCTAATAGTCCACTCAGCCTTGCAAGGCATAGTGTGTAAATACACACACACGCGCGCACGCACACACACACACATGCGCACACACACACACCTCTTACCATTCTGAAATTCTTCCGGCAGCAGTAGCCTCTCCAAGCTGCTTGAATAGCTACAGCAGACTTCCTCTGTTTCAAAAACTGCTTCCTAAGCAAACAGACAGGTGAGGTGACAAGCAATAGGTTATTTATGCTGCTTCATATGATAAGAGTAAAGAATAAGGGTGTTTTTGTTGTTATTGTTGTTGTTGTTGTTGGTTGTTTGTTTGTTTGTTTTTTCTGTTTATGGGATTTCTTCACTCTGATTTCAGCTTTGACTGCTGTTTAGGAATACTAGAGTCAGGAAAACTATTGTTACACTAACTAGCTCAGTTACTAGTAGACATCTTGCCAGGGCAAGTTTGAAGCTCAGCAAGGGCTGTTCTTCCTGTTTCTGAGTAGCCCAAGAAAAGTATTATGTTGCAACACAAAGATTACTCTGGTCAGATACTTTTGTACCACACACATCAAAAATTATCCTCACTCAAAGTATTTTGTCTGCTTACACCTCCATGCTGATAAAGTGCCAGAAGAGGCTGTTTTGCCTGACCTTTTCTGTAACACAGGCCTTGGGGAATTTCACGCAGGCTCAGCTCATTCTGCTGGTGAAGCAGCACCATGAATCAGTTGAGCTCTCAAAGTGAAAGCGTTCATATTTGGTTTGCTGTCCATTTGCTAGTAGAAAGGATGAGATAAAAGTATTACTAATCCACCTTGATACAGCTGAGCTAACTTTGCCCTTAATGCTGCAAAAATACTCATAGCAACTGCAGACCAAATTCCTTGCTGTAGTAGGAGAGTTCTGTAAGAGCTGAAAAAGTTTTCACATAAAGCAGGGATAACTCCCCCATCTGACGACCGCTTGCTCCCCAGTGTCCTAACTGCCAAGGCTAGGAGCACATCCGAGCAAGATGAACATCTATGGTAAAAGCTGTCACACTGTGGTTGTCAAAACTGGCATATGGCTCTGATGGTCTAAAAATAAAAGCCAAGTGAGGTTTTTAGTGAGAGGTGATACTCTGTTAGATAGCAGGCAGAGTTTGAAAGAAAAGGGGCATTTGTGTCATGGTTTGTAGTTATTGCTTTACCACTGTCAGGAACATTTTCTAAACCAAACCAGGAGTTAGTCTTATATTATCGTTCTGGTTGGGTGATACAAAATTAATAAATACAAATCATGATGTAAAGCATTTGATGAGGGCAACCATTTACCTGACAGTGACTAAATTTCAGTTCTGAAGATATTTCAAACTAAACTAGAATTGTGCATCTTTGTCAAGGAGAAGGACTAGCTAGTTTTTCCTTTCCTCTCCCCTCCTCTCCCCTCCTCTCCATCTTGTATCAAAGAAGCATCCTAAAAAACAAGGTCCTTATAGCTCTGAGAAGGACACATTCCTTGTGGACTTCCTGCTTTCCAGATACCTATCTCTGCTGTTTGCTGTAAATATTAAGTGCAAATTCTCCTTCCAGCCCTTCCTCTCCATACAAGCTGCATGTGCAGCAGTCCTGAATTTTGAAAAGCATCATGATAATAAACTCAGAACAAATCTTTGTGCAAAATCTGCATAGATGCACTGTTACATGATGAGCATTGAATTTAGAGGTAGTGGAAGGTACGGACTGATACATTTAATACTCAGAAATGCTTCACTGAGGGTATTAAACCACAGTACAAAGATTACACTTCAAACCAAAGCAAATCCCCTTCTGTGAGATCACTGACCTGTCCTTGAATCCTCTCATCACCTTCTGGATAAGAAGAACCTTATCTGTCAGTATTTTTTGTCGCTGCAACTCCAACACTGTATCATGATGATCCTGTTGAAAGAAAATATTGATATGCCAGTTGAACAGACATCTGTACAACTTCTGAAAACTGGACACATGGTCTGGAAGAAACCCAGAATCAGCATAACAAAGTGCAAGGTGGGATTAAAATGCATTTGTGGAACTGCAGTAGGAAGAGTCATCACCACCTGGCCACGCCATGTCTGGCTATAGCAATAAACAAGAACAGAGTCTGTCTATGGAAAGACTGTTTTTACCTTGCTTAGGGCAAGGAAGTTCCCTGGGACAGTGTGTTGGTATCAAGTTCTTTTTTACGCTCTGGGCTTGAGCAGAGACCAATGCATTGCACTGTGCTGTTTCAGCTGCACCACTGGAGCACAGGAAAAGGATCAGCCCCTCCTACACCAAGCTTGTGTCCATCAAATTATATGGTTTTCAGGAACACAGATCCAGTCTCAGATTCAAGAGAGAGTTTATGAGAGAACCCAGTCCTTCTGGATCACCACTCTTACATTGACAGGTCAGGCTTTACTGTGAAGCACCCAGTTTTTCAGGAGAAGAGGCAATAAACTGTCCTTTTTACTTACTTTAAGGAAAATCTTGGTCTTTCCAGCTTGCCAGCTCTCATCCTTGCCCAGTGCTGCTTCAGAGATGCTGATACAGCACTGTCGAGCATCATTCTTCAGCTGATGTGCAAAAGCATCATTATATTAGGGCTTGGTTAGAAACACAGCAGTGGTACTATGTAAGCATCTATTGCCTTGCATTTAAAAGGGCAAAGAACACAAACAGATGAGGTCTGACAGACCTCTGGGCTGACAGGATAATGAATGAAAATGGTTCAGCTCAAATGGTCAAGAAAAGGAGGAACATTAGTGCTTGGTGAAGAATTCCAGAGTTAAAGTGCCAGGAGGATGTCAGTGACCTCAGAAGTGTGTGATTACAGAAAAAGAAGTATCTGAAGTATCTGCCACCCCTCCTGGGATGTCTATGCGGAGCAAGTCCAGGATAGCTGGACCTAAAAGTATCTCTACTGTTTCAGCTGAGGTCCAGTTGAACATGTAAATATTTAGCTACAGTTACTGAGATGACAGCTGTCTCAGGTGTGCCAGCAATAATCCAAGAACTTTCTACTGTGGGAAAGACTAAAGCCTCATAAGGAAAAGTTAGATTAGCCTTAAACCAAGCTTGTGCTAACACACCCGTTCTTGAACAGACCGCGGCAGGAGAACTCTGTATCTCTCAAAGAACTCCTCAAAGGTGTAGCGAATTGGGTAGCCAGCTTTCCTAATCTGAATGGTCTCCATCATCCCTGAATATCGCAGCTGTTTGATACACAGCTCCCGGTCAAATAACTGGAAGAGAAAGCAGACAAGGATGAGACTTAGCACAGAAAGAAGCTGCACATGCAGCATTCCTCAGAACATATCTATTAACATATCAGAGGGCCTGCAAAATGGCCAACTATGCTTTTCTTAATTGCACTTCTTATTTCAGTGTCCTAAATTAATTCATTACAGGCATAAACATGTCACTCCAAGGGGTCTTCAAACTTGTGTTTTTCGGCAGTGGAAGCAGCCCATTAACTTCAGACTGGCTTTAGCAACCATTTTCAGTTCTATAAGTGTAGTTTCAGGTGAACAACACATATTGTTCTTCAGGTGTGAGTAACTGTAGTAGAAACTTATATCCTTTGGGCATAGCATAGCATGAGTGCTGCTAGTTTTTTATAATGCAGATTAAAAATAGGCTCACTAGGCCACATGCAGTACTTTAAAAACGATTAAGTGACTTGACAAACGCCATACAAGGGTTTGGTATAGAACTGGGTTATGATCTCCCATGTTCCAGCCAAGCATCTTAATGACAAACTTGCTCCTCTTCTCCTGTAGTGTCAAATTAAGCTACATCACCCCTCTCTCTAATACCAACAGCTCCCTTCATCTCTCTCAGGCTATTTCATAGTATGATCATGGCTGGATCCTAATTTTTTTTATTTGTTTCCTTGATGGGGGCTAGAAACTCCCCAGTTCTCTCTTTATCTTTACAGGACTGGCTTTTATAGCTCCTCCTAGGAACACACCTATGTGCTTTTTTGCCATCTATCACTCTCTGATGCTTTTACAGATGTTTTTGTAAATTAACATTACTATATTCTACTGCCCTTTTTATTGCAGTAATAGCTTGAACTCCAGCTCTTCTTGGCTGAAGTACAGATATAAAATGCTACACAGCAACTGACATCTTTTCCTCATTAAAAAGTTTACTGAAGACAAGACCTCATATTGTTAAAGCATTACCAGTGGTTTCTTGTAGTCATTCGGTTTGATGCAGCGGATGAAATATGGCTGGCACTGACCAAGGATTTTCATTAGTTTTTCCAGGGATTGTTTGAACTGTCCCCCCAGAGTAGAGAGCCGTTTGGTGGTATCCAAGCCCTGGGAAGAGTAAGCACATGTTGACTGCTACATCATTCATTATCAGAGGGCCAGTTAATAAACCTTTGTAATTTTGTACTAAATAATGGTATCATACAACTGCCAGGAAAAGTTATTTACCTATATGGGAGCTAAATTGGCCATCTGCATCTTATTTGGGAAGAACATTCTTGTGAAGAAACCCCACTGAGCTCTTTCACCTACTTGGGCAATAAGTTTTAGCAGTGGGGGTGGCTGTGGTGGAAGAAATTCCACCCACATGAGCCCAGAAAGGCCTCTCTCTTCCAACCAAGGCTCTGCTTAGTGTAGGCCTGGGTGTCAAGCCATTATTCATGGATGTGTGCCTGAAAGTTTGGTGAGAAACAGCCACTCCCAAGGCTATAATAACCTCCAAGCCAGGCATTTTGCTGCGAGCTCATAGCTAACTAGAATTGCTAAGGATTCAGAACAGCTCATTCCTTAATGATTAGGATGGTATCCTTGCTCATTAATACTACAGTAAGTAGTGAAAAGGCAAACTTCTACTGGGGGGATAATGTAAGAGCTGCTCTATTTTTGGCTGCAGATGCGGTGCTTTATGTCTCACAACGCCTAGGTTGAATTTTGCTTACAGGTGCAATAGTGTAACCCCCGAGGGATTGCACTTGGCTGCAGTTAGCTCCTGACTTCCCCTGTTCTGCAAGCACAGTTCTACCTCTTTTTCCACACAGATTATCACAATAAGCCTTAGCTGCTGCTTCTATGTTTTAACGGCATATTAAATTATAGTGACAACAGTGCAGATTCCAGGTAACAAAAAGACTCCACTGGCCTTTTTCATACAGGCTTCTTATAAGCTTGGAGCTAATCTCTGCAGCACAATACAGCTATATATAAAGATGTTTTTTTTTTCTTTTCCTTTTTTCCCCCATTCTAGGTAAGTAAACCATTTAAAGCTCAGTGACTCCCCTCACTTTAATGGTCTTTATAGTACCTCATTCTGCTGGTTCTTACATTTAAAGTGGCCTTTTTAAAACCTAATTTGCCACTTTCTGCTTTAAGCTACAGGGCAATGCTGCCCTCCAGCGACCAAACACTCATGCCTTGGAAAATAGTCTCTGGGAATGCTTCGTAGCAGCTCTGATTCATTTTAGGGCTAGCAAGCATCTGTTTGAAGTAGACATGATAACAGCATATAGATGTTTAAGCTGTATGAGAATTAAAAGCAGTTTGCACTCCCAGACCTTAGAGGCCTTTCTGCTGTACCAGTAAATCAGCGGGATGGTCACAGAAGGCAGAAGTCCAGGCCCTCACGGTCTCACAGACCACCTTTAGATACAACACTGTTAGGCTGAACTTCTTGTTGGGATGGTGGTAAATTTTCTCCCTGATGAGTCAGGAGGGAAACTCTGAGACCTCAGAACAGCAAAGTTTTTTCTGGCACTTCATTCAAATGTTCTTTTCTGTAGCCTGCTTCTTTGGCTCCCCAACAGTGGCCCAACCTATTTGAAATTAATAGGGATGTTTCACCTGACTTCTAAGCATTTTGAAATGGACAGTAACCCACATATAGTAGCTCCTTTCTTGACATGCTGCTCTACTTTCTAAATGTTCTCCTAAGGAAAGTTTTTTTTTTCCAATAACACAACCTTCTTTAAAGAGACAAAAACCATCAGAGCAATGTGGATAGACCTGATATTTAATCTTAAGTTACTCATAACACTTAATAGATGCTAAGCCATTTCTCTGTTGCTGTTTGTACCACTTCTTTCTTGTCCCACAGGTTGTTTACCTGTCTGTGGCCAGATGTTCTGGACAGCAGAAAGCCACATTGGGATAAAGACTGAGGAAGAAAGAACAGGATCAGAAAACAATGCCAGGAGCATAGGCAGATAACAGGCAAGATAGCAAGCTGGCTGTTCACTCTCTACCCTGAGAAGGAAACTCAGAGATATAAACACTAAAAGCAAAAGTACCTTCAGACAATGCTGATACTGCATAGTTAAATGCTCAGAAATCAAGGTATGTGAGAACCTGAATTCTGCTCCACACTGTTTCCAGACCACTGTGCTTTACAACCTCTTTTTCACTAGGCATAGGACAAGGCTCCCTACACCCCTAGGCACAGACGTGTCTGTGATAATTAGCCACCGTGAACTTTGTCACAGAGCCTCTGGGCATGGAGCGAGAGCTAAAGTTGGAGCAATGTGCAGGTTGGTGAGACTGTGTCTGCAGGTGTCACTGGGAGATGGAGAAGCTTTCTGTGACAGCACAGCTATTGGCTTCTTTGTGTTAGCCAGTCACCCCTCTGCAAGAAGGAAAAGGCCAGGACCCTTCTGCTAGTTGCCCAGTCAGACTTCTTGGTGTTATGTGTTCTGTGTGGCAGCAATTTAGCTACTAACTTCAGGACATGTACTGACTTTGCAGAGGGGTCTCCGGCTGGTGCCTCATTCTGTTCCAATGAACCTTTTGAAATGCAGTTTCCTCCTACTCATTTACACTCATCCTGGCGATGTAAATGCAGTATGGATGCACAGGCAGACACAAAGCAAACCCATTTGGTTGATGACGCCATGTGTGAAGGTAGCCTACAGATGTGGCTACACAGATGTCCAGGCATGCAGTCCTGAGAAACAAGGCTGACATTATACTTGTTTACAGCATGAACACCAGATTCTGACTTTCCTTCCAGACTCCTTTGCAGAAATGGGTTGAATGAAAGGAAAGGGTATTTGCAGAGACAGTGTAATAGAAAGTGGAGGTCAAGAACAGCCAGAGCCTTATGGAAGGGAGGAGAAATGAGTTGTTTCTGCAATGCAGTGTCAGTAAGCCAACCTTGTAGGCCTGGTCACTTCCAAGATGACGGATGGTCCCACGTCCCAGACTAGGTGGGGTTGTTTCCACCTGGAAAATCTGCCTCAGGAATTTGTTTTTGGAGGAATGAACCACTTGCATTACGTTAGCACTCAGTGTGTCCCGGTTTTTCTCTAGGAAATCTATAGGATGGAAAAAAAAAACAGTTTGTCATGTCTGCAGCCTGCTGGCTCTAGTGCTACTCTGTCTAGCTGAAATCCACTTTGTCTACAGAAACTTGCTGATTAGTTTAGAGTAATCCTCCTGACCTTGTGACTTCAACTAAGTAAACCTGAACGTTTTGAACTCTCATCCTGAGAAATCACAGATCAACACTACCCTGGAGTACCACACATCCATGACAAGCCATGCCCTTCTCCTCACCCCCGCCACATCCAGCAGAGACAGGCTCACCTTTTGATTCATAAAAGACAGGCCCAGCAAAGTGGTTAATGCCAAACTTGGTGTCATGGTCACTCTTAGGTGGGATATAGACTTTACTTTTGCCGTGGAGGGAATTGATTTTGATGAGCATGGTGGTGTCTGTGCCCTAGAAACAAATACAGGCAGAAGAGGACAGTTAAGTAAATTCCCTGTCAGCACTGGCCTATGCTCAGTGAACAAACAGGTGTGGTGCTCAGAGATAACAAAAGCTTAAATTCTGCTCCTTATTTGTGTAGTAAATCTGGAGGAAGTTAGTGCCAGAAGTATCTTCCCTTTTACACAGACCCTCCTCTCAAGCACCAGGACAGAACGCAACACTAGAGCATAAAGGTTCGTATTTTAGGGCTGTACACAAGGCTCCATAACATGACCAACATCACAAGGTGTGCTGAAGATTTCCCAAATCTTTGGTGCTCACAAGAAGAACTCCCCGCCAACCTTCCTATGCCATCCTATCCAGCCATGCTCTAAGGGGTGCATGCTCCTTCTCCCAGGTAGGCACACAAAGCCTTCTTTCACTCCCCAACTGGCACAAGACTCAGAGATCCCCAGAAGAAGGCTGCCTGAAGCAGATACCAGTCAGCATGCCCAGACTGTGACTTCCACAGGCAGGCAGGCAGCCAGCCAGGTGCTTCTCTTCAAGCGATTCCATCACAATCTCAACCCTTTGCAGTGCATGTGAGGCTAGCTCTGCTCACTCACCCGTGCTAGGTTAGTGGTGTGCTATCTGAGAAACCATGTGCTCTGGGAATCATAGAAGAGAAGTTTTTTTCTCCTGACTGCAGCAAATACAGTTGGGACCACCCTCTTCTCTGGGGAGGAAGGGGAAAGTTGTTTGTCTGTACACAATCCTCTTAAATTGCTGCCTGAGGACTACAAGTGACCTGAGGCAGGGACTTGCTTTTCTGGATAAGCTGATGTTGCCATCTGATTGTTGTGCTAACAGTCCTGCTTACCCTCACCATGCTCTAGAGATGAAGAAAATGCTCTGCAGGGATGTTTGACATCAGATGCTACTGTAACCCCTGCTCTCTTGTTTGAGATGCCTGCCCTTTGTAGAACAACATTTTTTCGCAATTACATTGCTCAACTGTGACTGTCATCCAGGAGAAGAAAGAGAAAGTTGCCATCCAGACCAACAGCAGAATACTCAAACAATATGCAAAACCAAATATTTCCTAAAAAGCCACTTCAGAATGATCAGGACTCCTTCCTTCTCCATTTGGAACAACTATAAGATTTTCAACAGTGAGGTAGCAGGAACAGCATACTCCAGCAAAGAAAGAATCATTCATATAGCTAATTTAAAACAGGCGCCTGTGGGAGAAGACATTGCCTCTCATGATGTCTCTGAAGGCCTCTTTTGCACTTTTCTGCATAAAGCTGAGCATTACTGGTGAGCTGTGGTCAAAGCCAAACATTACAGGTGAAACCAGAAAGTTACCTTTGGGAACTTGCTCTCTTCATCGATGAGGGAGATGATGTTCATGGGCTTGAGTGCAATGACTTCCAGAGCCTGGTGGTTGTCAGTGAAGTCAATGTTACTCCAGGCAATGTGCTCCGCAAGGTATTCCTCTTGCTCCAGCTTGAAGACATGGCGCACAAAGAACTGCTGAAGGTGCTCATTGGCAATGTTAATGCAGAGCTGCTCAAAGCTGTGGGGGGACAAGATGGGAATCCATGGTCATTCCTGGCCCTTGGCCAGTGCTGCATGGCTCTATTGTATTTGTTTGTTCTCTGTATTAGATATGTATCCAGATATACTACTGCTATATTCCACAGTGTTAATGATCACCACCACTGCATGTTGTCAATCTTAGGAACATAAGGGATGCATTTTCTGCTGTGATAAAGTTGATCATAAATGAGTCAGCTGATGACTGAGTGTTGTTGGGTAAGCAAGGAAAGATCTTGTATGTGTTTCAAGAAACTCTAGAGATAAAGGGGAACATATAACTGTGAAAGTAGCTTGACTATATGTGTGTGTGACCTGTTTTTACTTGCACTGGCATTACCACTTCTTTTGCCTTAATGCCTCACCTGAGTTTCATTACTTGCTAATTGCTGCAGCACAGTGTGTACCTGTGCAGTACTCACCACAGTGAGGCCTAGTGGATTGCAGCCTTTGGGAATAGCATAAAGTAATAGGAAAGACCATGAAAGATACAGGATGTCCTGAATGGATCTTAGACTGTGTTCCAAAGGTCAGTGAGGAATATTATCTTGCTGAAAACAAGCAAGGTGCAGCTGTTGAAATGGATTGGAAAAGATTGCCATGCAGAATTTAGAAAGAATGAAAACCATGGAGCGTTTTAAGTGATTTATCAAGGAGGGGATGACAAAGGTGGAGGGAAATAGAGTGACAGAAATAATATTATATTATTATTATTATTTGGCACAGTCATATACTACATGCTTCACTGACTGTCACATACTCTGCTGCAATACTGCTCACACGTTGTCTGTGGCACACCGTGGAGAAAGCTTCTCTACTCTGGTCAGTAGTGTTTGTAGACTGTGGAGTATGTGTGATGGTTTGTGGAATACTGATGATATTGTACCATACAACTGAGAGAATTGCTGCCTCTGTAGAGGGCATGTAGAAATGGTGCTTTGGGACTGAGATCACCAGTAGGAAAGGTAGCAGTGGGACAACAGTATACTGACCAGGTGTTTTGCTGACCTGTCCTTAAAAGCAGAGAAATTAAGCAGCCCCCAAAAAGTGACAGGAGAACACCAAGCAAAATGGAAGCATGGACTGAAATGGGAAACAATACACAGCCTCCTTTTTACTATGTACAAAATGCATCCCAAGAGACATCGTAAAAATGCTACGGAACAAGGAAGTTTGGTACAGAGACAGGGGGACATATTACACCTGCTTGTAATGGCTGCCTCCTCATAGCAGCTTCATAGACATCTCCTCTGAGCAAATTCCTGAGGTTCTGGAATAGACACGTGCAATGGCTGCACCAGAACGAAAGCTGAAGGCGAAGGCAGAAATGTGACCAAGCCTTGAAGACAAATGGTTTCTGTGCAAGATCATCACTGGGAAAATTCAGTGACAGAAATTTCACTGCTTCTCTGAGAATGAGGATGATAATGAAAGAACATTTGTCTGTTTTTTCATTCTTTCTATTTACATCAGCAGCTTTTCAGCTCTCCAGTGGAAATTAATCTATAGCCTCCTACCTGTTGTTGTTAAAGTTTTCAAACCCAAAAATGTCCAACAACCCAATGGACTGACGTGTATTTTTAGGCTTCTGAGAAGTTGGGCTGAAAATGGCTGAGTTGATCTTTTTCACTATCCACAGGAAAATCCGTCCATATATACCCTGGGGAAAAATTAAAGAGGAAGTGAGAGACCATCATTACTGTCTTTGGACATGCCTATGCTGTTCCTATCATGCTGCAACAATGATGTCAGACTATGCCTGAAGACTAAGAGGGAACAGAGCCTTCTGGGTGAATGTGTATCACAAAAAGCTCTTCAGCTAGTAAGACAGACAGCTCTGAAAGCATCCCCAGTCTTTAAACAGAGAAGATGTAAGAAACAGTACCTTCACAAAGGCATCCCTCCCATCTGCAGCTTGAGCTATGCTCAGAGGTCTGGACACACTTTCTCCTCGGATAATGATTGAGAGGTTTGTGAGGCTATTCTGAAGTTCACTGGAGTCCACCTGGAGGAACAGTAATGGCAACCTGGTCATTCAGGTGGATAAAGGAGATCCAGCAAAGAAAGTCTCTCAGGAAGGGGGCTGTGAGAAACTGCCTGTCCAGCAGGATTCACGACAGCATTCTGCTTTCCCAGACTGAAAGATCTCCTAGCTCAGGGAGACATCTGCAACAGCATCACTTGAGTATCAGCAGGAAGAAATGCCCTTTGTATGTGCTTCCATACATAAACACTCCACAGAGACATGCTTTGTCAGTGTGCTCAGAGAGCACGGGTGAAGGAGAGAACTAGCAGGAAAAGATTAGAGTCCATTACCTCAAGCAATTTGGTAGCAATCGAAAAGTGTGGTGAATCCATCACATCAGAGCAGTCCAAGTTGTCATACACAGCCGCTGGAATGAGGAAACAGTCAGTCTTGGGGTGAATCACTTCTGCTGGGGGGGGGCTGTGCTATTATTGCAGCCATATTTCTGTAACCCTGTGGCTCCGGGAATGTGGCAAAGCAGTAAGTTCTCTGATGAAGCTCCCATGTTTGATTATTTTACTAAGGATGGTTCTGATTTCACCCAGGGCTCCTGGCATGTACGGGGCCCTCGCAACTCCAGAACATCAAGCTAAAAGTAGCAGCAAAACTGACAAGGTTATTACTTTTAAACGGTAGCTACTGGGGATCCGGAGAACTTATATCTGACTTCAGAAAAGGTTTCTGAAAACATTTTTTCCTTGTATCTGGCTTGTGGGAAATTTAGATAAAAAAGGTTGTCTAAATGTCTCATTTTAGCAGCCAGCATTACTCAAATATACCCAGCTGTATTGGATCCTCTGCATCACAAAGAGAGGATTCCTTTTCTAAAATGTGAGAGCTCCTGGTGTCCTAACCCTGAGTGTATGAGACTGTGCCTGTGCCGTACCAGAACTGCGTTTATGCAGGTGGGTGATCACCATACCCAGCCAGGAGAATGACCGCTGTCATCTCCACAGCAAGCATGACTCAGCTGCTCCTCTGCCCTCTGGCTTGCATAGCACTACAATCAGCAAAGGTAGCGTGGCATTATATTATCTAGTGTTTCAGTTTGTGTGATAAGGGTCTATTTATAACCATGGAAATCTGAGCGTGACAAAATAAGAAGATGGACGTTTTTCAAAATGTTACCCAGTGTTTAATGGTGCTTGTCTGCCTGCCCCTCCTGCCCTGTCCACCCACCTGTTTATACAGGGCAGGGGAGCACAACCTAATCGGTACAGCTGGAAGCAGACAGCATATCTAGGCCTTTAACATTGAGTCTGAGGAAAGACCAAGCACAGACAATGCTGAGTTTACCTTCAAACTCTACATTCCCCAGGTGCAGAATAGCAGCCAGCAGTTTGCTGATGTCCCAGTGCTCAGAGTCTGAGAACATGAGGATCTTCATAGCCGAGCGGATGTGGGCATACTCCTTTGCATCATTCCGGCCGTCGCAAGACGTGCAGTTGCCCTGCAAGACACCACACTCACAGGCAAGGAAAATCTTCTCTGGTTTCTCCTCAGATCGTATAAGTATCAGATATAAGGACTAGGATTCTTGGCAACTGTTTCTGCGTATTCATTTTCCCCTAAGGTATACATACCTGATTAGCTTTCTCCCTGGCATGAGATCCTTTGCATTCATTTGAAATCTAAGTGCCTGTCAAGGTGGCGGATATTTCCCACCTGCTTTAAGATGTCCTTTATGTTTCTTAAGGCTGACTTGGATAGAAAGCTTTGAACTGCCACAAGCTGCCTCTGTGGTGGACTTTACAGTAAGTCTCTGAAACTGAGACTCACAGCACTTTTGGTGTTACTGCTTCTGGTACTCTAAGGAAAGCACTGTTGATACTTGGTAACTACCCATCTGCAGCTCCTATTGATGGTAATTGGTTGCTGGAAGAAGCAAAGGGCAGAGGGATAATGGAGAAGAAAGCACAGACTGTTACCATAGTGAGATAAGTGTACTCTGAAGCAGTGCCCAGATTCAGCATCTTTTTTTGCTCCAGATTCATTCCCATTAGCATGCAATAGAAGATGTGATAGTTCCTCTCCTCTGGAGCCTAGAAAGAAAGGAATAGGGCAATATAACCATGTTAGTATAGGCTTGTAACACAGGAGCAGGCAGAATGGACATCTGCAAGTGCCCTCACCTGCCGGCAAACTCGGGACTTTTCCAGAAGAAACTGTTCTATCTGGGCTCCTTCTATCACACCATTGTGGTTGAAGTAGATATCAATGTATTTCCCAAAGCGGCTTGAATTGTCATTTCGAATTGTCTTGGCATTTCCAAAAGCTGATTGGCAAAGGACAGAGATAGTATCTTGATTACTGCAGTTAATAAACATCAAGTCTATTTTTTATGCTCTTCATTTTTTTGTGTTGTGCACCAAATGATAGCGCTGACAACACTAAAGAATACATGGGCTCAGACTCCCTCCTGAAGTGACAGGCAAGCATACTGCGCATCCAAATAATTGGGCCCTAAAAGACATGCAAAAGGTCTTTTTGGGAACACACTTGATCCCTCTACTGAGAAAGATGGATGTCTTAGGGAGCTACCCTACAGATACATCTATGCTTAGTCACTTTGCCACTATCTGGTGCAAATGCCAAACCAGGGGGCTTTACCAAAAGGGCTCTGCATTTCCAAAGGCTCTTGTGCTCCTTGCAGTTCAGAGTTACTTGCTATGGTGGCACCTCCTCCTGCAGCATGGGAGCTGCTGTGGACCTCATGGGGATAAGCCAAAAAAGTCTAGAGAACTTTTACCCTGCATTGTCAATGCTTCAGGGTTTTTAGCTGTTATGCAAATACAACAGTTTGAGGGTCTGTTCCTGAATTTTTTCTGACATAAAAATCCTGTGATAAGGGTGGCAAATCAGGCCTTTTTGCTAAATAACCCACCTTCCAGAATAGGGTTGGCCTCTAGGATTTGCTGCTCTATCCAGGAATGCTGGCCACTGACAGCTGCCAAAAACTGTAGTATTAGCTTTGTGCTTTCAGTTTTCCCAGCTCCAGATTCGCCACTGCAGTAAGAAACAAGATCATTAAGGATTTTCTTTCTTCTTTTTTGTCTAGGGTGGCAAATGGCAGACCAAGGTGAAAAAAGAAATCCTACTTATATTTACACTGTGAATGGCAGATCAGGCTGTTTTTCATGGAGGACTAGAGAATTGTAGTTTTTCAACATCTTATCTGCTAAAATTTAAGTTGTTTTTTAGACTTAGGTTGAGGACTAAATTCTCCCTCTGATTAAAAATGAGCAAATCCATGAAAGACATTCTGTACCAGTAAAAATTAAATGACCACTTGCTTTTCTTTAATGCATTGACAGATTTTCAGTGCTAGTCTTAGCTGAGGCAACTCAGTTGATGTACTATGGTCAGATACTATCGCAGTGAGACTCTCTGATTCTTCACACTGATGATTAGTGGAAAATGGATACATGTAATGTGTTTATAGGATAAAGAAAATTTCCCTCCGTTTTCAGGTTAGCAGAGGTAGCGTTTCTTCAGGAAATCTCTGCAGAAAATACAAGTAACACAAGTGTCGTGTCCCCAAGGTGAAAGATAGCCTTACATCACACAGTCTCAGAAGCGCAGAATGTATCCCTATGTTCAAAGAGTCTGGGGGAAAACAACAGACTTTGGAAATCCCTTGCTTATGTTCTGCCGTTTTCAGCCCTGACTGAAAATGAAGTAGCAGGGGAGAAAACATTTCCTCGCTGTTATTTTGAGTCTTATCTGTGCCTTTCCATTTGGAAGATCTCCTGTGTCCACAAAGGTGCCCCAAAAACTTGCCAGACTTGGTTTCTGCCACTCATGCTGAGTCCAGTCACCTGATCACACAGCACTGGTCTCTCCTATTCCTCTTCATATTGAAGTAACAGTTGTCTGCAATGGCGAAGACATGAGGTGGCAGCTCTCCAATCCTCTTGTTGCAGTACAGCCTGATATAATCGACTGTGTAGAGAGGCAGCAGCTGGTATGGATTCACTGCTACCAAGATAGATCCTGTGTAAGTCTGGAAAACAGTTATGAGCATTACCTCTAGCAGCAAAACCAAACAAGAATACAACCAAAGGCACTCACAGTGTAAATCTAAGCAGAGGCAGGAGGGAAACCTGGGAGATCCATAGGAGCACTTAGGTGAGGCCAAGAGTCTGGTTCCTCACTGTGAGTTGTTATTAAATGTCCCAGGATCTGGAGGTTTTTGCAGAAGGAAGAATGATAACTATAGTCTCCTGGCCAAATCACAGCTCATTTCACTGTCTCAAGCTAAAACACAAAAGCTCAATCTGACATCGCATTTTTGTGTGTTATCATAAGCTGTTTTGTAGCGATTTTTAAGCTGCTTTTGTATTCTGGTGCAGATGTAGCTGAATTTCGCAACTGGGCAAAGTTATGGTTGTGTTATTTATACAGTTTAGTAACATTTGTAAACAACAGCACCATTGAAATGAAGGAGGCTGTCAAAGTCTGTTAAATTGCAATGCAATAATATTGTTCAAGAACTACATAACGCAACTGCAGACTGCTAGTATCTGATATAACTGCTCTATACACACCTCTTAGTAGTTATAACCACAGGGTATATCAAAATCAGTACTTGATTACACTGAACATCACCACATCTGTGCTGTAAGAGGCAGTTCCTCTCCTAAATATAGTGTATATAACATGGAGATGAAGCATGAAAAAATTTGAATATTGTTATCATATTGCAAACTAGAAACTAAGGAACAAGGAAACTGAAAATGTCAAGTTGTTCAAACTCAGATAAGATCTGTAACAGACAAGAAATGAAACCAGGTGTTCTAAATATGCAAAATTATTATTTATCTATTTTATTACGTCAAAATCAAGTAAACATTGACTTGGACTGGAGGACAATCCAAATCATGTCTCTGCATATTGGTTAGATTGATCCTGAGTCACAGGTGCAGGTAATAGCAGCATGTGCATCTTGCACTTAGCTGTAACATGGACTGGATTTAGCTAATTGTCAGTTGCTGCTGGAAATGATCACTCTAGGAGAAAGTGAGCAGGGTCAGTTGCTACCAATGCGTATCTCTGCAATTTCAGAGACTCCTATTAGCTCTCTTCTTCACAGCCAGGCTACTCGGATGAAAGCAGAGAAAAACTATGTTGTGTCTCCTTGGCACCCTCACTCAGTAAAGGAAGCAGAGGGCCCCAGGCATGAAAGGAGGCTCACAGGCTGCTCAGGTCACCCTACTAAAGGTGCATTAAAGGTCATTCCTAGAAGCGTGCCTGGTAATGTTGGCACTCACATAGATTTTATGCTGCTGGTGGCGGATGAGGAGGTTGTGCACCATGCCTGCTTCGTGGAGATCCCCAAGGCGTATCATGTCTTCCACCCCTTGGACAGAGGATGGGTGCATCGGGTGCACCATGTGCATGTTCCGAGCCGTGATCCAGTGCTCCTGCAGAAGGCAAGGCAGCAGTTTTAATGGGTTATGCTGTTACTTAGAGGCAAACAAAGGAAAGCACCATGTTAGACCAGAATGAGCTTGAACATAGTCCACACTAAACCCAGTGTATTCTAATGAACAGCTGACTGAACCACAGAAATTAACAGGTGTGCTGCTCCACAGGACCAGATGATTTAAAACCCTGAACAAAGCCATTCAGATGGGTTCTGGACATCATGAGTGTTCACAGTGCTGTTCTGTCAGATCATTACAGCCAGAACATGTTTGAGGTAGGGATGAAACTCCAGTCCAACTGACTTCAGTGGGATCAGGATTCTACCTAGAGCTCCACCAAATTTAGGGATCAGAGCTTGTCCGTTTCCTGTTCTTAGACACCTGGTCGTAACCACTAGCTAGCTCAAGAAGCTCTAAATCTTCATACTGTTGGGATACTAGGGAAGTATCACCCTGTGTTGGCCTTGTTTTTATATTATTTCTTTCAGTGTATCCCAACAGCCATTATCAAAGTCAGACTGCTTGTCTAGATGGAGCTTTGATCTGACCCAATATGGCCATTCTTTTGTACTTTGTACTTTTGATTTTTATGTTCATCATTTACAGAAAGTTATAGCACAGCCCACCTTGCCTTCATCATCCTCCAGCAAGATCCGTCCTGAGTCAGAGTCCTTCACAACTGCCCCAATGGGGACATTAAATTCACTGTTCGGCTGAGTTTCCAGCCATACATGATCACCCTGGGGAGAAGAAAAGCTGTTGTCAAGTAATGTGACAGACTCATGCCATGTAGTTCACATGCATACATGTCTTGGTCTTAATTTTCTATTGCTTTGATTTCTTCTGCACTGTTTAACTGGACATGTTCTTACCCCTTGCAGGCAGTACAGTCTAATGGTTAGAGTATTGGCACCTCTGAGTACTATTCCCAGCTCCACAGCTGGCATGGAACATGACTTTGGCCAAGTCAACAAGCCCAGCTATCTTACAAGAAGAAATGCCATAACACCTTCTACAAGGACAGTGATTACTCAGCTCCACTACCTCCAAGGGATTGTGGGGGGCACGGTGAATGCTGGTAAAGTGCCTTCATAGCCTCACATAAGCTGTGGTATTCTTTCAGATGAGATGCTTGAAAACAAAGACATTATTGGGGAGAAAAAAAGATGAACAGACTATATGCCTGGAAATGTAGAGGGCCCTGTTGCAACATTTTAACATATATTTTTTCTGCTATCATTCAAATCACTTAGAAATGTGAGTGCATCCATGATCTATCTTAGGAAAAAAAAATGCATTTTTTATTCAGCCCAGCTCCTCTTTACACTTGTGGAGGCATGGCAACGTCCTGCCTGCTGAACAAGCAAGCCTGCAGGACTGCTCTGCTGTCACTGGAGGAAAGGTGTGAGCTATGACTATCCTTTCTTAGGAATAAGCACCATCTCAGTGTTGCCTGTGCTACTGCCCTGTTCATACTTCCCAAGCCCAAGCTCCCCAGGAATACCTTCTCGTGCTCCAGGCACTAATTCAGATTCAAACAAAAAAAATTACTGCAGTGACTAGAATGATAATGGAGCAAAGCTGTAGGTGGGATCTTCAACGGGTATGAATTGGCTTACACCTGCTGAGGAGCTGGCTTTCTAGCTGAATGTCTTGTATACAAGTTTTGTTCTCACCATAGCATTTACAGTCAAAATTTCAATTTTTTACTGAAAAATTATTTCTTTTTCCTCTTAAAACATTTTATGGGCTTATGTCTAAAACCAAACAGCTGGAGTGTAAACATCTGTGAATATCACACAAGGTTATGAAGAATGTTACAGTGCTCTGATTTGCACTGAATAAAACTCCAGAGGTAATCTGTAGTTTCAGTGCCACACCCTGTGACAGAGGTCACCAGTTCAGCATAAGCACAGCCAGGCTAGCCCAAAGTAGGCATGATACCTTTGCATTTTTAGTCCAGACTGATATTATTTTATACT
Source organism: Anseranas semipalmata (assembly GCA_013399115.1). Classification (NCBI taxonomy): domain Eukaryota; kingdom Metazoa; phylum Chordata; class Aves; order Anseriformes; family Anseranatidae; genus Anseranas; species Anseranas semipalmata. The sequence goes on from VXAA01002090.1 coordinate 205,305, forward strand.
TTGTTGATACTGGGTTATTTCTGCTTTTCTTTATGAGATGAACAAGGATGTTAAGGTCTTTTTCTCTTCTTTGGGCCCCAGGCTAGTCAGTAGATCATAGCAAAGATCATATGCAGCTTACCTTTCTGAAAATGACCATTATGTTTCAGATCCCTGTATGCAACCTGCAGTCCCAAGAAAAACATAACATTAGGCCAGAGAAGAGCTCAGGCTTTGATCAGAACAGGCAGTGGAGTGGAAATATTTCCTTGTAAAGAGTAACAGCAAAATGCCTTAAAATCATTCTGTTTACCGATTGCATTAAAGCAAAAGAGATCATCTTAAGCTATATCAGCTGTAGAAACAATGAAACCATCTACTCAAGGCAACGGATCTGCAGGTCTGGGGTGGTAGTCTACTCCAAGTTCCGCCACATAACCCCAGAGATGCTTGCAACCCCAGAGAAGTTGATGTGTGTATTTTCATACCAAATAGTTCCCTCAGTCAAGCATTAGGCATGTTTATTGCCTGAACTTCAAGTTTAGGTCACAAATAAGAAGACCCCACAATGCAATGCAATTCATTGCACAAGAGAGTTACCTTTGTCTGGTCCATTGACCCAGCATTTCAGTTCCTATGAGTGGCTAGCCCAGTGACACATTTAATTCATACTCTCCTAAGCTGCTCGGTTCCCAGACTCTCACAGCTTGAACCTTCCACCATTTAGAAAGTGATGTCTAGAGTTAACCTTCCTTGGTTGGAATGGGAGTGCTTGCAAGAAAGGCATGAGCAGTAAAATAAGGAACCGGAGGGAACTACAATAAAATTAGGAACTCACTATCAAGGACATAATAATGAAAAGATTGGTGGCCAGAAATGCACACTGCTGCTTTGATTAAGGGGTGATACTGTTTAGTCTGTGATCCTCAGATCTACCAAAGAACCAAAATCTTCAGAAAGTGCTTCCTCTCCCATAGGCTAACGCAGATGGATTTTGGAAAATTCCAGGACTGTGATTTGCTTGCTACCACTCTTGCTACAGCAGGAAGGCTGCTAGATGCCCTTTACTGTGTGGGGGAAATCACAAGCAAAGACTCTTCACAAAGTTCACTTTTAATGTTTGCGAAGTGTGAAAGGCTTCAGCTGAGACTAAGACCTAAAAAGTAGACTGCATTTAAAACTCTGAGTAATCTCTCATCACGCGTGCAGACTTGCACAGTCCAGATAAAGGACACTGAGGAATGAATTAAAACATAATGTTGACCATATTATTTTAGCAGTTGATAATGGTGAACTGGCTTTCAAACTTCAACAGTGCAGATAGTACTGAATAAAACCACAATAACTGCTGAAAACTCTCTGCAGTAACTTGAGGAAGGCATATTCCTTCATTCTCCAGTGTATCAGAGATGAGGAAGCACTCCCCTGTAGTAGAGCACACAAATAAAACATTCACATATGGCTCTATTAAATGTAACCTGGGTGAGTTCATGTCTGCTGAGCCTGTGCTAAACAGTGAGGCAAAGAGTAGAGTCTCTCTAGCTGGCAACCCGTGCATCTGAGGAAAAGCAGGTACAGCCACAGGACTGGAGCATATGCCTAATAATGATTTGACTTCATTTATTCCTTCTTCCTTTGCTTGCTGCTGTTGGCTCCAGCTGACTGCAAAGTGAGCTAGGTCCATCTCCGCACCAAAAGACAAAGGTTTTTGTCTGCTGTTATATCTTCCTACTAAGCAAAAGTCATTCCTGCACATCAGGCTGTTGAATAATTTGTGATTCGGTAGCTGGTGTGCATCCAGGCCTCCACAACCTTGTATTCACAAACTGTTCACAGCTGTGTGACCCATTCTGCTCCCTCCGTTTCTTTAAAGGATCTCTCCCTCTACCCATTATTTCAGCACACCCAATGAAAAGGTTCAACTCAAAGTTCATAATAAGTATGAAATGCTTGCGATAAGCAAAATGCTCTGCAAAATGCTAACCTTGGACCAAAACGTAATGCTATTTCTACCCTTTTATGATCTATTATTAATGACGTTTTCTTAGCATTTATCTCAAGCAGGTTTTACAACTTCCCGCATGGATGATGCTCAATGAGGACATATTGAATCATCTGCATCCCTTCTGTACACTCCTGTTTGATGGCAAATCTCTTCTAAACAGTTTTACAAGAAGAAAAGTGGACACGACAAGACAAGAAATTGATCTTTGGCAGGTAAGTCCATGATCTCTTGGAACACCCCCCATGAAGAAGAGAGACACCTGACCCAGTTCTATCTTGACAGTCTAATTCACATTTCTTATTTTCTCATTAACTTTTGAGAAGTTATTTTGTTCTAGCCCTAAATTAAGCTTGTATAGATTTTGGACAGGTTCCCTGGAAAGTCTGTGAAAAACAAGAAAACCAAAATTTAACTGAGTTGGATGTTTTATTTTTTTACCTTTGCTATACAGATAATCATCAGAATCCCAGTTTGCAGTACCTTTAATATAAGTGATTGATGGGTTAATTCATAAATAATTTCACTGAAACCCTTGAAATTTCTTCTCTTTTTCATGTGTAAAGGCTTTAAAATGTTATGGTTAAATTTTATGATAACTATTTACAATTCTATGTAATATTTTGGATGTATATTTTTGAGAGGTACCCAGATTTCATTATTTTTCTAATTTAATATTTTCAGTCAATATCTTCATTTTATGCTGCAGCTATAGAAGTTTCTGAGGTTTAGAAATTTGCAACTAAATTACTAGAAAAGCTATTCAAGTCACCACTTTGATTTTGGAAATTCATGCACTTGAAAAATGAAAATCACCATTAAAAAAAACTTAACCTGTAGTTTGGGGATAACACTGTTTTCTCCCTCTTGTTTTAATAAACTTTTGCATTCAGTGTTGTAGTGAGAGCATTAGGGCTCATTTTATCATGTGCTTTCCTATATCTGCCCTTTTTTTTTTTTTACCTATGTTATTTGGGAAGGTATAAATAGCTTCCAAAAATCACAGCCTTAGATAAAGTTGATGGGTGCATAAACCATATTTTCTTCAGACTAAATAGAAGGAGCAATTATACCCCTATATGCAAGATACTGCCACTGTGTGGGTTACATCAAGGTCCTAAACATAAGGAGGGCTGTTATGGTAGCAAAATGGAAACAAGGAAGTATTTGGCAAGCTATATGATCTTTGTGCCCTGTTCATGGCTATAAAGGGCTATACAGTAGCATGGATTGAACAAGTTTCTAAGCAAGCCCAGAACAATTTACCACTTTAAAATCATCATAAAATATGTTAAAAATAACCAGTTATTAAAATCACAAAATGTATTGTGACCCCAAGATAAAAAATAAATAGAAACTGCAGGAAATGACAGACTATTACTATAGAAGTCCAATACTAACACACATTTTAAAGCAGAAATTTTAAATGCAATTTTCACGTGTGACCTAATAATGGGAAGAGAAGTAGAATGTCACACAACAAAATGCGGCACATGGAGAAACTGCAACTGTGTGTCCCCAGGACAACACCTGGTGACTATATTAAGAATTCCCTGTGAGACTAGGGCTGCCTCCAGAGCTCGTATGTAACTAAGACAATTCTGAATTTTGTTGCACAACACCTATGAAAACTTAGCACTGCAACATTCTCTCTGGCTGCCTTTTTTTCCCTGTTCTTTATTACACTCTCTCAAGAAGGAATTTCCGTCTTTCATGATCAATTATTCTTATGGCCACATCCTCATGTCCTTATTCATGATTCGGGAACTGGATCTGCATACTAGCTTCAAGATGGGATGACCTGCACCAGTAGTGCAGCTGGGTGGTACAGAGGCACAGTACTTAGCAAACAAGCCGAAGATGGGCCATGGTCAGCCACAGTGACTCACAATTAATGGAGACTTTCTAACCTGAGCCAGAAACCAGAATATTGCAACAAGGCAGAAATGTCTACCCAGAACAAAGAGGGAGTGGTATGAGCAAACATGAAGCACAGCAATGCTGGGTCAGATCAGAGGCGTATCTACCTCCAGATCCAGTGTATGATAGTAGCCAAGAATGGACATATAGGGAGGAGATCCCATATAATCCCAGGATACACAGATTTGTCACTGAAAATGCTTATTCCCAGTTAAATCATAATTGACCAACCCCCTCTCCTGCTTGCATGTCAGCTTTCCCACAACACCTGGCTCTCTCTGTTGCTTTTCTTTCCGAAGAAATGCATCGGTAAACAAACTTGCACCCCACAGGATGGGAAATTACCTCTCCAGAAGAAATCTTCACTCTATGGCTTCTGCAGCTTAGTTTCCTGTTTTTCATAAGCATGGGAGTAAGAAGGAAAGGGAAGGTGAGACTGGCATTGGTGCCATTAACGGATCTCTCACCAAGTGGCAGTTCTGTGCTGCACAAAGGAGGAAATAACCGAAGCACGGTTATTTATTGCAGGACTTTGCTCCCAGTTCAGCATATATGTCATTTCCAAGTCAGGTGTTCCAGTAAGCAGGAAGGCTAATTCTTGCCTGGATGAACCTTAAACTTCAGTCTCTCCACTGTGCCTGAATCCTTTCAGATTTCTGAAAAGCACTCCCAGTAGGAAACCCTTTAGCATCTGGTCTTATGCTGCTCAAACACCACTGACTTCCCTGGGGTTCTCTTTGAGTGACCCTGTTAAATGAGTGGAAAATGGGCCCTCGTCTCTCATCTCTCCCTTTGGTTTTGTGCAGCTCTTTCTGCAAGGTCAGAAAATTCACATCAGTGAATGTCTGTGTGTCCTGTGTTTCACAGTGCCTAGAGCTCAAGACAAAAAGAACTCATGGCACTTAACTGAAGTACTGATGGTCACACACCCATCTAAAGGGACTGGGATTTGTAGTCTGTTTAAAACATCCTGGTTTTGTTATCATTATCTCCTGACAAACACTCTGTCCCTGTGTTCTGGCATCTAGGTGCAAGTTAACTCCCTGTAAGTTAACTCCACTTCTATCTTTCCAAATTAGGACAGGATGGCTAAGAGTTTCCTGCTTTCTGGTTGCTCTCGGTAATCCTATGCCCTTCTTGCATATGCCGTTAAATTCCAGCACAAGATGTGATGTCTGGGAAAGAAACAGAAAGGTAGTATATCTGTAGCGAAGCAGATACAGGGTTTCTCCAGCTAGAGCAAGTACCTAGTAGTCTGGCACATTTCATCCTTGAACTGCAAGCCCAAACAGTGGCGATGAGTTTTTTTCCAGACACCTTAACCTAACTGTATTACCTTCCTTCCGGGCATTGTACATAGTGGGTGGTTTGCCTCACTATGCACTATTCTGTATGACTTCTATTAAATGTGCAAATGAAAATGTGCAACAATTGTGAACATGTGCTAGTGTACCTAATACCTTAATTCTTATTTTCTTGTTTCCTAGGTTCAATTTAGCTGCAATGTATGATGGGAAAGACAACAAAATGCCTCTGTGTCTGAGAGAGATTCTTGGAGTTCCAGCTGTAGTTCGTATCGAAATCAGAGGTAACATAGGAATAAGTACTTGGGAGTAATTTGTGTTTATCCACATTACATATTTGTGTTTTAATGTCAGCCTTCTTACCTGAGTTTTTTATGTGTTACAGCAGAAATAGAGCATAGGCCCTTCAGGGCTCAGAGGCTTTTAGGTAGAGGCAGGAAACCACAAAGCAGAGAGCTTTCTTTAAGTTTCTAACTGTGCAAGTCATTCTTACTTAAGGATTTTGCCTCAAGCTAATTCTTTAACAGACTCTTATTTCTGCTACAACAGTTTTTAGAAGTCTATAACCCATATGGGAAGCACCGATTTTTTAGATGCAGGTCAAATATCAGCAAATAAATCAAAGTACATACGTTTATACTGCCAAGGTAGATGTCTAAAACAAAAGCTTTTTGTGCAATTAGACTGCAGGAAAAAAAAAGGTGCCATACATGTTTCTTCAGCAAATGAAACATACCTGCTGAAATTCCAAAATGCAGCATGTTTTGGGGCAGAGAATGACATTCTAAAACAGTACATTTTTAACACTTGTGACCAAGACACTGTGGCAGTGCTATTTCAGAGAGAACTACAGTATTTCTGTACTAGCACAATATGTAAACAGTATGAGATGGAAACATGGGGAACTCAAAGTGGTCTGAAGGAAAGCACAACTCATCATATGGCTGAAATATGTACTGGAAGGGAGATGGATTTCCACTGTTAAGTCTAGACATACACAAGAGGCAGAAGATATAAGCTGAAGGAGCAGAGACTTGATATACCAAGCAGAAGCAGCCTAGGTTTTATGTAAAGCACATGTACCTAGTGAGAGATGAGCAGAGAGCCTGCTACAGTCTTCTTCAACAGAAGTGCCTGTGACTGAATAGAGGGAGCTCAGGTTTGGGTCACTGAGCTGTGCAAACAGGGAAAGATAACAGGAGTTTGCCAGGAGTGAGCAACTCTGTTTATTGCTGAAGACAGTTTGGTAAGGGACTCTGCAAGGCATAGACACATTTGTAGTTGTAACAAGGGGTAACAGAGGCACTGGAGTAATTTGCTGTACATTTTATGCTGATGAATAATGCACAGTGAAATGTGACAAATTAAAATTGGATAATCCCAAGTGAAATTAATCCTACTGTTGTACAGAGCAATAGGTCTATCCGGATAGACATGTGTTAACAGAACTGCCTCTTCCTGACAGCTTCCTAATTAAGAGATTGATGCCAGGATCAAAGGGTTTAATTTGCACATGGCACTACCTCTCACATTTCCTCTCTAGCTAAATCAAAGTGGCATTTCCACATCACCGAGTCCTAGATGCCAAGCATTGTTTTATGTTTAACTAGTTATTTTGATGAGGTTTCTGAGGGGAGGTGGATTGGATATAACAATTTCCAATGTAAACAGTTCATTTGGAAGCCCTCTGTCTACAGTAACCGCCTCCCTCTAAGCAGATTTGTAGCTTTAAGTCACTGATGTCTGTTAACTCTGAAAGGCATACTGCAGGGAACAAAGCAAACTAAATAAGAAGTACGTACCAGAAAAGGATTTTTCAAGTGCATCCCTTGATTGTCTTGAGCATTCTGTCCCTCAGGGAAGGGCTTATTTCATTCCAGCCAGTTCATGATGGTGTATAGAAAGGCAGACTGGTAGGGCTCTGGGATCCGTCTCACTACACACTACACACCTCCACACATGCCAAGTGGGTGCTGCTTACTCTGTTTGCTAGAAGGCAGGTCATTCTCCCCCGCTGTGCAATCCCATTATGGTCTGAGTGCTGCTCCATCCTTCCTTTTGGGATGCAGCCAAGAGGGTATTACAAGAGTATATTACAGGCCAGTAAGTGCCACATTCTGGCTCATGAGGGACAAAGATGTGTACAAGCTTGCACGCTAGTGCACACACACACACTTTACCTGCAGAATAGCTGTCAGAACATTTCAGAGAGATGGGGAATGCATTACTTCTAGGGAGGAAAGTCTATGCCTCTTTTCACTTTCAGCAAATGCAGAAATTCTTTATTTTCTCATCTCTGGGCAACCTGATCTAGTGGGTGGCATTCCTGCCCATGGCAAGGGTTGGAACTAGATGATCTGTAAGGTCCCTTCCAACCCAAGCCATTCTATGATTCTGTGATTCTATGATTCTGTGATTCTCTGCAGCTTCATTGCAGATGGAATTTGGAACAATGGCTTGACATCACTGCAGAACATGACATACTCATAAATGATTAATTTCCAGGGAGGGTTACCATTATACTCTGATGCTGCTTTAGTACCCAGTAGGCTGCCATGTTTCCTAGGCACCATGGTACAATTTCCAGGTACCTTGGTACTCGTTCAATCTCTTTTTGTTAGTTTCTAATTATGTTTCCTCTCGTTCATTATTTTCTATTACATTACTCCCAACTTGTTAGTTCCTATTTTAGTGCTTTGTCTGTAGAGACCTTTATTTACTGTGTTGTTATGAGTCAGATTAACGTTGTCATACTGCTTTCTATTTAGTCAGTTGTAAAAGGCCATGAAATTTATTTGTGGAAGTCAGATGAGTGAAACAATGGGAGCCTCCCATCATATACTGGCACATGTTCCTGCTCCCTCCAGAGAAGATCCCAGTGAAACCACACAATGTAAAGAGCTAAAAGCAATAAGAGTCACATAGAAGAAGGGAAAAAGGGACACGATACCATTAAGAACACAATTCTGAGGAGAGCTAAGAGACACTTGCATTTTTGCTAAGAATATAGGATTGTATTGAAGAAACATTTGACTCCACTGCCAATTTCTCCTTCTAAGTGAAACACGGAAGATTCTAACACTTTGAGTAATGACTCAATTCAGAGAGTTAAGCTATATTTAATGTGGTACAATGAAGTTCATGCATTATAACTGTTTGCTGCTGTAGCGTGTGTTAATAAGGGCTCAACCTCTCTGCCATCCATTCTTAAGTGCCTCTAGCACAGAAGAAATGATGACTCATTTTCATTTCAGACCCAAGTTCTCAGCTTGCTGAATTTTGATGTTCCTGAACAAGAGAGAAGCATGTAGGATTATAAAAATCACTGTTTATTAGAAATATCCCAAATGGCACTGCTTCAACAGATGTTTTCTGTTTGTCACACATTAGCCTATACTCTCTGAGAGAATGAAGATGTTTTGTTGCAGAACAAGAAAAGAGGCAGGAGATGAGCACCACATGGATTTATTAGGCTTTCCATTTTAAAATGACTCATCAATGACACAAGTTGTACCTTGTAATCCCCTACTGACATATTGTAGGCGTGCCAAATAATTGAATAGTGCATCTGTTCAGAGGATAGAGGCTACTAAAACGATTCCTGAAAAAGACATGGATCTTTCTGCCTGTTTACTCCGGAAGTCAGCAATTAAAAGAGGTGTTTAAGGCTAACTTTCAGATGATTCTGAAGGCTAAATCTGGAGGCACCACCCACACATGAACTGGATTGAACCGCAGCTTCAGATAGGACAAGCAGACCTAAATTCATGGAGACAACTAGGCCTCAGTTTCCACAGCTAGCCTCAGGTCCCCTCTTTGGTCTGCAGTACCATAAAAACTGTCAGCACCCATCGAGGCATCCAGAGCCCACATGTGTTCCTGCTTCTGAACTCTGGTTTTGCTGTTCTATCTTCTTGTAGAAATTCAAATTAATTCTTGTTAGCTTGATTTGTAGTGAGCAAATCAATTCCGCTATTTTTTAAATGGTAAAATCTTTGTTATTCAAGGCAATAGATGAAATTTTTAATCTCCCATCTTTTATCAGCATTGGAAGCATTTTTACCAGACATGTCTTTGACCAGCTGAAGGGAAAAGTTGGTAACTAGTTTAGTTCTGGGCTGTGTGTTTAAGCAGTCATCTAACATCTTCTGTTTTTCAAGTCTCATGAAAGTTCCCACATTGCTCATAAAAGCCAACATCTTTATTAAAATAGCAAACATTTTACATTTCTGTACAGTTAGTCATTTCCATGTTGTTGCAAGGGCTCAAAATACTTTTCTTCTCATAAGCTTCTTCAATTTTCTCAGCATTTTAAACTATTTTCTATAACAAGAAAAAAAAAAAAGAAATTAACTGCTCTGAACTACTTTTACTGTCCTGTAGCCTTGTGATTATTTGGGGCAGGAATGGCCTTAATCTATCCACTGGCAGGAATAGTCCTTACTTTTTTAACCAGCGTCTGTACTCCAGTAAGGCTGTTTCATCATTACTTCCTCACAAGACTTTCTGCTGTATACGAAAATTATGAACTCAGTTTGCTTTCCCTTTCCACTGATTAAGATACCACAAGTGTAACACACCAACAAAATTTAGGAGGAGGAAAAAAAATGTTTTCTAGTTTATCACGGTTGAATCAGACCCTGTATGAAAACAGCAAATAGTCACCAATTTCCATTTCTCCATCCCTAAAATCTGACTTTGGGTTTTTCAAACTGTAAGGTGCTGGAAACTGCCTTGTAACTGTATGACCAGACCAGCTTTACACAGCTGCCTGGGCGAGCCCCTCGGGCCCGGGCCCGCCCCGCATCCCCCAGCCGGCAGCCCCGAAAGGCGGCCAGCCCTGCCGGGCGTCTGTCCTCGCATTCGGGTCACTCAGCGCCGGCTGCATCGGGCGCCGCAAGCCCACGGGTGCCAGGCCCTGTGCTTTTTGGGAGGCCTTCGGGGCTCCTCGCCGCAGAGCTGCTGAGCACCGCTGCCCGGTGTTTTCCTCTTGAGCCGGCCCTGGTCCCCACGGTCGCCCCTAGAGCCGCCGGTCCTCTCAGTCCGGACTCAGCCCCGCCGCGGCAGCAGGAGCTTCCCCTCAGCGCTCGGGCGAGGCGCCACGGCTGCGGCCTCCCGGCGGCGGCGCCCCGAAGCCTCGCGAGAGCCGCCCCGCCGGAGTGCGAGGGGCAGGGGGCGGCCGCTCCTCGCGCATGCGCGGGGCCAGC
>VXAA01002090.1:216273-241457 GCA_013399115.1 Anseranas semipalmata
TTTTTTCATTTGGAGTAGATGATGGTGGAGCTACTCCAGTGCAAGATGAAAGAGATTCAGGATCTGATGTTGAAGATGAAGGAAATGAGCAGCATTCTGGATCTGAGAATGGAAGTGTAGGGCACCATTCAGAGGTACCATTGGAACTTTATCTAGATAAAGATTGCTCTTTCATAAACTGATTTTCGGTTTAAAGTGGTATCGTTTTTTTAACTTGAGACTTCTGTGTTTATTCAGTTTTTCTTAAGGGTCCTGTCTGGCAAAACATTACTTCCATAAAGGGGCATGTCAAATAATTTCTTGACCAATAGGTAGGGTAGGGTAGGGTCTTTTTATTTGAGTCCTTAATTGTTATAATAGCATTCACTGTTTTGTACTAGAAAAAGTGTAATATTGTTGTACTCAATTGCAAGCAGATAAACTGTTGGGGTTTGAAATTCTAACTAATGGATTTTGAGGAATTTGGACTTTTGCTTTAAATTCTGCATGGTAATGTAAAACCATGCATTATGGAGGTGTACATTTCTTTGCCAAAGAATAAATGCTTTTTCATTTTCCATCTTTTGTTTTGGCTGTGAGAGTTGCTGCTGAAGTCTATTTTGTGCTATATTTTTCACTTTATCATTTACAAAGGAGTAGGTCTCCATGTGGAAAACAAGGTTCCTGAATGGCATTTGTCCTTTCTCTGAAGAGCTTTTGCTTTGAGAACTCTACTCCATGAAAAGGGTGGTGGTGTATTGGTCCAGGGTTGTGTTTGGAGGAGAGCCACTTGACTTGTGGTTTGACTAGTGTAGTTGGAAAGAGATTCTGATAAAAATGAAGGTTCTGTGTCTGGGACAATTCTGGGGTTAACCTTAATTTCAAGGAATTTTTTGTGACTTGAGATGGAATTACATCAGGTCTTCTGAGGGCCTTCTAAGAAGAGGTAATTTTGGCTTTGAAATCCTGTCTTCTGTCAGCAAAGTTTTGTTACGGAGAACTTTTTAATACTCTTCAAAATCGAAATCAAAGCCATTTTACTCTGTTTTGCAAATTCTGTTGCGTGTTGCATAAAGATCAAGATTGGTTCTGACTGGGTTTTCAATGGTTATCCATTTTAAAAATCGCTTAAAATGCATGATGAAATCTATTGATGTTTCAAAAGGCTCACCTCTGCTGTGCACCATAACTTGCAATCCTTTTTGTTTTTTCTTTACTGAGTTCATACTTTCATCAGAATTAGAAAGTAAGTGAAGATTTTGTATGAGTATAAAAGGAAAGTTGTTCCCACTTTTTTGAATTTGAGTGTAAAGCAAATTTGGAATTTTTTTTAAGCTGTTGATAGTTATTTACAGTGGAAGAAATTGATTTGGTGTCAGGCAGCATCTGCTATTGTGACAGTCAGGATTTCAGCATGGGAAAAAAATACGTTTTTTTGTGTGACAGAAATAACTGTCTTTGATAAGGATTTAGTACTTCTGTTTTAATGGAAAAAATCATAATGAGAGCGAGGAGAGTCATGTTGCTGCTACAGTTATATTAAACTTTGGTGGCTGCAAACTTGGTCTGTTGTTCTTACTCTTCTATGCTCCTGTGGTATTTTAATTTTGCTTATTGTGATCAAGTAGTTGGAAATCTGGCCTAAAGAACAAGGAGTTGACTATTACTTACACCTTTAGAGTGACTTTTTCAGATTTAAATAATGAAAAAATATTAGGACCTGTTAGTGCTTACTGATCCTCTTCATGTACCCCCAGTATTGTAAGGGCTTTGTTCTGTGATGGCTGTTGAATCTTTCTCTGTAGATAAAATATAGAAAGTCCATTTAAAAAAAAAAACAAAAAACACTTTTTTGTCTGATAGTGAATGTGAACCTTCAAGCCTTAGTGGTTGATTTGATTTGGTTAAAATCTTAAAAATTCAGTTTTTAACTATTGTCTTTTGTTACAAACTCTTACATTCCTAGTAAATTGATGTTCTCTGTACATCAAATTCAAAATGCAACTCAACTGATAATGTGGAGCCGCTGTCTGTAAAAGGAGAGTAGCTTTCAGTAATTTATCATATTATTTACCTTAAATTTTCTCATCCTCTTATTTCCTTCATCTTTAGGAATATGTGGGAGGAATGACACTCAAAGGTAATAATACCTTTGAGACAGCCCAATCAGTTAAGTCTATTTAATTACTATTTCGTCTCTAATTTAGAACTCAGATGTAAAGAACTGAAGTTTTAAACTTTCCAACTTTTTTTTCAGGTTCTTAACTTTAAAGAAAAGGGGGATCCTGAGGAATTACTTATGTAGGTCTCAGGTATGTGGGTTTTTCTTTTCCACAATTCTTTTCTGGCTTTCCTTCCCCCAGTCCCACTTTATCTATAAATGTTCTCCTTGATGTCCTTATCAATTCTGTTTCAGACAAATAGAATTAGATAACACATAGTTTTAGTACAGTAATGAATATTAAATCATGTTTACAGTGTTTGTACAAGTCAGGCTCATATGGAACTCTTTAATGACTTAGATCTTACACTCTAACCAAGTCGCCGCTGTCTTCTTGATTTAAGTTATGGTTTGACTGTGACTGTTAACAAATGCACAAATATCTTACATTTCTGAAAACAAAGCTTCCTGATCTGCCTATGATGGTACTGTATGCCTTAGTTTAACAATTGTCATTCATGAGATTGTAGTGGATGGGTCAATTTTGTTGAACTTATTAAATTATCAAAGTAGTACATCTTAAAAGTGGCTGCATGTTGATCCAATAAACTACTTGCTAACTGAAACTTTTATACAGAAGGATAACACTGTAAATTTGATTTTTATGTATTCCTTATTTTATACTGTACTAAAGCCTCATGTTATAGAATTCTGTCAGTTAAAAAAAATTAAGGACATCTCAATTAAGAAGTTTATAGATAAAGCGGAGGAAGAAAAGAAAGCAAAGGAATTAGAGAAAAATATGGTAGCAATTACCTGAGACCTACTTGTTTTAGAGGATGTTTAATCTTTTGCTTAAGTAATTGGAAAAATAAAAATAGAAAACTCCAAAATAATATAAATGATTTATTTGAACATATCTTTTTAGAGACGAATTAGTTTTAAAAGAAAAAAAGCGGGGGGAGGTAGGGGAGACACACAGATGGACTGTCCTACAGAGTTTAGTCATCTCATTGTGCAGTTGCAGTTGCTTTTTTTTTATTAAATATATTCCATAACATTCCCAGATGCATTAATTGTATTCAGAAGTCCTTTCACCGATGGCTGTGGACAGGGCCTGTTTGTTCTGCCTAGGTTCTGAGCGAGCCAGCTGTGTCTCAGCTCCGCTTTAGAAGATGCTCAGTTAATGTAGCGCTGAGGCCGAGGTGCATGTGTCATCTCTCTGCGGGGCTTACTGTCTTGGCTAATGTAACTGTGTGCTTTTGGGGATAGCTCTGGTTGTGCTTTCCAGATTCAGGACTAGAGTAGGTGGTGCCCATCTGTCCAGCCTGTGTAGGGACACCTATATTACCTGCTTTTTCCTTAGTTGTCTCTGAAGTGGTTCTCCTGTAGATGATGGTATCACAGTAGAGTTCAGAAGCTGTAATTATCACCAGGATTCTGTGGTGCAAAGCACTGTATAATCACAGCGTGAGCTAATTAGGATGCATGGATGCTCCCCCTCCCCAAATATCTTCCTTCTGAAGAGTGACTGTCAGTTTGCAGTAACAGACTAGATCTAGATTCAATATGTTGTAAAGTGCATTAGTAATACCGCTATATAATTGTAACGATTTCTTACCAAGTATTTTGCATAGGAAGCTCTTTGTAGTCCAGTAATATATTCTGAATAGGTGGATATATAACCTGCAGCTACACTTTCAACCTTAGAAATGTTGCATGGCTAAGAATCATTATGGATTCAAGTTGTTTTTTTTTAGTTCTGTTTACTTATTTACTAAAGACTTTCTAGTCTAGCAGTCTGGAAGGTGATGAGCCTAATAGTTTAAACAGGAGTATTTCTATTGTTTTCCTTGGTTTTGGATAGCAAAATTCTTTATTACTGCTGACATAATTACCAGTACCCATTCAGCATCAGCCATCTGAAATCGGGAGAAAACAGACAAACCCACCAAACATTAAATGGTATGGAAATAAGGATTAAAGAATTTGTATTTTAATAAACATCAACTTAAATGTAGACCTTTTCATTTCAGTGCTTCTCAGTGATCCAGTCTGTAACATTGTTGTAAAAACTGTTTCCTGTTCTGTTTGCTGTTGCAGCTTGCTTTCTTCTTCGCTAATACAGTGAGAGAAAATACATCCTATACACATGTTCTTAGTTTGTTCTGTGGGAGATACTGGGTAGGAGAGGGCAATAAAATTAATATTTTGATGAGGAACAAAAATAAAATCCTGTAAGAAACTGAGAGTGGTTTGGGTGTATGGTGTTCCTCAGTTGTGCACCCTCAATTCTGTAATTTCTTAATCTTCATATTTAATTCCTTAGAATTCCAGTTTCAGATTTTTAACTGAGCCTTGTTTCCTCTCTGAAAGGAGAAATGAGAAATACTGAATGGTACTACCAGCTTGATTCAAAAGGCTGGCATCACCGTAGGGACATGGACAAGCAGTGGACAGAAAAGTACTCACTCAAGTTATCACAGCTGCTGTTTTATAGCTAGCATTAAGTAACATGGAAATAGTGAAGTGGGATTTGAAGTGCGTGTTTTAAAATTATACAGTCCTGATTTTTTTCCATTGTGTGGTAACTTTGTTCATAATGTTGGAGTCATTTAGAAGTTGTTACTTTATTGAGTGCTAGACAAGGGAATAAATGTGTAAGATCCAAAAATCTTAAAAAGTGATGTTATTTATCAGTTAATATAATTCTGGAGGGAGTAATTCCTAAAAGCAATTAAAGTCTTGTTTTATTTAAAATTCCTTCTTATTCATATATTATAAAGATTAATAATATTGTTTGTTGTGGTTGTAGGATAGATACACCTGCATTGTTGTGTATGGCTCTCAGCGTGGGGGTAGAATGACTGTAGAAAATAAAAATAGAAAGTCTTCTTCCAAGGAAGATAAATTGCTAACAAAAAAGACTTGGAAGCTCTAGGACATATAGGTCTGAAAGTGTCTCCTAGGACAATAAACAGTCAGTTTGCAAAGATGTTAGTGGAAGGAGTCTACAGCTGAGATGACAGAATTACGCCAGAAAAAAGCCTCTCTGAGAAGTGGAGAAGTATTTAGAAAAGAGGTTCCTCTTACAGTTTCCTTTTCAGCTGAAAACAGAGTTATTGTGACAGTGACTGCTGTAGGCATGCTGAATTAAGAATGAGAATTCAGGAAAGCCTAATTTTGTTTTCTTAGGCAAATGCAGTTGTTGTTTTTTTTTTTTTTTAACCGAGTAGAACTTATATCTTGTAGGAGAGATAAAACTGCATTCTGTTGTCAGTAAGGATATAGACAGGTGGCTTGTTAAAGATTTTTCCATAAATTGAGTGTTTGGTTCTGTTGTTACTGTGTGGAAGACATGAAGGATTGTGTTCCACTAGTTTTAAGAAGGTTGGTGCATTTACACATAGGTTATCTCAGGTATCTGTGTAGGCATGGGAGCTGTGAGCTTAAGGGAGAGAAGCGTTGAACCTGTTCTTACATTCTTACCCATTGAAACACAAAGCTTGTTAATAATAATATTCTTAAGGGTCTGACTAAAACTTTATTCCTGTTTTTTTTTTTTTTTTTTTATAGGCTTTTGGTCTTGACATATTTTTAAGTAAGGAAAGAGCACAAGCTCTCTTGAGCTTCACTCGGAAAGTAACACGTGCAGTGTCAGTAAAATGTATTTCATACAAAAATGTTTATTTGAGATCTTAAGAAAATGACCAGTGTGATAGGCTGCTTACTTGCCTTATTTTGCGGGAGTTGGACTAAAGCACTTTGAAGATCTGACTTTTTAAAATGAAGTCATTAAGTATTTATACTTGAGGGACTGGACCCTTCTTGGACATCTTCATTGATTTTTTCTTCTTTGATTCTGCTGCTATTTCCAGAATAGGTTTGAGCAACAGGATGGACAGAATTCCATTGATCTCTTAATATATTTCTTGATCTGTAGTATTTGATAGCGAGTGCTTTGACTTAAATTGTCTAATAATTATTTCTGTATAGAAAGTATTTCAGTCTGCAGTACCTTGGGCAATCAAATGGGAGGAAGGACAAGCAAAAACTCAGAACACTTTGTTTCCTTCTTTATTTTTTTTGCTTAGTTGCCTGAAATTATTTTTCTTTTTTCAGAATGAACACAGTGATGGAGAAGATGATGGGCAACTGGGAGAGCCTCATATGACAGACTCTGAAAATGAAGATGTACCAAGGCAAAAAGACAGTGACTCAGATAATGAGGAGCATCCAAATCACAATGTAAGTGATTCAGACAATGAAGCAGCTCATGGAGGGAAAGACAGTGACTCTGATACTGAGGACCGTCCAAATCAGCATTTAAGTGACTCTGAAAATGAAGATGCCTTAAATCATCAAGCGAGTGACTCTGAAAATGGAGAACCTCACAGGGATCACAGTAGTGATTTTGAAAATGAGGAATCACAGAAGCAGCCGGCCAGCGACTCAGAGAGCGAGGAGGTCCGCAAGCAGCCGGCCAGTGACTCGGAAAGCGAGGAGGTCCGCAAGCAACCGGCCAGCGACTCAGAGAGCGAGGAGGTCCGCAAGCAACCGGCCAGCGACTCAGAGAGCGAGGAGGTCCGCAAGCAACCGGCCAGTGACTCAGAGAGCGAGGAGGTCCGCAAGCAGCCGGCCAGTGACTCAGAAAGTGAGGAGGTCCGCAAGCAGCCGGCCAGTGACTCAGAAAGCGAGGAGGTCCGCAAGCAGCCGGCCAGCGACTCAGAAAGCGAGGAGGTCCGCAAGCAGCCAGCCAGCGACTCGGAAAGCGAGGAGGTCCGCAAGCAGCCGGCCAGTGACTCGGAGAGTGAGGATGTGTCCAGACACAAACAAGAAATAGAGTCTGATGATAGTGATGGGGAGGAGAGGAAGGAGGAGGTGCAGAATGATTCTCATCATTCAGATAATGAACATGTGAGGGAAGGATTTCGGGGCTCTGACAGTGAAGAGGAAGGTCCTAAGAGACGAAAAATATCAGACAGTGATGAAGACGAGAAAGATGAGGAGAAGACGGTGAAGAGGAAAACAGCTATCCTTTCGGACAGTGAGGATGACAATGAGAAAGCACGTAAGGAACTTTAGTATGAAAATAAAAATGTGATGTGACAAGTAGTAGTGTTATAGTTAATTCATTATTTTATGAGAAGAAATCATCTAAGATAAATGTGAAACCACAAAGTGGTTTTACTTTTAGAGCACAACTGCTTTTGGAGAGGGTATTGTTCTAACTGCATTTCTATGTGAATGTGTATCTAATATTTTGGAGTAATAAGTAGGTTTAACAGAAGTAAAAAAATACTGTGCAATGATCTTGTTTTATACTGGCATCTGTTTTCATGCTGATTATTTCCGTTACAGTAATTTCTTTACTTCGCTTTTATTTCTCTAGTTGTTTTTTTCTCTATATTTTTTTAAGCTATACTAGGGGTGAGAGTAAGTTTTGAAATTACAAGTTTCTATGAATGAATGTACCATATGGAGACTTCAGTTACTGACTGAATAAAACAGATTTTAGAATGGACATGATTTTTTAAAATGGCAATTATTTAATGTAGGAATGCTAATCAGCTTCGTTCCTGTCCAAGTTGAATTTGAGAGAGAATAGCTGTTTGAGAGTACCAGTTGTCACCTCTGTTACTAGGGCAGGTAGTAATGCTTCTTTCTGTTGGCAGCTGCAAAAAAAGTACGAATCCTTTCTGATGTTGAAGAATCAGATAGTGATGCTGCTTCAGAGAAATCAGATAAAAGGAAGAAAAATATGGTATCAGATAGTGAAGAAGAGGAAGAAAGAAAAGAGAATGCTGGGAAGAAAAAAGAAGAGAAAGATCTGTTTGGCAGTGACAGTGAATCTGGAAATGAACAAGAGTAAGTGCTTCTGGGAATGTGAATTCCTTCAGAGTTGCAGGTAGTGACACTGATCATGAATGGGGAAATGGAGGAATACCAACCAGAGAATGAATGTCCATCTTTATTGGTAGTGTGAAGAGGAAGGTCAGTGTGGCGGAATGAAAAGTGGATCTCCATTCAGTCATACTAGAAATTTCTCAGAAAATGCAGTTCTCACTACTGCAGCGTAAATAGATAAGTGTTATTATTACCTTCACAGGAACCTGATTGCAGATATATTTGGAGAATCTGGTGATGAGGAAGAAGAGGAATTTACAGTAAGTGTTATTGTGGATGTCTCTTATTCAGTTGCCGGGTCTAATCTTCACGGGAAGCTATTCCCAGAATGCCTGCTGGGGTTTGCATTCATGTTCAAGGATGTACTGAGTTGGGAGGGAAGTTTTTTATCTGCTGGACTCATTGACGTAGACTTTGAGTTAAATAACCTTCACAGCTCTTCTACTAGGAGAGTCATTGGTCTGAAAGTCATAGGTGAAATTAGGAATCCTTTGTTCCTCTTTCAAATAAGTCTGAAGAGGATTTAGAGGAAGCTTTTAGAGTGTAAGAGTCAGGCATCTGAGTAGATGCTCAGTCTTAATCGCTACACTGACTTGCACTGTCTTTACCATCAGGGTTTTAACCAGGAAGACTTGGAAGAAGAGAAGGGTGATGCAGAGATGAAGGAGACAGCAGATGAGTCAGACTCTGATGATAACATCAAAAGAGGGAAGCAGTAAGTCGATGTGTTATACTCCTTTGTTAATAGCAAATGCAAGATTTGAGCAAAAGGGCTCCTCCAAACAACTGGCTAGACTTCATGTAGTGGAAAGGCAAGGAAGGGACTGTGTGTCTACAGAAAGCACGTTTTTACAGACTGACATAAGGTCCTCTATCCGCTTGTACAGTTTATTCATTTGGCAATCCATAGCAGATTACATATGGTGCTGCTCCAGAGAAGAGTATTTTGTAGTTCACATCAAAACCTGAATGAAACTAACATCTAATCAAACATCTAGCTCCACTTCTAGCAGTTCAGCATCAGGCCATGTGTAGGAGCATTGGAGTCACAGTTGTGTTTCTCTGCTGGTATAGGGGATAAGTTGTGGCAAGACTTGACCTCAGCTTCTCTCCTCTTTCCTTCTTGTCTGCTCTGGTAGTGTCAGAGGAATGTATTGCAGGTACAGGAGAGCAAAATCTTTGTCAGCTTCAGTGACAGCTTTAGCACGTTTTGAACCCTGGATGCGTGCATCTCCTTAGCCGTTTCAACAAGGTCTTACAGACTTCTGAGGGCATCTGAGAGCCACTGAAGCCCTTTGCTGGTTTCCCAGTTAGTGTACTAAGGAGATCTGATTATTTTACAGGGGCATTGAGACATAACGCTTGTAGAGTTCTTGGAGATTTTTGGAAAGATTATGCTAGAGAAATACAAAATTATTTTTTACAGAGACAGTGAGATCAACCTTCTTCTGACCATCAGCAAACTCTCTTCTTCCATTTCAGTATGGACTTCATGTCAGATTTTGACATGATGCTGCAACGAAAGAAGAGTATGAGTGGCAAGCGTAGACGAAACCGTGATGGTGGAACTTTTATTAGTGATGCAGATGATGTGGTCAGTGCTATGATTGTGAAGATGAATGAAGCCGCAGAGGTGAGTTTTCTAGGTTCCAAAGACACCTTAAAATTAATTTCCATTGTGCAGTCAGTAAAATAGAGAAATCTGTCTGGTACTCAGAAGTAGTAATCTGTACACTACTGAAAAGCTTCCAGTATCTAAACAACTGATGTTGTTTTGCTAGTCTGAATTCAGAATGTTTCTTCAGTTAAAATTTGGAGAAATTAATTATTTGTTTTCAAGATTATAGTTAGTTCACTTCGTAAACTCTGATCAGCTGAGATCAGCTGCCCTACAAAAAGGGATGAATAATCATGTTGCATAAAATGTATGTATATCAAACATGGAGATGGGGACTGTTTTGATTTCATTATACAATTATTAGCATAACTTAACTGTTTGTTCTAAGAAGAAACCTTTTTTGAAGTGCTTGAATGACAGTAATGCGGTAAATGATGGTAGAGCAGTAGAATTATGGGAAATTTTGCCTTGGCGGACTGCCTCCTGAAGGGAGTCATGTTTAATATGTTAATGTGCAAGGTTTATTAGGGTCTTGTCTTTTGTTACTGTTGTAGTATTGTTGGAGTAGCAGTTAAATTAACAGCACTGTGAAACTCATTAAAAGCAATTGGGGGGGGGGGCGATTTTAGAAGGAGGAGTCTTAAAGAAAATGTGTTTGGGGAGGAAGGGAAGAGTAAGATAGTGATCTGGGAGACAACTGTGACTTTCTTGGTCTTGGACAAGATGATGATCAAATGTTTTAAATGAAGCAATAAAGTTTGAAATACTGGAGAGAAGAAGAGGAGCTCCAGTGCTGTGGTGTCTTTAGTTGTTTAGCATGTGCCTATTAAGCTATTGTGGGGCAGAGGAGCAGAAGGGCATTAAAAGAGTCTCCTCCCTTGCAGTTAAAGGAACATTGTGTAGAAAGAACCTTCAGTGAATTAAGCACAAGTGGAAAGGTATTAACACAACAGGACATAAATCTGTTCATTGTAATGGGTCTTTTTGATATTTGATCCCATGATAGTGAGATAACAGCCTTAGATGATAATCCCATCATTTTGAAGCTGAGGCTGTTTCTGTTCTAGCACATGACGCACATTTGTGTGCTTTTATGTTAATTACACCATGCTTCACTCCAAACCTCTAGGTTATACAGTTATATTCTTAGATGAAGCAAATGCACGTATTTTCACTTCTTACTGGTTTGGTTAGTTATTTTTTGTTGTTCGGGTGAGATTTTACTATCAAAGTTTCTAGGTTGGCTATGCATAGCTAGCATGGAGGACCCTGCAGAACTCTAGTTTATTGCAATAGACCTAAATCAAAAAGTAGAAACACAAGTAATTTGAGGGGGAAATCTCCTAATGTGATGCTTTTCAGGAAAATGTTGATTAAGGTTGGGATTTTTTCTTTTTAAAGAGAAGTCGTTGTAGAAAATGTGTTTTGGAGCTGTAGGAAGATGGAGCAGGGTATAAAGTTAGTATAATCCTGCCAAAGGTGCACTTCTCCAGTACTATACCAACCTTTTTCCTGTAAGTGTTATAATGGATGAGAGTTGCTGATTTCTTGTTTTGATTGACTTGCAATTCTTCAACTCTCTACAGGAGGATCGACAGCTAAACACACAAAAGAAACCCGCACTAAAGAAGTTAACTTTGCTACCTACTGTAGTTATGCATCTTAAAAAGTGAGTCATTCTTCCAGATGATTATCATCTTGGGGAATAGTGGGAATTTGGTAGATAGGCTGACATTACAGTTGTACTGAGTATGCAGTGAAACACTTTTCTTAATTTCAGGTAAATGCTGGAGCTAGGTGGCCTCAAAAAAAAAAATTATGCCTAATTTTACCTGTTATTTTAACAAACTCAAATGTACTGTTGTGCTTGAAGAACCTTCAGATCTTAAGATCTAGATGTATTATATGACTTGATGGCTTCTCTGTGCTTTAAACTTTCTAGGCAGGACCTCAAAGAAACTTTCATCGATAGTGGTGTAATGTCTGCCATCAAGGAGTGGCTTTCTCCTCTTCCAGACCGAAGTCTGCCAGCACTGAAGATCCGAGAGGAGCTTCTGAAGATCCTGCAAGAGGTCTGAAACTGACTTCTAACTGTATTTGATTCATAGCTTCTCCATGGTTTTAGAGTCATGCTTTTGGGAAATGTGTGGTGATAACTACTGCAGCTGCTGCTGGTGGACCATGCAGTGAAATACAGGAGGAAACAAACAGCAAATTAGATTCATTTGGTTTAAACGTTGCATCATTTTAATGAGTATTCCTTATGTTGTAGATATGCTGTCTAGCTGAACAAAATTTGGCTAGGGAATTTCAAATGCTTAATAATTGTTACAAAATTTTTGCTTATGTTCACGATAAAGTGAATAGCTCTGCTAGTAGCAGGCCACGAGATGTTTCTGTCTCACATGAACTACTCATGTGAAGTTTCCCTATCCTTTATCACAGAGTTGCATGCTATGGCATTTCTAGATTCTCGATGAATCTAAACTGAGTACTCACTTATCTTCCCTCACGCTCAGTGGCTCATATAATGTGATTGTTCACTTTAATTAGTCTTTGCTGCATTCATAAAACTAGTGTGGCATAGACTTGATGGTGAAGCAGAAGTTAAATTTCTCTTGTAGCACCACTGCTTGGCTTTATTGACTGAAGCTTTAGAAATTTGTTGTTGGATAGGAATTTGCACAAGTTCTGACTGTGATATAGGTTATACCTGAATGCTTTTGCCATGTAAACTTTTATGCTTATAAAATGGATGCTTAGAAGGCAATAACTGTATTTTGGGGTGATATAAACACAAGAGTGTCTGGAGTAAATACTTTGGGAAACTTAGCTCATTTTGTGTATAAGAAACAAGAACATTAAGGTAAATTTTTAGGTTTTGGTCTTCATTACTTGAGCCTTTAAACTAGTTCTAAGCGGAAAAATGCAAAAATACTAATTTTTTCAAGATTATTGTGAAGGTAGGTTTTGGTTTTTGCAAAGTTCAGTGACACCATTAATGTTCAGACATTATTTCTTATTTTTTTGTGACTTTTCCTTTATCCTGTAGCTGCCCAGTGTGAGCCAAGAGACCCTGAAGCATAGTGGCATTGGACGAGCTGTGATGTACCTTTACAAACACCCCAAAGAGTCGAGACCTAACAAGGATATGGCAGGGAAGCTAATCAGTATGTAAACCTTTTGTCTTCCTTCAGTGAGATTTCACTGATAATTTAATTTCTGCATCAGTCTTTCTGTTGCATGTTGTCATTGTCTGTAGTAGAACTAACCCTGCAATGCAGGAATCTCATTAATCTGGTAGCTTTGTTTGCAGAGCTCTTAATGAATGCTGTTACATTAACATCTGCATGCACTTTTTTCTGTTTCTTTCTGTTTTGCTCTAAAACTAGACGATAGCTTTTCTGTTGTCCAAATTCTCTCTTGGCTAGTTGTCCAGACCTCATCCACATGTTAGCAAGGGAGGAAGGTGCTGCCAGGAGGCTGTTTATTCCATGGACTTCAGAGAGATCTTAAATGACCGTCTAAAAATTTACTTAAACAGCTGTAGTCATGTGTAGCGCATTCCATCCTGAATAACTGCAAACTGATTACAAAATTGTTCTGTTCTTTAGGAAATATTTTTTCATATTTCTAAAGTAACAGTCACTGTGGCATGCAGGTGTTTCTGACACGGAAATATTTCTAGAGCTGAGAGAGATTCCAAAAAAGCAAGCAACAGCAAGAGACTTTATGGATGAAAGCTCTTTCTTACCATCTACAAGGCTGGATTTCCCTTAAATATTGAGTTCAAAAGTTATCTGTTTGGTTGAAGGGAAGTACAAATGAACATTAAAAGCTATGTTTAGTCATCGGAATGGTTTGCAGGTAAGCTTGATGTGATCAGTGCTCATTGACCATTTATTTATTTATTTACTAGATGAATGGTCTCGACCCATCTTTGGCCTTACCTCAAACTACAAAGGCATGACAAGAGAAGAGAGGGAACAGAGAGACTTGGAACAGATGCCCCAGCGAAGGAGATTGAGCAGGTAGGAATAACAGACAGAAATGTGAAAGCTTGCTTTCTTTCCAAGACTCCAACAAGAAAAGTGGTATGTAAGTATTAATGGAAATAATAATGATTTCCGACCTCTCTTTTTTCTCTCACCACACTTGATTGTCTTTTAAAGTTATTATCTTTCTCCGTGTGTGGATGCCTGTAAAATTCTATTTTTCTCGCAGCTCTGGTGGTCAGACTCCCCGCAGGGATCTGGAGAAAGTGTTAACAGGAGAGGAAAAGTAAGTTGGATTTTTTTTTTTTATATTATTATTTTGACTAGAAAAAAAGTATTTTAATAGTACCGACAATATGCAGTTTTGAGTTTTTTAAAGCCAAAGGCTATGCCTTGTTTCCAGAAGTAGAACAACGTATCTGTTGTACTTCTTTCTGTACAAGATTTCTGTATCTAACAGCAACGTTTTTTTTCTGCAGGGCTCTTAGACCTGGAGACCCTGGTTTCTGTGCCCGTGCGAGGGTGCCAATGCCTTCCAACAAGGACTATGTGGTCAGGCCAAAGTGGAATGTGGAGATGGAGTCCTCCAGGGTAAGCACTGCAGGGTGGGGAAGAGCTTAGCCTCTGCTAGTGACTCTGTACCTAAGCTGTCTAGGAATAAGCCTGGGAATCTATCACCTTATTGCTGTGGTTACCGTACAATAAGCAGTTCTTTTTATGTGCCTCTTCTAATTTGAGTAGACAACAAGTTCTGTTACATGTCAAATTCTTCCACTCGGGTATCATTGCTTCTCTTACCAGAAAGAGATTTTCATGTTATCTGTTCTAGAGCTCCTCTCTAGGATGAGAATCTGATTACAAGCCTCTTATTTTTAGAACATTTTGAAATAAAGGAGCAGTTTAATAAATATGTCACTGATATTTTTGTATCTCTTCCATTTTTTTTTTTGCATCATGTTCTTTTGATAATATTCCAGTTTGTGAAAACTTCAAAGTTTTGGCAAGCATTAACAGCTTCAGTAGAGGCCTTTGCTTTGCTTTATTTGGTGCTTCCATCTACCTTGTACAGTTTTAATTTAAAGGTTGGAGTACATGGTGGAACATGTGTAAATGGAAGAAGTAATAATTATTGTGATCTTTCTGCTGTTATCTTTCCTTCTTTGCATTAATTGAGATATTGTTTCTAGCCCGGGACTATTAAGAGAGGTATTAGTCGCTTGGAAAAACACAAGAGACGGTTTGCTGAACAGAAACGACTCAGCAAAGTGCATCGGGCCATCAAGTTCAGCATTGAAGGCAACAGGATGCCCCTGTAGCCATGACACTCTGCCTTCCCCAAGTTTGAGAGGTATCCCTCAAGGGAGGTGTGACCAGTGCATGTGCTTCAGCTGTTGGCAGTTTGCACATACAGGAAAGGAGTGTGTACACCCTAACTTAAACTTGGAAGACTCTCCTTATATTCTCTAAAGTCTGTACCCTGACCTAAATGGTAACTTGTACAGGAAAAGATGTGCCATAGCACATAACATCTGCTATGATACCTGCCTCTACAGCTGCAGGGTACTCAAATGACAGGTATTAAATGAAAGTACCTGTACTCAAAAATAGCGTTGCACCTGTAGTTTTGGGTGCTTGTCAGATGAGCAAGACTAAGCATTGTGAAACCTGTTCTTATTTAGGTTCTCCAGGTTTGCCTGACCTGACACAGGAATTCTGAGCCCTTAACATAGGACTTCATGGCACTGTGTACCAACATCTGTGCCTGATGTTTTATGGGTACAAAACAAGATACTTTTCACATCTACTTTTCCAAGTAGACTGATGTCACTTTTCACATCAGTCACTTTTCCAAGTGACTGATGTGAGATTTAGGGGGTGGTTGACTGCAGGAGGAGAATGAGACCTGTACAGAACAGAGTGAGAAGAATCCCCTGCTGTGAATGTGGGGTGCAAGGAGATCAGTCATTGACATACATCAATGTGAGAATTGTTTTGGCAGTATCTTGTCTGCATTTCAGTTATCTGAGCAGAGGTGTCACAAACTAACAGTGACAGGAGGCTAGCACAAATGGTAGATAACTGTTGAGTTTAAGCTTCATATTTATTTGTGTTAAAAATCCTTTGAAAATCACAGTGAAATCCTAGATACATCTTCAGTGAATAGTTTTATGAATAAAGTTCATTTTAAATGAGTGTGTCAGGAGCTCCCTCCTCAGTGATGGGAACAAGAGTTCGGTTCCTAACAGATGTTTTTGTCAGATACTGTGTCATATTCTGGATATCACTTTTTCCCAAACTTAAAAGGTGTGAAGTTTCCATCATTGTTTCTGTTGTCTAGTTAAGGGAAATTTGCTTTCTAGGAAGTAAAGGCTATGGATTGGAAGGTCCTTGTTGTTTGTCTTCAGCGGCATTTCTCTACAGAATCACTGTATTATCTGTGTAAAACAACTGCTGTGTCAGCTCAGTTTTTCAGCTGCAGTTAAAATACAGAGATGAAATGCAGCAACTCTTCTAATAACTTGTATGGTCAGCTTTTCGTAGGCATTTCTTTTGCTTCCAACCTCATCTCCTTTTTTCCAATAATCTCTTGCCTTTTAAGTACTAATCAGTGACTTTTAAAATAAATTGCAGTTTGGAATTGATATGTCAACTCAATCCACTTCAGTTTCTGTGTAGACGTATCTAAAATCTTCCACCCACAGGAATCTTGTACGTGTGACATTGTAGTGAAGTATATTTCTGTCATTAAACACCAGCCAATATAGATATGAAGCTATTCCAAACTGTATGTTCAGCCAGCGTGTGAACAACTAACAAGTTTATTAATCCCCCTAATGGGAAAGCTTTCCTCTGTGATGTTTGTGTGTGGCCACTTCTGTGTACGTGATGCATACACTGGGGGAACTGTTCATCCACCTGGTGGGCTGAGGGGAGAACTGCACACCCCCTCCCGCACACCAGGGACTTCCTCAGCTCCCTCTTGCAGGTTGAACCTTGCATGCATTGCTTTTCTTGAACCTACGGGACGTCTGCTTTTTTTCAGTGGTAATTATTAGTTTTATTTTTTAAGTTCCAGGGGACCTCTAAGAAAGGGGTGAGTCGACTGGACAAACAGATGCGGAAATTCACAGATATCAGGAAAAAAAGCAGATCGGCCCATGCAGTGAAAATCAGCATTGAGGGCAATAAGATGCCATTGTGACCCTTCACAGAATACCCCATGATCTCTGCTGTAAGACAATACACCCATAGACTCTTTGGAGACCTTTAAATTTTTTTAACAACTTTTTTTTTTTTTTTTTTTTTTAGTGAATCTTTAAATTGTCGGTTCAGGTTCTGGTATAAAATAATGTCCGAGGACTGTGAATTTGGGGACTTCTTTCTCCTGATTGTATTTAAACTTGCTCTATTGTGTCCTTTGTACAGATCACATATTTGTTGTATTGCAACACTTTAGACAATAAAACATCTTCTGTTTTTTTGGGGGGCTGTCTGTTAATTGCTAAAGACAGTGTATGTGTGGAGTACTGAGAAGAGAGTGGATAACTGAAATTTGAAAGAAAAAAAGAAAGTGTGTACTTGGTGTGTAGAAAAGCTGATAACCATAAATTTTCTGTTTACCATTTTTCCATTTCTTATTTGTTCAGTGCTTTTTAATTATTAATATCAGTTTATCTGTCTTTGGAGATCTGCATGTTGGACTTGATAACAGAAATATTGCCATCTTCCACTTGAAGGATTTTGTTTTTCATGAACGCATGAGGTGAAGTTCAAAAGAAGACCAGCAGGCTGACTGTGAAAAATTCCAGCTGCTTCCAGCTAAAAGGCTTGATGTAAGTAAGACAACAATATTTCACTTCTATTGATCCTTTGTGCTAACAGCAGAGCCTTCCATGGTGACTGCTGCTGAAGATCAAATTACTGCAGCTGAAGGGCTTTTCTCTGGGCTTTTCTCTGAAGCACAATAGCATAGATTATTTGTACAGTAAGCCAGACTTTTGAATCAAGGTTATTGAGACTGCTGAAGAGGCCTATCAGATTGCTGGGCACTTCTTTTTTGGTGTGCTTTATTCTTAGATTGCCTGTGCGGAACCTTGTCTGCCGGGTTTGATACTGCCGTGACTTCATTTTGTACAGTTGAAAGACATTTAATTTTTTTTCTTTTGTTTTGCTGTAATGTTTGGGTAGAACAAATGAGTTGGCTGTAGCCCATTAATGGCTTTCCGAAAGGCTTATTTACCAGTGTAAGGAGAAGGTTCCTATCTCTGCATTAGGTAGCAAATGCTGCTATTTCTTTGGCCCTGGTGCTGCAGAACAAAACTTTGTACTTCTGCTTCTGTACTGTTACCTCTGAAAGTGTTTTTTTGTGCTGAGCTCGTCACCAAGGAAAGGACTCCTCCTTGCATGGATAGCTGGCCGTTGGAATTTCAGGAAGAAAGTTGCCTTTGTTCCAGAGGAGCACAGCCCATTTGCTTATGAAGACTGTAATGTAAAGTCTTTGAGGTAGGGATCTTGGTGTGGACTGACTGAAAGCACTTAGCACCTCTGGTGTCTGCTGGAACTGATAATGGAGCGAATGTAAGAACATGGATGCTTGCACTTTAAATATGCTCCTCTTTGACTGGAGAGGACTGTGATGATAAAGTAAAGCTGTACGTCAGGACCCAAACTTCGAGCAAAAACTGAAAAAGGATGCCTGCGCTGAAGCCTGCTAAAGGAATTCCACTTGTAAGATTACTTCGTCTACTCTTACCAGGTATACTTATATGACTCAGTAACTAATCTCAGGTGTGTGGTTTTTTTTAGCATGATTAAGTGTTCCAAGTTTTTTTTTAAGAATTTATTGAATGATGGGATTCCTTACTGCCATATTGGCAGGTGCAGCTAGGTGAAAATAAGTGAACTGTGTATCTGTTCCTACCCAGGTTCTGTTTGGCCCTGAAGGTCTATGGCTTAGGATGGCTTTTTACTTTTTGTTGTTGTTGTTTTTGCAATTTTTTTTCTTGTAGTTCCAGTACTGCAGGCTGGTACTGCACTCGGGGGAGTGGGGGCTAGCTTATCTTTAGTTTTCTTGAAGTGCAGACCCTGGTGGTCTTGGGTTGTCCTAATAGACAGTTTCCTGTCATCAAAATTAATCATAATAGCTGTATATCGTGTTCTGTAAGCCAGGCAAACAAAAAGGTTCTGTTTCTTATAGAAGTCCATTATTCCCACTCCATAAGGCTGTGAACAAAGCTGAAGAAGAGAACTACTCATGAGCATGACTTTTTTTTTTTAATTAGAACTTACTAGTGAATTGTAAGAAAGGTCACAAAATCAAAACATCTTTGGCCATGGGTCACAAAGAAAGACCACCTGTTAATTGCAGCAAAGTGATTCTGTATATGGCAGTGTAGGTACTAAAAGCAGGTAACTATGTGGGGGATCGTAACTCTGGCCTACAGGTATCTTGTTGCATCTGCATATTTGGCATTGAGCATTTTTTTTTTTGAAGTATGTGGAGCTTCTTATGATGTGTGGGGAAATAGCCTCTTAGAGGAATGGCTACATGCACATAGGTAACTACTGGATTCAGCATGGTGTTTCATAACCATTAAGCCAACACTACTAGAAAAGCACTTCCTTTTCTAAGTGACTAATTGACATACAGGACCGGTAGCCTGCTTTTGTGATGTGAATATAGGTTTGAGAAGCAGTAAGTTTATCTTTCTCTTAAAAACAACCAAACAAGAAACCCAAAACCTTTCTAATAGGAAAGTTACATAGAAGAAAAGTTGCAGTTGTCTCCTTTGTAATTGCAGGAATAGTTCTTTATTATACACAAGTATTCAGCTTAGTAATACTTGAGTCTCCATTTACCATAATTTGTTAAATTTTTCTTTAAATTTACAGATAGATGTGGCTTTATAGCATTAAGGACAGGAATTGAATAGTGTCTCAGATTGAAAGAAACACCGTAATAAAAAAAAATTGTCACTGTTTTTAAAGGTGCTATTAAGAAAAGTTAATGGAAAACTTTTCTGAATCTGATACGCTTTCAACAGTCTCTTTAATCCATGGAATATAGTTGGATACTCTTGTATATACACCATACTTTCCTTTTTCAGCACAGCCATCACCCCAGCTTACAACGCCTAAAAGAAACCAAGTGTTGTGGTAAGATACTGCAAAAGGGCCACCGCTATCGCCCTTGCAGGCATCTGCAGCTCCAGTGGTGTAACCTGCACAGAACATGTTATCAGTAATGAGTCTGTCTGTCGACTGCTGACAAGTGTCCATGTTGACAATGGGCAGCCTGACTTTCATGAGGAAGCGCAGAGTTGAACCTCTGGCATGAGTGGCACCCCATCCACTTACCATCCCTACTGTTCCTTCCTCAGACAGCAGGGCTGCCAGGTTAGGGCTGGGAAGGCAGATGGGAATTACATACTCGTTAAAGATAACGTCACTGCTCAAGTACAGCAAGGCAATGTCACTATTGTAGTCATTTGAATCATAATGTGGATGTGTCCAGCTCCGTTCCACACCAATCTTCTGTTCCTTCAGTTCTCTTTGATACTTGTCAAAGTCGCCTGTAGTCAGGACAAGTTAAAACATTAAGTGAACTGTAAATGGCCTGTACTGTATCTTCAGGGGGCAGTAGGAAGTACAGTAGATTAATGCTTTGACCTTTTGTGCCAAGAAGATAGATTAAAACAAATCAAACTCTATAAAGTAACTTCTTATACTGCAGCTGTGATCCTGCAAATCAAGTTTACCAGTTTCTTCTTTAGGGGCAAAACAGAGTTATTGACTGGATAAATAACCATTTACAGAGATTATGGATCCCTGTGTAGGGCTTTTACCATAAATAGTGCCAATGCTTTTTAGTAGGAACTGTATTTTGAACAGTTTGTCTAAGCTTGCAGTGGAACTCAGGAATATGACACAAACATTAAGATGCAGCCATGGTTAAAGCTGAAGAATTGTTCCCTACCAGTTACCAGTGATGTATTCTGCTTGCTCTAGCTGCACTTCTCTTTTCCTGAGGTTTCAAGCACAAGATTTTATTTATTGCAGCACTCCTACTGCAAGGGGTTCGAACTCCTGCTATTGTAACCTATGCTATAGTACATTACCAGGGTACAGGTGCTTTCTGCTCTGAGGCAGTTCTGGGCATTGAGAAGTGAGCAGCTCCCTAAGAAATTAATCTTAAAGCTGATTAAAAAGCAAAACTGACGAGAGTAGACCATCTCCTACAGGAATCTTCCTTCCTTCTGAGAGGTACCATTGCTCGGTAACCACGCACAATGAGTTTGCAGAAACGGGAGACAGAAAACTAAATTTCTGCCATACAGTATCAAGTTCTCATTAAAACAAATGGGACCAGCTGGAGTACCTTTACACTTAACTGGTGCCAAGGAAAAGGCAGAGTTCTGTAAATCTAGGTCAGCTTGGATGTGTCTGCTTGTTTCTCAACCAAACCTTGCTTATGTACAATGCAAAGCATATTTTAAATAAGAGATTACCTCTAGGTTTATAGAATATACAGTGCATGAATTGTACTCACCGACAGTAACATGGTGCGGTCTGATGAGATCAAGGCAATGAGCAGCTGTGACCACCCAGCGACTGTTGATTAAGCTCCCTCCACAGTATCCAATATCTCTGCTATTTCGGATCAAAACCTGTAGGAAAGAACAGGAACAAAGTGTTGTTACCAGTCATGTGGTATTAACAAGTACATGTGTAGACTTACCAATTTGGTGCTAAGCACTACAAAAATGATGATGTTAAGACTAATGAATCATAAAGCTGTGAAGAGCAGAACAGTGCAATGACCTGAGCTCAACAAAGTGAAAGAAGAGTAGACTGGCATTCATCTAAGGAAACAAGTATCTGGTTTTGTTTTTACATGTGGCTTCAAATTGGTTGGGGAAGGCGGAGGGGGTAACACAAGGTATATTTCATTGATACTTTGGTTAAAAAAAGACAACTGTGTTTGTCTTTATGAACAAGGAATAGAAAAGGCTTTCTAATTCTCCCAGTTGTCAAGTGAAAGTGGAAGCAAAAGTAGAAATTCGGAAAATTTATTTTTCCTTTTACTGGTAATAAACTTCGGAATAATCTGTAGAGAAGAAAATGGAGACATTAAAAAGTCATATTGCTTGGTCTTGGAAGTTTATCATGTCTATGCAGAATGATATGCTCCTTCAGTGCCTCAGGATCTCTCTAATAAAGTAATCCCTGAACCTGTTACTTCACATGTTAAACCGAGGAAAAATCTTAAATTGATACTCTGCAGTTTCAGTGAAGTTAATCATCGAATGGTAGATAAAGCAGCAACAGTCTGGTCTCTTACCTTGGTCTAGTGCCTAGAGTAATGTCATGTTTTACATCAGCCATATTGACTTAATTCTATGTACTAATAACGCTTCTAATTCTGTTCAGTAGTGCTAGAATAAAACACTGAAAAGTAGCAAAGAAAACAAATTACCTGAAAAATTCTTAGGATATGAAGAGCAAGAATGGAAAATGTTAACAAGAGCCTTTTTAAGAAGAAAAAAAAATTACTACAAATAATTGAGATCATGTAAATTTAAAATTTCTTGGTGGTAACACTTTGTATTTGAGGAAGAAACTGTATAGTTTAGTAAGCATTCAGACCCTATTCCCCTCTTGCACCCCAAAACTTGGGCTCATTTCCTTAAGTGGAAATGGGTAACGTTCTTACTGCAAGTGTGTAAGTTGGCAGAAACCAACACAGTTTAGCAGTAGTGACACTTCAGCTTGCAAGAGTACAAAATGAGTGCATTGTCTGTACACACTGAGCGTATGATTTTTCCATCTGTAAAATACCTCCACATCTGTGGAAAGGGAAAATTTCATGTTAAAGCAATAAAATTGAGTGACAGTACCCTGAGGTTTCTTTACATGTATGTTAACTTTCTAAGCAGAAGCTCAGAAATAAAAAGCAGTATACTGAGGAAAGGGAGACAATATAAAGAAGAAGCAAAAATTACTAACAACAAAACCCCAAAAAATAGCAGGAGAGTGGAAACACGGGAAACACTTCAGCCAAGTTCCCCTATTTGTCACATGTTACTTGCCTTCAGTTTTGAGCCCTCAGTTTTACCTTCTTACCTGTAACAGGTATGAAAAGCTCAGTAGAAGAATCTCACCTGGTCACAGAAAACTTTTGTGAAAATACCATCAGCCTTCCCAGAAGGAGTCAAGCATCAAGAGCACTCAGAAACAAAGAATCTGAATAACAGCAAGAAAAGATCTGATGTATTTAGTTAACAGAGAAAGTACTAAGCTGTGATCATAGAAGTGCAAACATCAAGGCTGGAGGCAAGGAAGAACGATGAAGATGACAACTAAAATGCATATGATCAAAAAGAACTGTAGAAGTTTGAGAAATATGTTACCTATAAAAAAAAAAAAGAACACCTTTATAATGACTGGTGAAACCTGCTACACATGGACCCAGTGATCAAGCAAGCATGCATTCAGGTCTGGTATTTATTACCTGCCAGGGGCAATGTCCACGATGACACAAAGTTCCTCCGGTTACCCTGGAGTCATTCTGCTCTGAGGTGGAACTGACGTTTATCTGGTTGTACCAAGGCACGTCTGAAACGTTTCCTGCATCATTGCTCTCAGTAAGACCATCATGCATGTTTTGAATGGCCCCTGTTTCGTTTTGGCCAATGCTCTGCCCTGTTTGGTTCTGCCCAGCAGCGTTTTCCACCATTTCTTCCTGCCTGGCAGCAGCTGCTGTTGCCTCATTCTGCTGTGCAGGGCCCTGAGCTGGCTCACTCCGCTGAACCCCCTGCTTGCCAGGCCTGGTGGTCCCCTCCATGGGCTCATGCTCAGGGACAGCAGCCTCCCCCAGCTGCTTCTGGGTAACAGGGCCCACCAGTGTCTCAGTCCAGCTGGAAGCATCTGCTCCCACCTCATTTTGTCCAGCACCATCCTCCATGATTGTGCTTTGCTCAAAACCATCCTGTAATGTTTCATTTTCCATGACAGCACTTTGCTCCATCTCAGTTTGTTTAACTGTGCCTGCCATGCTCTCATTCCATTTGGCCACATCATTCCCGCTCCCACTCAGGTCCCGTGGGATCCTTGCTTGCTCCAGAGGCTCTTCCTGCAAAGCACGCCTGGCTTTAATCAGGCCACACGGAAAGGGTGCTGGAGGGAGCAGAAAAAAAGCTTTAAGCTTAGGGTGCTTGGCGTAGCATCACACTCAAACACAAGCATAGCACCTTTCCTGTCCGAGAATGAAATTCAAACTGACTGTAAGATCCCAGAAACAGCATGGATATCTTGATGTCAACCTTCCCCCCACCCCCATCACCTGATCAAGGTGCATAGAGTTAATTACGGAGTTAATTACACAGCACTTGGCCTTTTCTGAGCCTCCAGGCATCAGCTGTGACTGGCTACTGTGGAGCAGCCTGCTAAGTGCTCGCTTCAGGACAGAAGCCAAACCCAGAGCGCCTGTTGTGACCAGATGCCTTAACACAAACTTCTAAAGAACCTTGCAATGAGGTCATGTCCCCTCTCCTCGTAAAATTGAGGTGTAGCTTTGTAACTCGGTGGCATTGGTCAGTCTGTGCTGCTGTTAGAATGAACAGGCCCATTGCAGACTGTACTGCGGCCCCCGTGCCCCACACATGCTCGTGGGGACACTAGATTAGAGAAACGCCTGACTAAGAAGCACCTTAAAGTAAGTGAAACAGACGTTTTCTATACATTAAGTGCAAGTTATGGTAGCTAACGCAGCTACAGAATGTGTGGCTCTTCTACAGCTAGTGAAGAGAAAAGGCAGTGCCTGCAACTTTACCTGCTTGCACGCAGCTCTTCCCGTCCTCGTGCAGGGTGTAATCCTTTGCGCAGGAACACACCACGTGGAAGGCGCTCCTGCTGTCCCTGCAGTACTGCCAGCACCCGCCGTTCTTATACCAGCATTCAAACTTCTCTGTGACGGGAACACAGAGGCGTTCGCTTGGTTATTGCTACGAGCAGACCCTCAGCAGCTCACGGCTCCTAGTACTACTGTTACAGGAAAGAAAGTGTGGCACAAAGTAGGAAAAAAAATCTGCTGGAAACTGGCATGGAAACAGCAGGAACTAGTTCTTATGGGTCCAGAAAAAAACACCCTGATTCGTGTAGCAAAACAAGCACATTGCTGCATATCTACTTTAGACCTGTTGCTACCATTTTATTATTTATTTGCCAGCTTTGTCCTGAGGCCGCAGCTGAGCTCTTGGCCTTTCTTGCCTGTAAAGCACGAGCAAGAAAATGCCTGAAGGCCACACTTCTAAACACACCCGCTGCTGATCCTTCTGCAGATCTCATCTACTGTATCGGGGCAGATTGAAAGTGCTGAGTAGCTGGGTGGGGAGCCAAGTCTGCCAGCAACTGGCTGAGGGGAAGGAAGGAATGAAGGATGGAAAAGAGGAAGGGAGGGCAGAAGGGAGAGAGGGAAGAAGGACGAAAGGCAGAGAGGGGAGAAGGGAAGGAAGGCAGGGAGAGA
>VXAA01002091.1:8064-22247 GCA_013399115.1 Anseranas semipalmata
TTTTGGAGCCGGCTGGAGCTGGCTCTGACCTGACATGGGGCAGCTGCTGGGCTCTGCTCACAGAGGCCACACCTGCAGCGCCCCTGCTGCCAAACCCTTGCCATGTAAACCCAGTACATACACACACATACACATCCATATAAAATGTGTATATATGTGTGTTTACATATATTATGTGTTTGTGTGTATACACACATATATACATAAACACACACATTTATTTTTATAGTCCTTAATTCCATGTCAAGCTGAGACCTGAGTACATATATCTGGCTCTTCCTTCCTCTTCCCTGCAAGATATAAGGGAAGGAAACCAAGTAACTGGACCCAAAGAAGTTCGCAAGGAAGAGGAGCACCACAAAGTTTCCCTGGTTTTCAGTCCAGCTAGCCACTCCTTTATGGTCTATTTAGACAAGCAGCTTCGTCACTTCAACAACAGGGAAACAATGGGGACTTTCCGTAAGCATGAACTGTGTGAACTGTGTCTACAGCCAGTAGACTTTGCTGGTAAAGACAGTGTAGATTAGATCTAAATATCTTGCTCCATAGCAGACCCCTCTTATCTTTATCCTGCAGTCTCCAGCTGTTTCTTATACTTCATTCAGATACCCAACCAGCTCTTAAAAGTTGGACTGAGCAGCCTAATAGAAAAGATGTAGGCTCATCTTGGATCTCCTTTCTGAGAACAGAAGCATTTGGGAATTCCTGTAGCCTCAGAGGAATTTAGTCAGCTTTTAAACACTGCATGCAAAAACAGCAGGGTGCAGAGGGAAAAATTTTGAATATTTCCCCTATGCAGTTTGATCAATACATCTCAAACCAAACTTCCATGTTAGCTACAGTTCACAAATTAACAAAACTAACGTTTTTGAGCAAATGAGAAATAGGGAGTCATAGGAAAAGGGGAAATAAAACTGCTATTAGATATTGTAGCTAGAATTCAGATACAAAGGTGGGACTGAGACATCCAAAGAAAAATCCTACAGAGTGAGTTGTTCTTTCTCTCACTCAATTCAGTGAGCAAAGTAACACTCAATCTTTTTCCTGTTAGAAGTTTCTTTGAGACTTACATGTTGGATTTGGAGAGAAGGCGGTTCCTCTTGTTTTCCTTTCCTTAACTTGTTTTCCTTTCTTGAAACTGAATGGCATTTCTGTGTTTCTGGTAAGATGAAAACGACTGGTAGCATGCATCAAGCAAATGAATTAATTGAATAAAAATGCATCCCTTCTCACATTTACATGGATGTGGTTTAGTTAAGGTTTTTAAACTCAGAGAATAAAGAGACCTTAATCCTAGAGTAGCAGAAAATCAATGGTTTTCCTATTTGAGGACTGGAGGTTTCAGCCGTGGATCAACAAATCCATGCCATTTTGTGGCTTTCTCTATATAAAAAGAATCATTAGTCCTTTGAGTCAGTCAAACCTCTGAAAGAACTTATGTCCTGTTTTCCCTCCTGGAATAGCACAAAAAACCTTCATGCTATTTCTAGAACCTCTTAACTACAGGTAGATGGGCAAACATCTTTAATTTATTCACTGCCAACAGTATGTCTGCATATTCAAAAACATGTCATTACAGATAAATATAGACATGCAAGAAGTGAATATATAGAAATAAATACTCTTTACATTATTTTCATAATTAATGTGTCCTGTATATTTTGAAGAAATTCCTTTCATCAAAATGAATATGATGCCTTCTGCTGGAGAGTGAATACTCTAAGAAAGGTCAAAATGCATTATCATCTTATAATAATTATGAATACATTTTTTCCCCATAGCTGTAAAGTAAGGCTAATGCTGCAATTAGACACATCCATGTACAAGCTGTTTCTTTGGACTAGTACACAGCAAGTTCTGTAGCAACAGACTAAATAAGATCTCCTAAAAGCTTATGAGATTTTACATAGACCTTGATCTTCCCTTTCCACCATATTCTCCAGCTTTCATGTCAGCATGTTAATAAGTGCCCTGGATTGCTCATTAGTTTGATGGTCTCTTGAGATAGCTCAAAAGTCTTGAGATAGCTGAAATTCTTGAGCTAGCTCGAAAGTGAAGGAAGCATTTCACTGAATAAGCTATCAATGGCAAAGATCTCCATTTTCCAGGTATCATCGTGCCACATTAAGGTTCATATCTAACTTAACAGTTTTTCTGTTCCCTTTACTGCATAAAGCATGATTTCTTTCTGATATTTGTATTTAGGACAGTAATTAGATTGGAATACTATTTGAGCTCTGAGAGTATTTATCCATGTATCAGAATTAAAAATAAAAAACAAACAAACAAAAAAAACAAAACAAAAAACACTTGAGTAGCGATCCACAGTAATAAAATATTGGTCTATACGACGTACGTGGCAGCTTTCTGAAAGTAAAGCAGTAGTCACCCAGCATCACCACAATCACATAGTGTCATCACAACTAGTATTAGTCTGGTCACTGGTCATTGTTTGTCCCATTATAAGTGGCAATCTATAAAAGATGCTGAACTAAAGGTTTCAGCTTAATTATTGCACATACAACCTTGCAAATGTAGCACAGAACATAAAACAGTAACTTCCTCAGCCTGCAAATACACTGGGGAATGAGGACAACATACAATTTGAATAGCCGTGTTCTCAGCACAGAATTCAACATTAACTGTATATTCGACTGCTAATTTTACAGCACAAATGGTGTTATTTAGTGCTGTCACATTTATGGTTGATAATTCAGCACAAACAACTACCATGTCCACTCATTACGTTAGCCAATGGTAGAACAGGCAAGCAGTTGCACTTAAAAATGTACAAAATATGAAACTGATTTCAGTCACCTGATGTCATAAAACACCTCTATGCTAACTCCAAAGGAAAATGGAAAAGGGCATTGCACATGCCAAAAGCCTTAATTGACCTTGAGAATGCAAGATCCCAAACTGGTCCCAGTGATCACGCTTACTATTCCCTACACAATTACAGACACCTACAGCTTTTTCCCACACTTGCTCCTACAATGTAGTTATGGGCTGTAAGCACAAATATCTGTGATAAGTTAAAAAGTGAGCCTTTTAGAGAAATAAGAAGAAAAAAACACCGTAATATAATTCCATAATATAAAATAATATAAGGACTAAAGTAGTCAGAGTAGTTATTCAGTATACAATCAACTTCATATACTTACATTACCTAGCTTAGAGCTATCTCTTCAGAAATGGAAGAACTGTGGGAAATCTGGAAGGTAGTGCAAGGTTCAAATAATCTATTTTTAAAATAATGCAAACATATGCTAGAAAAAGGATTCTATTTGTTAATCTAATTGGAAAGCTATGCATGCTGTCTTTATATTATGCCACTCGTATATTATTGAGTAAGAGCTATTAGCAATCACTGAAAGACATTGTTTTCACAGTATGCAATGTGGTGATACAATGATCCAATCTTTCTCTGCTCAAGTCAAAAAATAATCTTTTCAAATAAATCTGTTTTTAAATCATATGAGCATAAAAACTTCAGGAATGTCTTATCTTGTCTAGCTCTTCCCATATCTCCATATTTATACAGCTATTTTGGGAAAAGAAAGATGAACAACCTTTTGTGAAACTTTAGAAGAAATACAACACCAGTCTGAAACCACGTATGATAAATCTCAGACCAGACATAACCTCTAGAGAAATTTACAAGTTTTCAAGTTACATTATCTTCATGTAACCTTATAATTTATACCAGCAGTCCCAATATGTTAAGTTTCTCAGAATCTAGTTCATGGTGTCAGTGACAATGGCAGCTCCTGATTTGGCTTGCAAGAGTGGATGTCACAGAGTAGAGATGGTATATTTGATGGCATGATTTTGAAATATACAGGGACTTCAGAAACAAATTCCTATCCGTTTCATAACCTCTCTTGAAAGAAACATGACCAAGAAATGTGAGCTCTACAAACACCTGAGGGAACCATTTAATGGTCTCCACAGACACAGTAGTAGGTGTGGAAAATATTCAAGAGAGATTTTTAGATGAAAATATAAATGCTTTGCAGAAACCAAGGCATTTTGAAAGGCCAAGATTTCAAACCAAAGGAAAGAGCACAAAAATAGGTAGAAACGGAAATCACCGGAACACGGCACTATGCTGTAAAGAATCAGTATGATTAAAAGGGTTCTAGGAAAGGCAATGCATGAAGAAAGGATGATCCTCTATTCTTTCAAACAATGCTGGATGCAAGCAAAACGAGAATATGGGAAAAAAGGAAGGTAAATGAGACAAATGAGCTTCCTCCCCAGGTACAAATTTAAGCTCTTTTCACCAATTCGGGAATACTGAATCTTCTGCAATCCCTTTCCTCTCCTACAAACTCATAGTGATAGGGAGAAAGCTGTGGGCTGGGCTGCAACTGCTTTCGACACTGAGCAGCAAGGCAAATGAAGCCTGAGGCAATGGAACTGCACTGACAGGAAACTAAATGGAAAGTGTTGTATTAATTACCATGAAACAGGTAAGCTCAGGGAGTCAATGATGCCAGCAAGGATCCTGTCACTCTCCAATCCTAAACAGTTAACTGTGGTTCAAAGAGCTGAGTGCATCTGCTTTGTCTCATGGCAACAATCACTGGTAAATCTTTCTGCAGACCTTGAACAAAGACAACACAACTAGAGCACTTTAAATTTAAATGAAAACCTAACAATATTTCAACAGCATAACTTTCAACTGCAAAGCATTTCAAGAACATTTCCCCTCTCCATGACAATCCTCAGAAGAAAAAGTACTAGCTTGAGTTACGGTAGAGCTCCTGCTAACATCTGAACCAGTTTTCTTAACACAAGACAAACACAAAAGAGCAATGAAACCAGCAAAAAGTTATAAAGACATTTGGTAATCTTCAGGGCTGACTCACTCAAATTCGGTGATAGAAATATCTATATCAAATATCAGTGATATCAAATATCAGAGATATCAAATATCAGTGACTTCAAGTTCTGGCAAATGGACACTGCCCTCAGACTACACCTGGCCTGTCATTTACTGACTGGCAAAGCTAGATTCTCCTCAATAAAAGGCAAAATCTGTAAAGTAAGAAAACCAAGAAATAAAACATTGAAGAAACACATAAGAAAGGAAGGCAAAAACTTTACAGTTGAATTCCAGATACCTGGAATTTAATAAAACATGAGAAATGGTGGTTAGAAAATCGATCTTAACAAAAACAACCAAAGAAGTTTTAAAAATTGCAAATGCATAACCCATTGAAAGACTTCCATCATTGCAGCTTGCTCATAACCTATCAAAGTTTACCTTCTGTACATTTCATGGAACGGTTTTAAATTGAGGGAACAGGTTTTGTTTTCACGAATGAAAGTTTTTCAGATGCCAATGTTTTTATTGAGCTTGAAGGTTTGTCTGGTAAGGCAGTTGTTCTCCCTTGACTACTCAAATTAACCCTGACCCCGATTCCAATGGGAATTTAAAATTTGTAAAATAAGTCAGATTTAAGCCTGAGTTTTCATTTTCACTGTTTCAGCTGAAATCAGTAGGAGCTGGGGTACTCTCATCACCCCAAAGCTGTTCAAAGATAGCTCTCAATAGAAGGTGAGGCGTAATTCTGTCTTTTCTAAGTCCTTGATAAAGCATAAAGCTTAAGGGAGTAGGTGAGATTAAGTGAAGCACAACATTTAACATGTACCAAAACGAACTTGGAAAGCAAGAGACTGTTTAATGCTACACTTAAGCCCAGTGTCCCAAAGTGCTCCTGTTCTCGGATTTGTTGGCAACAAGGTGGGTATTAAAGAGTATGCAGCAGAAAGACAAGCAGATTTAAAAATGACCAGAAAGGTTTCCAGAGAGGAGACTGACAAGACTGGCACCACAAATACATTAATTACTGATTGTTGCTAAAGTAATAACTGCTACTAAATGCGAGTCGTGTTGGATACACTACTCAGATTTTTTTACAGTGGTCAGAAAGAACCTTGAAGGGTTTACAGCTACTGTAAAACCTCCTTTGATGCTTACGTCTACAGAAAGACAACAGGACTCTCAAGCATTTCTCTGTTCTTCAGACATTTTTCTGCAAGTACTTCTGGAGTTTACAAGGCCTAAAGAATTGCCAGCTGTCAAGGACAGGTAAAAACAACTGCAAATGCGTAAGAAACACCTGGGATTTTTTATTGAACTATTTCTAGAACAAATCCTGAAAAAAATGATGCAAATAGTTAAATATTTGCCCTTCTCATACTTGAGATTTCAGCTTAAGAATTTCAGTATACCTTTATCCATACTTACAGAATTAAATTCAAGATACATGAATAGTAATTATTTTTTAATTAAGAACTCGTTACTCTTCTCTCAGACTACAGATTACCAGACATAGTACTATCTCAGTAATCATCTGAATACTTATAAAGGCTTTTCTAAATTGCATTCACCTGCCTGAAGTCCCAGAGAGTAATCTTTTATCTTAAACTTTTGAAATAAACTGAACATTATGAGCAGATTACAGAGTTCAGATAATGACCTCTATTCACTTTTCCAATAAACTGATACAGTTTTTATTTACCTTTATGCATTTTTTCATTCAAAGATTAAACATGCTTCCAGTTTTCTGATGACTGCATGAAAATATAGAATATTAATGCAGATACAATTGTCTTTATACATGCAGTTTTCTGAAAACAGATGACACTTCTCACTGTAAAAACTCATGTCCCCAAAATACTACCAAAAAAAAACAGAACAAAAAAACTAATTTCTGGTTATATCAAAGTTTATCCTCATAAATAAAGAAAACAACAACTGTATTATTTGTCTTAAAAGATATTATGAAAAGCTTCCATCATATCAGGGGAAAAAACTTATAGGTCCCCCCCCCCCAGTGGCGGGATCCATATTTTGTGAAAAGATTATCCACTCAATTTTTTCAAGGCTTGACATACTTTTTGAAAAAGTACAAAATTTAACTTGACAAAATTTAAAGAAATCTAATGTGGGAGCTGATATTTGAACTTCAATACTTTTAAAGATATATTCATTGATTTTTCTGCAGCAAGGAAGTCAACAATTTTCTTCCAATTGTTGTGTTTACATGACGACTTAATTCTAGCCAGCAAAATCACCTTGCTGAAATTGTTCTCCAGTTAAAAAAAAAAAAAAAAAAACCTCTGTTTAACTGTACCGACATCAAAACAGACTTTTTGTTACACAACAGATTTGAACACAGTTGGTAAATCATGGTTTTGTTCAGTGTCAACATGGTTTCACTTTTTCATGGGAAATCAATTACTAAAAACATAGCTAAGTATGCAAGAACTTAGGACATGCTTGAAATAGATTTTTTTTGCAAATATAGGTAAGCATATCCTCAGGTCATTGTTGTTCAGGCAAAGGTTTCCAAAGCAGCTCATTTTTCCAATAAGCTGTTTAACATAACACTAAAGCATGAGGTGATACACTACATCAAAACCTCTGATTTTAGAAAAACCTCCATAATTACTGATTTCACATTTAAAGAAAAAAAACTGCTTGAAGACCTTCTAACTACAGACTTATCAATAATTACAAGAAAATTATGACTCTGTAAACAATCCATCACTTCTTTTTCATGATACACAAACACTTCAATGAGATAGTTTTTGTCAGGATGAGCCAGTGAAACAAAAATAGATACGCTACAAATGGATTTATATAGGATGTGTTCATAGTAAAAAGCATGCACTACAACATATAGGTACAGAGCTGTAAGATTTACTTTCAAACGATACAGTCTTGGTGTTATTCCATTCCTGTTTCCTAATCATTCAGCTTGACTATCAAATTTACCACTCTGAAATTCTGTTTGCGTTACAAAGTCACTTCATTGCTACAAGAATTGTACTTTAAATATCTTCACATATTTTCCATGGCTACTTTTCTTTCAGTTTTTACCTCAATTTTTTTCTTCTCTTTAATATCTGCCTCTACTGATTTCCAAATAACATCCATCTTCACAAAGTAACATTATAGTTTTGAGTGTCATTCAATCATAGATGGCCAACATCAGATAGAATATTACCGCTGTTGATCTTGCCACAGATACTTAGGACATACTCAGAAAATACTGCACCAGTTTTTGCACAAAAAAAATCAAGTATTATCCATTCTTAATGGTAATATATTATTTTTAGAAACTAACTTCTACCGGCAGGTATTTATTAAAATGAAAACTCATCATGATTAGTTCTGTTTTCTCATCTAAGTATCAGTATCAAGCTCTAAGTATCTAGTGTTGCCTTGTACTTCAACATTCAAAGCCAAATTGACAAAATTTAAATCAATACGACAGAAAAACAACAACAAAGAATACCAACAAACAAAAACCTTCCTTCAACTTACCACTCAAATCTACCACACAGACTACTTTCATTGAGAATAAAATATGTATAGTTCTTGCTATATTTGGAATTCAGTTAGTGGAAAGGAACTCACGACTGACTGCTGAAAGTTTTCTAGTAAATTACATTAACTATGGAATACCTTATTTACCTCCTCAGCATGTATGTAAGATGCTAAGTTGTGTAACTAACAAAACAGGCGCCCTAGTTCCATCTACTGACCAAATGTTCTCAAGTAAAACATGTCACTTTTGTCTTACAGGGACTGCTTTAGAATTTGTTAATGTTTGAAATGTGTTTTGAAGACAAATAAACAAAAGCTTTTCTGTTAATTATCACAAATTACAATGTTTTTTATTGCGACACTGTAGTAAAAATCTTTATTCGGGTTTTAGGTTTCTGTCTTCCCAAAGCACACTAAAAATAAAGTATTTCAAGATGAAAAGAAAAAATTCCACGTATTAAAATATAGTGGACTGCAATAAACATATTAACATGATACTGTACATTTCTGTGTTTTCGCTGTGCTACAATAGAATGCTATGCTGAATTATGGATTGCAAGAGACTATAAAATAAAACATATTATAAAGGCCTG
Organism: Anseranas semipalmata; assembly: GCA_013399115.1. Lineage (NCBI taxonomy): Eukaryota > Metazoa > Chordata > Aves > Anseriformes > Anseranatidae > Anseranas > Anseranas semipalmata. The sequence continues at coordinate 17,005 of VXAA01002091.1, forward strand.
CACATTAAGAAGGTGTTAATTATACTCCATAGGCAAGTTTGTAGATCACTTAGTTTGTGCATATCATAAGATCAGGAAATCACGACAGCCTTTCCAGTTTAAACTTACCACGTAATGGGCAGTCAGAGCTGAGGACTTGGGGCACGACCCAAAGTGGCACTTGACTGAATAGTAACAAGGTATCTGTCTCTTGTTTGTCATTTAAGTCCAAAAAAGAGTTATGATGACAGAAAAGGGAGGGCTGTCAGATAAAAATAGAAGTAATACTGTTGCCTGAAATGTTTATGGACAGAAAATGAGCAGGTTTGTCTTTCTCACCAATGACATCAGTGAAAGCTGGGGGTAGGTGAAGCAAGGAGAACCATACCCAACGGTGGCAGCACCCTTTCCCTGCACCCCCCGCCTCTTCGTTTGGGTGGAGGAGAAGACAGCAGAGCAGCCAGCAGTTCCTTGGTGGGGACGAGCCTCCCTAGGAGAGGGCTGGGAGTTTCCATGTCACTTCCACACCATGATAATGCGCGGACAGTGCTGATTTGCTGAAAATAAGGGGAATGCAGTGAACACGAGCGTTAAGAGAGGTTTAAGAGTCGCTGCTTGGTCTTTCCCTCTGGTGGCAGAGGAACTGCTTTGTCACCAGCCAGGATCCTGATGACAAGGCTATCCTTTGGTACCAGTTACTGAGATGCGGGACTCCCAGCTTGCAACCCCTGTAGCAGGGGTTGCTTAATTATTCATAGAGAATGAAACAGCGCTGTGCCCTAGCACTATACAGGCACAGACTTTAACTTCCCTCGGGCAGAGAAAGAATTATAACACAGGCAACTGGAATATTTTCCACTGAAAAACAGAACACTTTTGTATACTTAATTTCAGCAAGGAAGAATGTTCCTATTCAGTTCAATTCAACTATATGCACTATAAAACCAAATAATGTTTAGGTCAAAATTTCAGAAAACAATGCAATATAACAAAGATCTGATATTTACCTAAGTGAGAATTTTTTTATTCCCATTCTTTTAGTGTTACATCAAAGAGTGCTCTCCCAAATAATACATAACCTAGGCAAAGATGACTGTATTATACATGACTTGTCCTCAGCTTTGGTAAAGCTAGGATTGTCACTCATATACTTTGGAAACGAAAAGAGTGCAGCTACAGCAGAATTAATCTATATACAGCATTGTATGGTATGTTGCATAGAAACCTGTGCAATATTTATCAAGGCTCATTTACTTTTAGAAAACACAGTTCCAGGGTCAAAGCTATTTGTGCATTAGGTCACAATTCAGTAAATAGCTTTAACCAAGACAAAAAAATAAAAATAAAAAGACAGAAATCAGAACTTTTTCCATCAACACTTTCCTTCAAAAAGTTAAAATCCAAGAACATTTTGTTTTACAGGCAAGCTGAGTATTCCAGGCTAGTCTCTGAATATCTGCACTTTGTTCATTTTGCTGTATACAGCCATTTTTGGTCTGCCATTTTCATGGCCTTGATTATACTTGGCCTTTGTCAAAGATTTAGATCTCACTGCATCAATATAATTCCTCTCCATTACATACGTTCTGAAAAAGCAAAATAAATACCCGCGTCCTAAATTCACCTTTAAAAACATTCTCAGTAAATAAGAGTAATTTCGGAGGCATGTTGTGTTAATGGCACTAAATGTCATTGGGAGACATTTGCAGGAAGTAAAACACTTATTCCATCATTTCTTCCAGATCAGGTCCTAGCATGTCAGCATTAGCCTCCATGCGCTGACTGTGAACAAAACTAATTCTATACAAGATGAGGCACAAGTTAAACACTTAACATGAGAAGAACACATATATCATGAACAAATCTGTCTTTCACAGACTTGCTACTATTCCCATAATTAAGGTAACAAACAAAATATTAAATAAATTTCAAGAAAAATAGTTGAAGCCAATCTAAGACAAGCACTAGTTCTAATATCAGATCTACCAGAAATGGGTAGAAAGAGCAAACGTTGCAGAAGTGAAGGCTGTGAAGATGTCAGGAAGTCAGTCACTGTATTTGTGTAGGAGCAGCTCTACAATAAGCATTGATGTCTCCATTGCTTAATCTTAATTAAGCTAATAAAACAGCAGCAGCAAGCCTCTTATGCTACTACCCAGCAAGTTCTGAGTATCAAAAACAATGGAACACAAAGCCTATGCACTGAATAGGAAAAAGGGAAAGTAGTTTATCACAAAAGCAGAAAGAACACAGCATTCCATCTAAAATATAAAGGAAATAATTGTACAAGGGTTTGTTGAGATAACTGCATCGGAATAATGGCTTCAGAGTTAAATATGTGAACATACCACTGTTATTTTGCAACACTAAACAGTCAAATTATGGTCTGGGTTTCAAGCACAAAAAAAAAAAAATCAACCTGCCTAATTACCATGAGGAGAAGAGTAGAAAATGTACCCGAACGTGTGAAAACATATTGACAAACAAACACATAGAAGATGTATCGAAACAAAACAGAGTTTTGGAATTCAAACCTTTTGCAGAACACACTAAATTTGCATCCTTTTTTCTTTTCTTTCCAAAGAGAATAATGCCCTAGATGGCCCAAACTAATGAAAAGCTTACAGCCTTGCTCAGAGCAAATATAGGGCTGTGCCATATCATTAACTCTTGTTACACCTGAGCAATTGATGGCTTGTAAAAACAAAGAAGGCTGAAAGACCAAGTGCCAGTAAGCAGAATTAACTACCAACTTCTCATTAACCAACCAGTACTGTCGGAGGTCAGTCTGGTAAGGAGTTCATAGGACAAACAAACATCCAGGGCCAGGAGCGAAGCAAACTCAGTCAGGATGGTAATAAACAGATATTGGGGCTAAGAACCAGACCCTATTAGGCAACATTAGAAGCCAGATTGTGAGAAGCAGACTTGGGAACAACCGTGGAGTGCATCCATAATCAAGTGCAGTGAGCATCAAGAAGCAGAAACCTCTCACTTACTGAATGGATAAAATAAAAGCACCAATCACACCTGCAGCCCCATTTCCAGCTAGTCACACTTGGGCCTTTAGGTGCAGGTCAGGATGGGAAACAGCTGACAAGCCTGCAGCTGTTGAGTCTCTGCCCCCTTGTCAGCACTGGTTGGTTAATGAGAACTCTGAAGTTTCCTTTAAACATTTCGGGATATGATTAGAAGCTTACTATAGCATAAAAGATGATGCATATCCTGTCTGTGCAGGGAAGTTCACTGACCAAATCATGACTTTTCACAGAAAATAAGGGCACTGAGGTCCTCTGTGCTTGCTACTGTCGGCAAACAGTTGCACCCAACTTAATTATGCCAACAAAGTTTTTTTACATGTGGTTTGGGGCAAAGATTAAAGAGTACATCAGGATTCAGTCACAGTTCAGGCTGTTCCTGAAATACAAGTTATAGCTGATAACGTAGTACAGGCATTTATCTACAGAAATCTGTGATAGAATAAAAGGCTTATATCTGCCTCGTATTCCATTTCTTTCAATATCTCAGACACTCTTTTAAATGCTTTTTCTTTGCCTATAGAGTTAGTGCCAAGAAGTGGACAAACAGGAGTGAATGCTGAGTTTGCCTCTTTTAAACTAGAAACTACCACATCATATCATCTTATGATCTCATCATAAAAGCTTTCTCTGAAAAATTGAAAGGTTAGCTCATCAAGCAGAAAATACAAATAATAAAAAAAATGTTTTTCCTTCACTGTTGAGATCATGAGGATTTATCATACACGAGTATTTATTTTTAGCCATTTTCCCCATCTAACCCGTTATGCTATTACTGTTGCAGTTTGGGGGCCAGGCAGATTTAGTACAATGACAGAAAAAAATAACAGTTGAGCAGCTCAGTTGGAGTCCTCTGTTTAAGGGGATGGAATTGTGTACTACAAGAAAATGATTGATTGGCTGCCTTACCATTAACAATTTGCCTAGGAAGAGTGATTCAACTACATCTAGAAAGGCTTAGAAGCAACAAACTGAACATGCTCCGGAAGGATTATACTGTACTTTAAACATATGTTGCACTACAAATATTGTGACATGCAATACCGACCAGTAAAAGGCTAAGGACTGCTTTGCTGCTGTTTAATTGAACATGAGTAAAACGACAGTGTTCTAGATACAAGGTTTACTATTGATTTAGATGTCTGCATCTCAATTACTGTTTCAATTTTCTTTCCAACAGATTCGAATGGTACCATTTCTTAGTGACCTCCACTAAGGTTCATGTACAAAATAAGGCTGCAACCTGTTGAAAAGGGTATTTATTCCTTTATTTTCATATTATCCATACTGAATGAATACTAATAAAGGAGAATGTGTAAATAACATCACGCTCGGGAACCAGATAAACAGAATAACCAAAATGAAGCTACTAAATTATCTAAATGCATGTAAAAAGTAGACAGAATACTGACCAGGGTAAAACTAATTTAGGTTTTGTTTTTGTTACAGTTCCATTAAATTCTGCAAGAGTAATTTGAGAAATTCAGAGTAGCGCAGTAGGATTCAGCATAATTGCCTATGATCATATAAATCCCCACCTGCAGAAGTTGTCTACAACCTCAGCACTGCGATCAGCCTCATTTTCCATAGGCCAAAGGCCAAGGAACCATTCAATCAGCCAAGAGCCAGCAAAATAAGTGTAGTAGGTACAGACCAATTACACTTCAGAGAGACTTATCACTAGCAAAGGCTAATTAATATCTTTACTCACTCCATCTAGACTTATTTTAGGAGATAGAAAGTTAATTCTACTTTGTAAGTCGCAAGAGCACTACCAGCTATTAATGCCTTGCCAACAGCAAGTATCTCACTTTTCTTTAATGTGCCATTGTTAGCAACCTCTGCAGCATTCACTTCAGAGGATACACCTTGTCTTCATGCCTAGTAGTATTTCAATCCTTGTAACTAGTTCTCACATTGGGATTTGGCCTGCTGGCATGCATTTACCCAGTTTGTTCCAGAAAATACCAGGAAACAGCAATTAAAAGAACCTGATCCTTCCAGAAGGGGCAGAAGCCCACGTGAAAACTCCCCTGGGTGAGCCTCCAGGTTCTTCTCAGTTGCCAGACGTGCATTGAACTGAAGCTCTCAGCTGCTCCAGCTGGGGCTCTGCCAACATACAGATACAACTCGGACCTCTGGCAAAGGGACAAACTCCACCTTGTCAAAACTTTTGCAGATGGCCTCTATTCAATCCACATACTCAAGAGAGCAAGACTGTTTAAA
>VXAA01002091.1:22264-33750 GCA_013399115.1 Anseranas semipalmata
CAGTGTTAGCATGAATAGGATTCACTGAAGCTTGTATATTGAACATTTTCTTTTCTGCGTATTTCTGATGGACATCTGGTTTAGTGGTATTCAGAATATCCATCCTCTGATTTTTCAGTCTCTGTTTTGCCTTCCCCCCCCCCGCCATTCCTCAGTTGAAGCAACCATCATCTGCAGCCTGGACTATATTTTCAAGATTCATTCCAATAGGCATTGAGAGGAAACAGGAAGGACGGCATCCCGTGGGAGGGACCCCACGTGGAGCAGGGGCAGAGAGTGACCGTGAAGGAGCGGCGGAGACGCAGCGTTAGGGACTGACCGCAGCCCCCATTCTCCGTTCCCCTGTGCTGCTTGGGGGGAGGAGGTAGGAGAGGGTGGGTGGGGGAAGGTGTTTTAGTTTGCTTTTAGTTTCTTACTGTTCTAGTCTGCTAGTGATAGATAATAAATTATATTAATCTCCCTGCGCTGAGTCTGTTTTGCCTGTGACGGCAGTTGGTGGGTGATCTCCCTGTCCTTATCCCAACCCTTGAGCCCTTTCTATCATATTTTCTCTCCCTTTTCCTTTGAGGAGGGGGAGCGAGGGAGTGGTTGTGGTGGAGTTACTGCCCAGCAGGGTAAAACCACCACACCTAGCACCTAGAAAGGGTGTGGAGCGGATAGGCAAGTGGCAAATAGGGCACTGCTGATACACAGGTAAAAGTTTGACCTCTGTCTGGAGACCAAGTAACAGAATTTGGTCCAGAAAGTGGAAGGCAATTGAAAACAGCAAGAACAATCTGAAAGGAGTAGAACAAGGATTACAGTCTTGCAGGTTGTGCAATTTACAGGTCCCCTATTAATATATCAATCAACCATAAACAGATCACTCATGGAAGATACTCAGATTATGACACATTTACTTTAAAATCAGATGGTAGTTTTTCTTAAAGAACAAGTGCATTAATGGCATAGTTTCTTATGTCTTACTATGTTCTGCATTACGAAACATACGAGCTGAAACCTGTTTCTGAAATCTTTGGTGTCTAATGGTACCATATGCTGATAATATGCCTGGCACAATAATATACCCACAACACAGGAGAAAACACATTTTTACTGAAACTGACTGGTATAAATTTGCAGTGCTCTGTGGGATAAACAAACCTAAGAGTTATGGATTGTAATCTATTCTAGCAGACTATCCATATAAACATATTAAAAAGCTGGCATTTGCAGTGCAGATACTTGATCATTGAAAATTAAAGCTCTGTTGTACAATCACTCAGAAAAACAACAGCCTTCTTTACAGCAAAACTACACTACAAGTAGGCAATGTGTTTTGTTTTTAAAAAAACAATTTCCTACATTCTTTTCACCCGTAATGAACAGATTTCATCTTTCTTTTTAAAACAAACTGCAGGACAAACAATTTTTCAAGTAGTTTTTATCAGCATAATCTGTTAATATTAAAGCTGTCTACAGAACAGATACTCCCTAATGCATATGGGTATAATAGATGGTTTAACAACTCCATAATAAGGAAAACAATTTAAATCAAGGGCTACACATTTCTTCTCAATCACTTTCCAATAAATGTTTTGAAAGCAGGTAGCATAGGCTTCTTGCTTCTCAGAGGCAGAACTGTTTTTCAGTTCAGTTGGCCTTTCTGTGTTGTTCATTCTCTTCTCAGCCCTAGCTGAAAAAGCATATTGATTGTTACCTGATCTTATGGCTCTTGCTGTACCATCAATGTGGCATGACAGAAGTGCACGCTGAACATCCAAGCCTTACTATGGCTGAATAACATTACCTCATCGGTGGGATTGAGCAGCAACACCACTATTCTCCCTGGCAGCTTTTTTGTTGTTTGTTCTAATTCTAGTGGTCTGAATAACATGCATTAATATACTGAAGCAAAGTGGCATTCTGCATAAGGTGGTGTAGAGGAAAGTCCTTCAGTTTGGGAGCTGGGGAAGGGCTGTCACTAATCTTTGAACGATTTAGGTTGCTGTGCAGAAAACTGTCTCAAGCAGCCTTTTCTGTACACTCATTCTGAACTGCTTTTTGATTTGCAAGATCGGTCTGATTTCATGATTGCTTTTCATGATTTGGTGATAAGAGGCCGAAACCAGCAATGTTGTTTACTGCTTTCTTGCTGGACTAATAACCTTTGATTATATTTACTTAACTGGTAGATAAAGAGATTTGATTACCATGGTGAAGGCAGTGTATTTGTTCATACATCATTCGACATGCATTTTCCTGTATATAATACAGAAAGCAGTATTTTGTCTTGGGGTTGTTCATATTTAGAGAGGATAAATGTCAAGTTTCTGACTCTTACTTTAGAAAAGTTAGCCAAAGCAACTAGCCTAGGAAGACTCTAGGAATTTCAGCAGTCTGTTTTCCAAACAGACAAATATAACACACACCACTGCTGGTCTTGAGTTGGTTAAGCTGATCACTGCCAAATAGGTTCTGAAAAAGAAGGTCAAGTAACAGTAACTGTACTTAAAACCAAGGGTAATGTCAGGGTGAAAAGAGTTTGGGCAGTTGTAACGGTGAGTTATAACAGGAAGAGCTGCTGCCAAGTCTCATGAACAGAAAACTATTTCATTCTATTTTACATGCCATTTTGACAAAAGATAAAGTCATTAAGGCCTAAGAAAAACAGTCCTCTCAGTTCACCTCATTTGTATCTATCAATAATTACAAATAGAAAAAAAAAGTGAGAAATGAGAACATGTAGGCTTACAAACGCAGGCTATGACAGATCAGACTGAGTTTCTGAAGAGAAAAAAATCTTATTTCATTTATGCTGACTTAGTGACATGCCCGCAGGATATTAACACAAAGACTACTCACAAAGGGTTAAAATAAAATAAACATAAGATTGAAGAAAGCAAAACCAAGATCAGGAACCTGACAGACACAACCACTGTAGGTGCTGTGTCTTACAGTCATCAGTAGGAAGGCGGCACCAAATGGCATGTGTGAGCATCTGACCTTTATATCTCTGGCTCCATTAGTTGTCAAAATGCACAGATGCTGCCACCGTCAGGAGCAGCCATCTAAAAAAAAAAAAAAAATTCTTTTAGCTGTAGATGCAGGCATGCAGTTGCAGACTGAGAGGGCTTTGCCATTTTAATCACAATATTGCTCTTGATTACTTCTGTGGTCTTGAGCAAATGAGCTCTTTGCTTTAGTTTTTGCAGCTGTATAGGGTGAAGACAATACCAGCCAACCCTAGAAAGTGTTGCAAGACGCACTATTCAGTAGGAGTTTGAACTGAATTCTCCTGTATAAGCATCGCGTTTTATAGCCAGGATGAATGCAATGGGATAACTAGCGTTCCAACTGCCCTCTCCTAACTACTTTCTTTTTGTTCTTTTTAAATGCATGCAAACAATCCCTCAAAATTAGTAGGAACAATGCATGCTTACCGAAGGGAGAACAGACTTGTGTCTCTTTCTCCAACCTAGAAACCTCCATTCAGTAACCTTTGGCTTTGTCTATTGCCAGAGTATTATTATCAGTAGATTATACTTACATTTTCATTACATCAATATATTGTGATGTTTTTACAAGAGAAATTATGCTGCTGTAAGGAGCAAAACTTGTTAGGTTATGTGATAAAAGCTCATCTGCACACCCACACAGGAGCACAGGGAGACAGGGGCGATGGGGACAGCCCAAAAGCCCAGAGGAGCTGGTTCCAACCAGGCCCACCCCAGGAGCCAGCAGCCCACCTCCACAAGCCCAGAGGAGCACAGAGCCACAAAGGCAGGCAGGAACCCAAATTAAGGGCTGAGAGGAAGGGACGCTCTTTCCAGGCACTTCTGCAGTCTGCCCCAGGAAAGCCTCAACCCCAGTGTCCATGTGGGACACCCATCACTGTGAGTCATGGGGAGCAGCAATGGGAGTATCCCTCATTATGTGAGGCAGGGGCAAAGCATGTGGGGATTGCACAAGACTTGCTATAGGATGTATTGGATCAGACAAATCCTCATTAAAGATCCAGTAACCAAGTCTCCTGTTTCCTGGAAGAGTGCTTGGACTACCTAATTTTCATGCAGTAAACAAAGAATCCTCAGAGTGCTGTTTGGTCAGGATTTTTATTAGAATGAGCAAGCAACCTAATTTAGATGGCTTGTCCAGGAGGCTTACAAGAAAAAGTTAGCACTTCTAAGAAACTTAAACCATTTGTTAAATCAGTGTGGATCTGACCTGTATTATACTTGACTCACCTTGGTAAATAAGAGCCAGCTGCTGAAGCCAGCAACAGTGTTCATATTATAAACTGTTTCTTTAGCTTCTCAGGGTGATAAATGGAGTTTGTTTTTAAATCGGTAATGTCATCACTTGGAATGGGGTGAGGTTTTTTTGTTTGTACTTGAACAGCACGAGACCCTTCCATCCTTCTTACTAAATAGCATTGGTATTCTCACATCATGACCATTACTTGTTCTGTTCACGTTCAGAATCTTTTTAAAATTGCTTCAGAGATCTGTGTTTGCAAGTAAACTTAATTGGTGTTGATCATACTCACAAAACTTATTTATGAATTAAGCATAAAGGTAGCCAGAGTATAACTCGGGCTTCTACATGTGCTGAAGAAAAGGAGGAAGCAATAAAATACACAGGGACACAGATGATGAGGATCCCTGCAGACAGTTTAAAGAATAGCACATTTGGACATATAAATTATTTCGAATTTTGTGTGCACAGCTTGGGGAAAAGAAAAAAACATGGGAAAGAAGAGGTACACTTTCAAGAAGAGCTACGTAGTGCTAGAAGAAAAAAGACAGCATCAAATTGTAGGTGGCTAGAGTAATAGTGACAGGGAAGGCCCCTTGGATTTTGGTTATACCCCAGAGCACTCATTTCTCTCCCAGAACTTACACTGATCCTCAAGTTTTTGTTGTTCATTCTGTGTGCTCTCCTCACATTTCCATTTTCAAAGCTAGAATTGATTAGAATGCAGTGGGAATGTGCAAAAACCACGCATCTGCTCTCACACAGAGAGGTATGAAGTTGCGTGCTTACCAGAGGAGGCACAGAGGCTCATACATCTGTATAATGCAGAGGCTCCAAGGCTCAGCAGCCCAATGCAAGGGACAACAGAAAGACAACAAAAAACCATCCCTTCAGTACACTCATTTCCTTTGGTCTGTAACATCATACCTAAACCTGTACTTTTTAGTTCCGTAACTCTCAGATGTTCATTTCAGACACATTAAAATTTTCCAATGGAAAGACAAGACTATGGGAAGCAAATATAAACCTACTCACAGTATATCTGCCTTCTAAATTACTTCTTGTGGATGCCTCAGAAGCAGCCCACAGACCTCAGGTTGAAAGCCATTAATTTACTGCTTCTGACCTTGCAAAGACCTCCGATGACCTCGAAACTTTATCCCACAAGCTCCCATGGAACTTCCAAAACCTACTTTATTTTCAAAAAACACAAGATATACAGTAAGCTGAGAAGTATCCCTTCACATTTACTGGTAAGCAATTTTTACTTATTTATTTATTTTTACCAATCCTAGCAGTTCACTGGATTGTATTACAGTGATTTTTCAAGGACTACTCAGCAATTCACAGCAAAAACATCAGTTCAACATTTCAGCCCAAGCCTCTAATAGAAAACCCAACATTCTGCTAAGAAAAAGAAATCAGCAAAAATCCCACCTGAACAAATAACCCAAATGAAAAGAACTACTGAACGGATAAAAGGCCTGTATTCATTTCCCAAGTGATGAAATATAATAAAAATGTTAAATTAAGTACTTAGAACTACTAAATAGTCAGAACTGTTGTAGGCCGAGGCCGTTTTTCAGTTTAAATACCATATGGGTGGATGTGTTTTTCTTTCATTTACTGGAAACAAAAATCATGCTATGTCAGCATACAGACAGCTAAATAAATCAAGGGGGTTAGTTAAATACATGTTAAAAAGTTACGGAGAAAAAGGACATTCCTACAACATATTTAGTCTTCCTGCAAGGTTTGCTGGAAAAAGGCAACCAGTTTACAGAAAATGAAAGGAAATGAGAAGTTCTGATGAATTTATGAAGGCAATTAGTCAAAACTGTAAAAAGACGGTATGAAAAAGAAAAACAAATGCTGAAATAAGAGGAAGAAATCAGAAAACAGAATGAAGAAAACACTGGTAACTGACCACGTGAAGTCTTCCTCAGTTAGGCACACAAGGATGAATAGAAAGATTATCATACAAAGAAGAATCCTGAAAATACTAATTTTGCAGCTTTCACACTTGGGGTGATTTTTAACAGTTAAACACAGAGATCACATTTTCTAATCAAGAGTTCAAGAACTCTTCTGGCAGAAACATGTTACTTCTAAAAAACAAGTTGTCGCTACATTATAAAACTAGAGACTTGCAAACTTTGGAAAAGTAAAAGAAAAACAACTCAAGCCAGAATTTATTGTCATTAAATCTGATGTTAGACTGCCCTCTTCAATCATGAACTTGAAGGATTCACGTTTTCTTGAATAATGCTTCAGTATTTGCAAACCATCATAAAAACAAACTACAGAAGCCTGAAGTGATCTATGAAGAATTATTGTCCATTCAAGCATAATGGTATCAGACTAACTCATTTCTGACTCTCATTTCATCACAGCCCATTATTAATATGGATGCACACATCCAATGAGAAATGCACACGGCTAAGATGAACGTCTGTCAAACTGCTTCTGAAATAGTTCAAACTTTGCCGTACCTGGGCTGTACGATACCCTTCCTCTTTTCTCCCCATAATTCAAAACATAGAAGATGAACAAGATGCTAGCTCTGCTTACTTCCTCTTTAGATCTCAGAATGGTATTGTGGTGGCAATGTTTTTTAAAGCATACACACATAAGAAAAGTCTTTCTTAAAAAAAAAATGCAGAATCTGGGAGATCTCTGGCACCTCATGAGATGTGTCCGTCATTAAAGACCTTCCCTAAGCCTGAGCTCTGGAAGTGTTTTCCCACAAATCATATTCATTCAACTGGCCTTGTGAAATGTGGTATTTTGAATTTGATTCCGTATCTCCTTACCTGGCTACAACTCATGAGTCACAAACAAACAGCAGCTCAGAGACAGAGGATTAGCTTCCTTGGAGCAGTATTAGATTAAATGACAGCATATAGTCGGACTCCAGAGGATAAGTCAAGAACTTCAGTACACCTACTAATACAGAAGTGCCTAAAGCTCATAAAATATGTGCACATTTCACAAACAAATCTGGACAATCTTGGTTGAGACTGGTGTAGCTACACTGACTGTGCAGTATATACTGAGCAACCCGCATGTAGGATGGCTCTCTTGTAACCATACCGCTGTCCTTCTCTCTAGCAAGTCAATTCATGTAAAATAGAAAACTGCAAGATTATAAAATAGGAGCACTCAAACACTGCACTGGCACAATTGATCTTGCACCACAAAGCCTGTAGGGACACAATGTGCCTCAAAGCAAAAAAAAAAAAAAAGAATAAATTAAAAATTATTTGAAAGTCTGAGTCCGAAAGAACTCCAACCTATTTTATTTTCAAACCGATCAAATTCTACAGGATTTCAGGAATGCATTACTCATTCAGCAATGTAGCAGCTTTTTTGCTAAAATCTGGCAGGACAAGGAAGGAATAAAACAAGTAACTCCCCAAAGTCAAGTGATTCTGCTAGAAGATATAAACAAAGATAAACTACTGTTTTTTTCTGTGTATCTGAATTACTTCAGTATCGAACAGCGGGTATAGCTTAGGGGTTTCCTTCTTGTGGCTTCAAACTTGCACTGTAATTTGATTAAGCCAGTCCTCTAAGGCTTTCTTGGTTTTCAGAAGTAACAAATCTGTACTTTGAAGTAGCACATCAATGAAACCATAATCACCTGAGCAATTGGAAATGTATCAACATAATAATCCATACAGTGATAACTGAAGCCACAGTTATGCCCATTTGATAGTTCACTAGATTAAACACTAACGCAAGTGATCAGGAAAATTGAGGATGACATGACAAGAAAATGCTTTCCCCTGTCCCCCTGTGGAAATCAGAGTAATTTGCTTTCTGTTTCACACTACAGGAAACGCACTGCATTCCCTTATGTAATAACAAATAAAAAACGATGGACAGCTGTATACCTCAGTGTAGACCCTTAACAAAAGGTAAATGTCCAGAGTAAGAAACAGCCCTCTGCTTTACTTTAAAAGCAGTCATAAATTTCTCCTTGCCTTGAGAGCAGCACTTAAGTGTTCCTACAGCTCAGGCCATCAAGTCATTAATTCCATCTCACCCTCCCTCAACAAGTATTTCTGGAACAATAGGTGGTAACTAAGAAGTCCACTCCAACTCTTTACAGGCAGAATTCAGAAATTCAGATTTACTTTTTAATAATGCAATAGACAAAATTACTTTTGATAATGCAATAGACAAATATATAGCCAAACACAGAGGAAAATGTAAATATCTACTTCATTCCCTGGAAACTAACTTTAGTGAACATTTGTGAAAGCAAGCAGTAGAAACTTGGGTCAAAGCACTGCATGGCAGATGAGTCACAACTTACTTTATCAAAATCTTTTGCCTCTTCTCCTTTATAAACATACAGTGAAGGACTCTTAGCCTAGTTAGCTAGCAGCCCCTTTGTACTGTCTTTTTAGTGGAAATAATTTCAGACTTCCTTTGTCCAAGATTCCAGTTTTATGGCCTTGGGATATTAAAGTAAATGCAGACATTTTAGATAAGCCACTGTAGCCTAGTGCTATCACTGTGTTAATAACTCTTAAATCATGGTGGAAATAGTTGTGTAGTTTTACCAGATCCAGTATGTTACACTGGAGTGAAATGCTGTAAAATACGGCAGTATTTTCAGTGCTCTTCAAGACATGCAGTCCCAATGTTCACAGCTGTACCTTGCCATATGCAAGGCTGAAATCATCTCTCCCGTTGCAGGCTCCAGAGGATACATCTGCCCCTTTCTTCTCCCATTTTGTATACAGTGTAAAGAGAAAAACATTCTACTGTGCCATTTCAACTCATCAGTGTAGATTTTATTTTATGTTCTCCTTCCTCCTCCTCTCCCCCTCTCCCCCCCCAAAAAGCTTGAGTACAGGTATACCTGTAGACTAGACACCCCAAATAACATCCAACTTCTCTTCAAGCCAGATACTGTAAGCCCAAGAAACATGCTTTTGCAATTGCTAATGAAATGTCACAGGCTTTGTGTTGACCCCAAAGCAGCATCTCTGCGCTTCTCTTGGCCTAAACTAATTTTAGTTACAGTAACAACCACCTAGCAGTCAGGTGACAACTCCCGAACTTGTTCTAGCTTAGACCTCCAGACAGCATATATGCAGAGGTCTGACAAACCTACACAGTCACTATGTAGGTCTCCCTCCCTGGAGATATTCAGAAGCTCTCTGACAAGGTCCTGGGCTTTAGGGGGCCCTGCTTTGTCAGGGGGGTTGTGAGTTAAGGCAAAAACAATAAACAATGGGTAAGGGGTAATGAGAAATTTCTCCATGATTTGTCTAACGGTACTGAAGCGTGGCATTAGCATCCTCCTTAGGAAATAAGTAACAGGTGAAACAAGAAGAGGACCAGCCAAGGCCATATCTATGGTCTGGACGAGATCCAGGAGCCTAAAAAGCATGCGCCAACTGAGAAGGTGAAAAGTTCAACTCTGAGGAAGACGCCTTACTTCATCAGGACGACCACCTGGACGACCACTAGAGGGGCTCTACGCAAGCACAGAAGAAGGAAGAAGATGATTAACATATGAAGCAGGGCTAGGCGGGGTTAGAAAATGAATATGTAGACAGGTTGCAAAACTTAATGCATATGTAATACTTTAGAGAATAAAAAGGAGGCGTGGGCTAACAACAGGTGAGCGTAACTTTGTGGAGATATCCCTTACGCTCCCGGCGCCGAAATAAACGCATACTTTACATCTTAGAACTTTGTGAGTTGTGAAGTGCTTCCTGTGAATCATTTTGGCACCCCAGATGGGACCTTCTCCGCCTGTCCTCTAACCCTCCGGGCTATAGGAAGTCCTTGTGCGCACCTGGGGAATTTCCCCGGAGGAACTCCTATGCCTGCATTATAGTGGAGGTGGACAAGAACTGACTGGGACACGGGAAGCGGTATGCGTTGTAGGGGAACAAAGAGCTCTGGAAAGGTCGCTGGTAAAGCGCGCAGAGACGTCTGGCGTACAGCAAGAGACCTAGGGTTAGGAAAGGAAAGGTAAAAAGGTAAACAAGGTAAACAGGCTGGTGTGTTGTCCGACTGATCAACGGGACGATCAGGGGTTCGATTTCGAACCCGACCTCCGCTGCATCCCGGATTCGGGAGCCAGGAAGGACCTGCTAATGACTGTATGAGAAGCAGGAGAAGGGTAAGCGCGTCTCGGGCAACATCTTCTGGGGAGTCGCGACTTTTGTTGTACTTTTGTTGTCTTTTGTGGTGTTGATTCTTGTTGTCTTTTGTGGTGTTGATTCTTGTTGTCTTTTGTGGTGTTGATTTTTGCTGCTTATTCTTGTGGTGTATGTGCGAGGCCTCTAGTGTGAGTGCGTACAGAGGTGTGGGAGTGTGTAAAAGTGTGATAAGTATATAGAGAGGGGAGGAATAGCAAAATGGGAAACAGAGTAATACCTTGAAGAAAAGCCCCCTGGAATGTGTGCTTGCTCATTGGAAAGATATTGTTGGAACAGGGGGAACAGAGAGTAAGAAAATCCTCATTAAATATTGTAATCAATGGTGGCCCATATATAAATTGAAAGATGGGGCTAAATGGCCTCTTAGTGGAACCATTGTTTACAACACCCTACTGCAGCTAATGTTGTTTTTTTAAGGAGGGAAAGGAGGTGGAACTTATGGTAGATATAGGGGCAACATATTCAGTCTTAAATAAAGCAATAGTAACAATTATGTTGTAGTGAAGGATGCAACTGGCCAATCTGAAACAGCATATTTTTGCAAACCACTGAAATATAAGTACAGCAAACAGTGGGGCATTCACAAATTTTTATGTATGCCCAACTTCCCGGAGTCACTTCTGGGGAGGGATTTGTTAGAAAAAATTACAAGCAATTATTTCATTCAAGAATGGGGAAATTACTCTGGAGGTAAATGATCAAAGATATGCTAAGTACTAAGTTTGATGCTGCCAAGTGTTTCCTGGAGTATGAGCTTCTATTGTACCAGGGAAGGCGAAGAATGCACTCCCAATACAAATTAAACTTAAGGAAGGAAAACAGCCAGTTAGAATTAAACAGTATCCTTTAACAAAGGAAAATAGAGAAGGAATTAGCCCGATGATTGAAAATTTCTTACAATTAGGGTTGCTAAAAGAGTGCCAGTCTGACTTTAACACTCCCATTTTACCCGTTCAGAAACCTGATGGATCATACCGGGTTGTACAGGATTTACGAGCTGTCAACAGGATAACTGAGGACAGCTGAGCTAACTTGGTTAACTGTTTTAGATTTGAAGGATGC
>VXAA01002092.1:4052-49223 GCA_013399115.1 Anseranas semipalmata
TTCAACAAGGAGGAGTGCGAAGTCCTGTACCTGGGGAGGAACAGCCCGAGGCACCACTGCATGCTGGGGGTAACTGGTTGGAAAGCAGCTCTGCAGAAAGGGACCTGGGGGTCCTGGTGGACACCGAGCTGAACATGAGCCAGCAGCGTGCCCTTGCCACAAAGAAGGCCAATGGTTTCCAGGCTGCATTAGGAGGAGTGCTGCCAGCAGGTCAAGGCAGGTGATCCTTCCCCTCTTCTCAGCACTGGTGAGGCCACACCTGGAGTGTTGTGTCCAGTTCTGGGCTCCCCAGTACAAGAGAGACCTAAACCTACTGCAGAGAGTCCAACAGAGGGCTCCCAAGATGGTCGAGGGACGGGAGCACCTCTCCTGTGAGGAGAGGCTGAGAGAGCTGGGACTGTTCAGCCTGGAGCAGAGGAGGTTCAGGGGGGACCTTAGCAATGTCTACAAATACCTGAAGGGGGGGTGCAATGAAGATGGAGCCAGGCTCTTTTCAGTGGTGCCCAGTGCCAGGACAAGAGGACTAGAACATGAGAGGTTCTGTCTAAACACCAGGAAGCACTTTTTTACTGTGCAGGTGACAGAGCACTGGCACAGGTCGCCCAGAGAGGTTGTGGAGTGTCCCTCCTTGGAGATCTTCAGAAGCCGCCTGGACGTGGTCCTGGGCAGCCTGCTCTGGGTGTCCCTGCTTAAGCAGGGGGTTGGACTAGATGACCTCCAGAGGTGCCTTCCAACCTCACCATTCTGTGATTCTGTGAGTTGCCTGTATGAGCATTTATTCCTGATCTAATTCACTCCCTGTTTGGTTTGGCATAAAGGAAATTTATTTTATTTTTTTCAGGTTACAGACCAGATTCAGCTCTTTTACTCTATTCTCAATAGGACATAACTCACTTAGATTCAGGGCTTCTGCACCTGTGTAAAGCAGAATAAATGGGAAGGAAGCACAGCCTTTTTGTTTATTGTACTTCACCGCATGTTGCATTATAACGACTCATTAAAGAGTCATTAACAACCATTATACTTCTGACTACTTTGTAAACAATGCTAATTCAACAATAATCAGAGCCTAATTCCCTCTGGAGTCTTTTATAACTCCTAGCCATGACTTTCTTTCTAGCTGAAGTGGAAAAGAGGACCCCTGTGAGAGATTTATGAATTCCGCATGTTCTACTCATTTAGTGATGCCATAGTTCAAGCATGCTATTATTACGAACCCTCAGTACTGAGCCTTAAGTGTGGGCTTGGAATTTAATGGACTTTTTTCAGCAGAGCAATAATCTTTGGGTCAGTCCATCTTTGCTCTGACTTCCCAGAGGCTGAGTGGATCAAACGCTACTCCCTGTTCCATTGGCTTCCAGACAGTTATTTGTGAGATGTACGCTTGTACCTAACTGTGAGAGATTTGTGATGTTGGGACTGCACTACGGACAGGCTGTGCCCTGCTTTTGGAGTGTACACGTTGGGCTTATGACAGTCGTGGTACAAAGAAACACAGAGAAAGAGGCTAAAAACTGGGAGTCATCCCTCCACCTCCCTTCCTTTGCAGAAATGGTGAGGTGACATCAGTGGTCTTGCAAGCTACATCGATAATTGACTTTTGTGAGGTTTATCCACTGTCAGTTTATGGCAAACAGGACAGAGGTAAGGTCCCAGGGATTTGTGAAGGCATCTAAAGTCTTTACTGAGAAGTCAAGGGGCCAATGCCTCTGGATTCCCGAGGGGTCTGTTACATCTTCTAGGCAAGGACTGCAGCCCCATCTAGTTGGCTTTTGCAGCATCATTATTGCTGGCCTTCTGTTGGTGCTTTTTCATGGATACTGAGTGGTTCTTGTTGTCACAGGCAGAATCATCATGTTTCTCTGAATGCCAGCACCAAATCCTGTGGTAGCTTTGAGTAATGGAGTGTCTTGTGTGTCTTGTTTGTTCAAAGGAAGAGGAGTTGGATACAACCAGGAAGGGAGGTCTGGGGCACGCAGCTGAGAGGCACCGTTCTGCTTGCTGCTGGGAAAATGTACGTTACAAGTGTTAAGGGCTTTCCATTGCTATCTGAGGTTTTGTTCTGTGAAAGTCCTGCCTTTCTGGCAGAGCACTGAAAAGTCTCCTGCTTCTGGAAAGTTTGAGTTTTCATTCTTCAAGCAAAATTCTTTGTCTTTGAACACTGCCAAGAGCCCTCTCCTGTTTGTGAACTCGTGGCCCAAAGGCAATCCCAGGGGTTATGTTAGCATGTGAAGAACCCATAAATTTCTCAAAAACAAGTGTGAAGTTAGATCACATGTACTGGCTCAAAACCATCATTTCTTATGTATGCACACCTTTAGCGATAGCTCGGTAAGTCCTCTTCTATTACACAGGTGAAATGTGGCTATTAAATATAAATACCACCTCTGGAAGCTGTGAAAATATTTGGGGTAAGCATCATGCCCTGCTTGACCTGTTCTTAGGTTGTCCCCTAGTGCACCACTATCTAGTACCAGAGAGAGGATAACAGAGCTCTGGTCCAGCCTTGTAGGGCCATTTTTCTGGCAGAATTGCGTAGCTCTGACGCAGGGGCATCAGAAGGTAACCAAGTATTTCCCCAATTAGTCCTGCTTAACGGGTAAAGTCAGGAGTATGTTGTAACCCTGGCATTCATGAGTCATGAGCAAGCCCCCATTTTTAAAACTAACTACACCAGGCTGGGAAGGAGTACACATGTTCCTTCTGGCTTTAATGCTATGGCTGTCCCCACGGACCATTTGGTGGAAGGTTATTCTGCGTGCCGTATGAGTGTGTAGCCACCTCATGCATGGGCTCAAGCTCCATGCTTCCTTCGCATCCACACCCCACCCACTTGATATGTAACATAAGATTTCTTTCCTTCCCTTTCCATCTGCATCTGGAATGGCCTCAAAGAATGAGGAAATTCATGAAAAAGTAGTACTGGCATGAGAGACATGGAAAGAACTGCAAAATATTAATTTTCTCCAGGATGCAGGCTATTTTTAACAAATAATTGCAGTGATTGGTGTAGGTGCAGTGTAGGGAGAGACCAGCACAGCAGCAAAGTATGGTGAGCAGAGGCATTAGAAGTTGCAAGCCCTTGGTCTGAGAGAGAGGACCGGGAGGTGACAAGATGCTGACTCCAGCACAGACCTGTGATCACTGGTGGTTTTGATGGCACCAAGTCCTCCTTCACCAGTTCTCCAGCAGGTGTGGTGGCACAGAAAGGAGTGTGGCTGGGCACTGAGCCAATCATGGAGCTTCTGACATTAATTACTGCTTTTTCTAATAAATGGTGTTTTGGGATCAGATAGGAAATTGAAGCGTGAAAGTGTCAGAAAGGAGAGCTGGGAAGGGCAAGTGTATTTGTCAATGCCAAGCATTGGAACCATGTATCCAGGTATCTTTTCTCCGCAGACCTGGAGACATCAATGATGTCTTGTGCATGTTATATATGCAGGGGGCCAAACCTTCACCTGTACGGAAGCACAGAACTGAATTTAGTCTGTGAGCTCTCCCCAGGGCTGCACTGCTATAAACCATTGCTATCATTTGAGGTATTGTTACTATCCTGGAAGTGTTTGTTTCTGGGCTGTCTCATCTCTGGATGGCTTTTAGCTTCAGCAGTGTCGAATTTGGGGTCACTCAGGTGGGTTAGGAAGCAGGTGAGGAACTTCTTTAGCCTGTTCTGGCATTGTTTTGCTGAAGCAATTATATATCTGGACTTGATATGTAAAATAGGAATTTCTGCACAGTTACAGACATACTTTTAACATGGCTTAATGTAGAAGAGTATTAACGCTCGTAGCAAACGGGGAGATTTCTCTTTTGTATACAACACGTCCCAGTATATGTGCATCTCTACTGGGAATGCTTCTCAGCCCTGTCCTTGTGTTTAAGCATTCCCAGGTCTTTTCGTAAAAGGTGGATTTTTGTAATCCTCTAGAAGCATACCGTTTTCCAAACGTGCCTTCTGATGAACACACATTCCGTTGTCGCTTGCCTGCTCCGTGAGTGGTGGGTTGCTTCTGGTCAAGCCCGGGGAGATTAGGGGTTGGCTACTGCCCTCTAGTGAGCCAACACATTTCACATACCCTAAGGTTTCTAACTCTTTTCCAGCTGCTAAATTCACCTTTGTGTATGATCACAGTCATGACATTCCGTATTATGAATTCATGTTGAATCAGAAGTCAAGAGATCTCAAGATTTACACTAGGTGACAGTAGGGACAGTCCTTAGTGTGGACACCGGCCGATATGTCTCTTAAAAATACAGCTGATACAATCCACACACGCCGTGTTAGGCATTATATTGCCACCTAAGATAGTTCTTTCCCAATTCCTTACGAAGATCTCAGAATAGATCCTGCTTTGAGTTAGCTTACTGACTGATTTATAGCTTGTATAAAAACCTTGCTACATTTTAAATAGTGTCTTTTAATAGTAAATAGGTCATCCTCCTTTCAATATAACAATAATAATAACTGCGGGGAAACACTATAGCATGTAAATCATTGAGAAACAAAATATGATTTAATTGAAAAATTGTCAGTAGAACTAGGGATCTCTTTTCTTCCTATTTTTCTTTTCTCTGCACTAGGATGAGTAGTTGCCTGAAATTAAAAAGGAGGGTGTGTTTTTTCCACTCGGGTTGCGGACCCAGAATGCCCACGTTCCCTGACTAAGTTCTCACCCGGCTACCTGATGCAGCTGCTGTCTCAGCGGAGCTCTGCTGTTGGCATTAGAGGGCAGTCTTGAGGGTTTCTTTTATTTTTTTGTGTATCAGTCTGACTAGGATCTAATTTAAAGCAGACTAGGATATGACTATTTTTGTTTTATTGCCCAGGCTAAATGAAGTACAGTCAATTAAGAAAAACTGTCTCCTTAAATATAGCATCTAGCTGCGGTGCTCATTGGTGAACATCAACAGCCACAGGCTAGAAACAGCTGTAGGTGCAATGGCTGCAATTTCAAGATCCTCAAAGCAAGAAGTATATTGGTTTGATTGGACTATAAGATAAGCACACGGGGGAAGAGAGTGAGCTTTACTTCTGTCCTGGAAGACTAACTGAATGGTTAACAGCTTTGACTTGTTTTTGGCAACTTAGCAAAAAGAACGTACTTAAATTCTCTGCAGGGCTGCACAGACAAATCCAGGTTTTCTTCATTCAGGGACGTGAGACCGTCACATACATGAACAGTGCAGTGTTTGATCTGTCACACCTCTTCTTCTGTTGTTTCTACGTCAGTGAACACTGCTCACCATCACCTTCAGGTCATATTTCATCACTGCCTGCAGAATTAAGTAGGGCAAAGGTTACAAACATTCTTGGCGTCTGCCATACGATGTGGGAGGAAATCAGCAGCAGCAAGGCGTCTGTGTTGTGTAATCCACCGATATTTTTGGAGATATGGTTGGGTAATAAAACATTCGCTTTATCTACTGATCAGGTTGCTTCCTATACGGTAAAAACTGCCTGTTTTTAAAGACTGTCTTGGAGAGACCTTTATAGGATCAAACTTTGCAAAGGTGTGAGGATGACTTACAAAGACCAGATTTATATGACTTGTGAGGAAACATTCTGGAGCAGATAGATAGCAAATGATTTTTCATGAACATGAGACAGCCAGACAGTAGTGATTCACCATTCAGCTGAGGGAAGGGGAAGAGTAAAAATATAGGGGTGGAAAAAATGGTGAGACAGGGGGAGAGCATGTTTCAGATAGTGTTTCATGTACTGAATCACTTCTGTGTAAGCTATGTTGACAGCTACTCCAGATTTTGAGGATTGTTCCAAATCGAACATCACATGTCCTGAAGTGATCTTGAATGGTCCTAAAAATAGCTTGGTAGTGGAGATGCCAGTTTGTTCAGTTATTTCCCTCTGATGTCAGCAAAATTACTGGCCATGAGAAGCAATGCTCTGTGATCAGCTGCTGTGATTTTCAGCGTGTCCTAGATACTGTTGAACAAAACCTCATGTATGGCTGGCAATTGCAGAGGTAGGAAGGTCTCGTTTCCACTAACCTGGCAGTTTGGCCATTCAAAAGGGTGAACAGGGATTTCACAAAGTGCTGTGCCAACAGGGCAGAATTTTCCAGGTAATGGGGTAAAACAGCAACTTCAGGGTGGCTTCAGGATCCTTTTAACCTGTCTAGACCTGAGATGGGCTGTTGTTTTCCCCCAGTCTCCTGACAACATCCATCCTCTGCTGACGCATAGATTGGTGCAGAAGGAACCTTTGTTTTTCCCACTCGTATCCCAGTCAGCAAAAGCCAGGATTCTGAAAAAAAAATTATTTCCACTAAAATCAGCCCACAGGGATGCCATTTGTTACTAGATGGAGAGGAATCTCTTAGGTATCTTTAGGAGTGCGGCACCTGAAATGTAAAAATCCTGGTCGGCTTGGACAAATAGCTGCTCCAGAAGCATCAGCCAGCCTGCAGCTGTGCATAACAGCTCTGGCAGCAGCAAGAAAGCCCGTAGGAGAACAGTCCCAAGCAGCTGGAAGCCTAGCAAATGGCAGCTCAATGAAGCCATAGGCTCTGCTGCTGCCTGAGCACATCCCACGCTGTAGTTTTCTGTGGAGGAGATGTTTGGCATACAAGTCAAATGTACGGGACCGGCGTATTGCTCTTACACAGGACATGTGCTGCCACCTAACACCACACAGAGGAAGGAGAGAAAGTGTTCATCCCAGGGAACGGCACCTTAGTGGCTTTATCCAGAGCTGTAATTAGTCTTTTTGGAGAAAGCTGTTTGCATGGGAACCTGCAGGCTTGCGTTGGAGCTGCTCGCTGGCTTCGCTCGGGCGCAGAATCCCACTCTGAGGAAACTACCAGAACACTGCGGACTGGCAGGAGGGAAATACTGCATTGTAGGACAGTGGTAACAGGGCGTCCAGGGAAATTTCAAAAGTGTTTTTATACTGGTGGGGTAAATCATGCTCAGCACCATTCACAGGCGCACAGCGTAGCCAGTGGCAGAGGTAAAAGGGTAAGAGGTAGGCTGGGAGGGGGATGTTGTCAAGTTCCCCAGCATCTTTCAGCCATTTTCTGGTCCCTTTCTTTCCTCTCTTCTGTGCTTTGGAAGCCCTCCCTCCACTTCTTCACTCTTTGCTCTCGTCTGGGATGTACACAAGCATTCTCCTGCTTATCGCTGTTTCCTCTTGCCAGTTTTCATGGAGGCAGGGGTTGATCAGATGTGCTCACCACCTTCTAGATTGGTGTTGGACCTGTGGTCAAAAACCTGTAGCAAACACGTACTGGTTTGACAATGAGGGATCCAGGCTGTCCAAAGACAATACCACATAAAGAGGTTATTAATCCAGCATGCCCCCTTGCAGGTTGCTTTTACTTAGAGTATGTTAACCTGAGTCTATCTGAGAAGAATTTGGTTTGAAATAATGATGGGAAAACATAACATGCTGCTGCCTGCTGTGATGCTGCTCAAGAGCACGTGCACAGTGTGGGGCACTGGCAAGCAGCACGGGCAGTGCTGAGAGAGATGCACTTCAGCATCTGCTGTGTAAAACAGGAGCATTGCTTGTGGGTTCAATTTGTTTTTAATACCCATGCATCAGTATAAAGTCAGCTATGAAATAAACAGATTTTGACATAAATTCAGAAGGAACATGTGAAGGAATGTTGACATTTTTCCTTTTTGAGGTATTTCCGTAGCATGTATTGGTTGATTTTTTTCCTGACACTCCAAACTAGCCGAAAGCTAAAAACATTAATGAAATTGCAAGTGAAATAAGTGATAAAAGTGCAGGGCTTTTTTTCCTTTTGGTATCTCCCTCTGTAATAATAGTATCTTTATTTAAAATGCCATGTGAGTCAGATGACATTGCTCTCCACGATGGGAAGGAGACTGTCAGGAAATAGGTCGATGAACCAATAGACGGATGAACAATAGGAGAGAGAATTAAATACCTAAGCTATTAATTTTATATTACCATCAAGGAAAAATCTGTGCTGTCCTTTTGAGCATTGTGGCAGAAGTGGGGGACAGGAGAGGTGAGTCCGGGGTGTATATGACAGCTGGGTAGACACAGATGTCCCTGATGGCACCTGGAATGGGGTTGTTTAATGCTAAATCATGGCTGTGCTATTTTTATGAAGCAGTAATTTTCCTCCACAGTTTTGTAAGTTCCTGCATTGTAAGTTCTGTTACTTGGGTACTTTTAACATGATATACAAAGACTCCAGCTTTTCATTGCACCAGCTGTGTAGACCAAATGTGCTGATCAAGTCCTGCTGCTGCAGGTGTTGGCACTGAGTCCTGTAGGTGTGTCTTGCTCCTGGTCGAGAGAAGTCCTTTACTGTGATCAGCTGTCAGCCATTTAAAAGATACGCTGAGCGCCTTTCCAGATGTGTGGAGTGATTCAATACACATTATGGGCCAGTGGTGTTGGTGGGGTGCCCTGGAGCTGTCTGTTCAGGTGGGATTTCTGGCTCTTCGTTTACCGTCATTATTACTCTTTCCATGAGCTGGCATTACTGCTGCTTGCTGCTCTCTGGCTGCTTCTCAAACCATTCCCAGTTTGTTGTGGGCTTAGGAATCGCTCTACTCATGGCATTTGCTTTTATAATGTTTTTTTTTGTTGTTTGTTTGTTTTAGGCTTTCTGTGTGTGGGGATATTGCCTGGGCACCCCTCTGCTTGGTAGCTGCTGCTGCTGGCCATGGCACAGGGGTACTTTTGCATGGTGCAGGGCAGTGAGCAGGAGAAGGAAAGGGGCCACGGCTCCCCTCGCTCTTGGCCCTGGCTGTTCTATTTTGGAACAAAACTTATTTTATTCCACAATCACTGTTCCTTTTAACTCTGAAATAGTCCAAGTGAATCTGTTGCAGTCATCCCATTAGCACCAGAGGGCATTAAGTTACTCCTCTGAAAGCACTGAAAGTCTCTGTTTTCACTTGTTGGCAGTTTCAGGCTATTTAATGTTTTGCTTTACACTTGCATGTTTATCTTCTTGATTTTCTAAACACAGAGTTAAAATACTGATGTGTCAGTACAAACTTTTCCTGTTAACTGATTTCTGCATTGAATAAATATTTATTCCCAGGAAAAATGCAACTTTATTTTCTTAGGCAGCTACCATCTGAAGAAGGCTGTGGTTTTTCAGATATATATGGAATAAACAGGCTACATTCACCTCTGCTGTAATTCTTCTCAACTTACGGAATTTACGCTTAGGGATAAATTTGAGCAAATGTTTCCAGGCAGCCATCAATCTGCTCTGGTCTCTAACCGAATGTTACAAAAGCTCTAAAGTAGGTCTTGGGGATCTGTTTGGTAACAGAGAAAGGGATTTCACCATTGTTGGCAGCTGCTGGGTACATAAAAGACTGATTGAGCCACAGAAATATCTTCCAGTGCCACTGTCCTGTGTGAGCCATTGCCAGCTCATTGCCCAAGAGGTCTGCAAGCCTGGGAATGTGCAGCAAGGCATGGTGCAGGGAGGCACAGAGCTGGTACCTATGGGACGTGTGCTCCGCAGGGTCCCGTGGAGATAGCAGCCCATGTCTCGGAAGCAGCAGAACCTGTTAGCCACGTTGGGCGCCGTGGTGTCATGCGATGTGGGACATTCAGGGCATGCCTGGGAACTTCTAACACCATGCCACTCAATGCAATGGTTAGTTAGGAGAGACTTTGCTTCTGGTCTTCTAGAAGTTACCCAGTGTTAATGCAAATATTCAATTTTTTATTTATTTGTTTATTTTATTTTTTAGAAGCTGTGTGAGTCCTGAAAAGAAGGAAGAAGAAGCTTTCATTCATGACTTTTGTACAGACGTTCCCGACTGGAAGCCGTTTTGTTTACCAAACCGTGGTTCATACCTTTTGTGCCAT
The DNA here is from genome assembly GCA_013399115.1 of Anseranas semipalmata. NCBI lineage: Eukaryota > Metazoa > Chordata > Aves > Anseriformes > Anseranatidae > Anseranas > Anseranas semipalmata. Next base: position 13,888 of record VXAA01002092.1, read on the forward strand.
TCAAAGTACTTTTTTATCTGGCGCTGTTGTGTTATCAGGCAGTTGGAGGGGGAGATAAAGTGCGGCCTCAGGCAAAACAGGTAAAGGGAGAAAGACAAAAGCATTAAAAGAAAAATTAAGAAGAAAAGCAGCCTGATTTTCTGGATTAAATCTATTACAGTAAGACATAATCTGAACACCCTGGACAGAAATCTCAAGAGAGACTGTAGGGAGTTGTCCAACCCTGGTAAAAGGGAGAAGTAAATTGCTTAATAAGCAATTCTCCATTTGTAATCCCTATTAAATTTCACCCTAATCATTGTGCATTATCAGCAGTGGCTGTGATAGCAGAAATCATACATCTTTTCAGGTCAGACAGTTCTCCCTCTTTTTCTGAGAACTTAATTTTCCAGTTCTATTTTGGGAGTTCTGGTGCCTTTATTTAGCAGTGTAAATTTTAGTCTCCAGACACACAGAAGTGTATGTTGTAATAAGCTTGCTGAAGGCAAACTGCCAGTATTCAGTATCAGTGAAAAGTATTTTGATGAAGTTTAGGATTTTTAGACAGTTAAAGTCAGCTAAGCTCAGATAACTTGTTTAAGTACTCTGCTAAATAAGACTACATTTGAGACTGTTTCTTTTTCAGTGGAATTTGTACTCTTAAATCTCTTTGAAATGTTTCTCAGTTAAGTGCTTAACTCAATAAGCAAACAGCTGAACAACTAAATAAGCTGTTGCTGAGGGTTTTTTGTTTTCCTGTGGTTCTTGGAAAAGCACATGCATGCAAGGTGATACGACCTGATCTCTAAATGCACAGTGGAGGTTGGTAAACAATCAAGGGTATCTCCTGCAGAATGAGGAAAGCTCTTCCACCGCATACAAACCTGTTGCTGCAATACTAGGTCTAGAATGAACAGTGAATTTGAATTTTTCCACTATTTGACCTAATTTTTACCATCTTTTTGGTAGAAAACTGTATTCTCCCTATCTGACCTTTTTAGGGTTTGTGGGCTGCACTCAGAAAGGAGCTGAGGCATCATAGCTTTGAGTCTCGCCCCAGGTGTCCCACTGGAGAAGCAGAGTCCTGACCCTCAAGTGAATCAAAGGGACTCCCTGTGCAATGCTGGGGATAACTTATATCCCTCAAAACAGGATCCAGAGTTGAGGCATTATGTTTTCCTGAGTGGCTAGTCTCACCAAGCTTATAGGAGACAGGGGCTGCATTCCTTCTGACACAAAGGCACTAGTGCCTGCTTTCCTTTGGATATCTTTTCCTGTGTGTTTCTTTTGCTGTCTCTGAATACCTGTGCTCCTACAGCTCCATCAGTGTTGCTTTCCATTTCAGGCATTTCATTGCGATACTTCCAGTTCTGCATGATTGCCGTCCACCTTTTCTGGTGCATCATGCTAGGAATCAGCCTCCTGGTGCCTTCAGATAAATCTGTTTTAAGTCCGCAAGTTCTTCTTTAGATCTGCAGTCACGCCTGAGAAAATGCTGACCAGACCACCCTCTGCTAGAGGTTTGAGTACTTTCTTCAGGGTGTGGTGCGGAGTGGTTGGTCTGACAAGAGTAGTTCACAGTTCACGAAAGACCAAACAGAACGTATTGACTTGGTCTGACATGTAAACTCAGCTCTGGACTTTGCTCTTCAGCGCTCTTTCATTCTGCGTGTTATATAAGTTTGTAGTCTAAATCACAAATCATCTATTTGGAGATTTAAAAAGTCAACAGTTTTCAAGGGAGCAGAGGGAGAGGGAGGCCCTTTTGGCACTGGCTTTGTGTGCTAAGAGCACAATAATGCTGACATATGAAGTATGGAAAAAAAGCTGGCACTGGTCGTCTTTCCAGAGTATTCTCTGCTTTCTTGTGGACTTTGGCACTTCTCTCCTTTGTGCCTTCCTGATACACATCTGCTTTCTTCTGCTACTTTAGATTCTCCTCTGTGCTGGCTGTGTAAGAGGGCTGTCATGTGCTGTGGGGTTGCTCTGCGTCAGTGTGAGCGGGGTGCCTGTCTTTGGCCAGCAAATTTTCACAGCTTTCTCCCAGGCTAAATCTAGAGCTTCCTGTCGCATCTCGCTAAATGCCTTTTTGTCCTAGATCTGAATTATATCTCCTGTTAGAGGTTCACCGAGCTTCTCAAAGCTAGCTGTTCATTTCTCACCAGTCACAGATCCTCTTATGGTTTCCCCTTTCTTTTTGTACTAAAAACCATACTGCTTACAGGTCTCAGTTTCATGGGGCATGTTTCTATTCATTCTTTCGTACACATTTCACAGCTGGCTTCATCTGCCTCAGTTAACTAGAAGCTCCTACAAAGTGCTTTTGGGCTGCCTGTTATGAGAAATTAGTCTGATTGCCTTCCTTTTTGCTGGGACTCAGGGCTTGTAGGTAAAGCGTAGTTTACGTCTTCTCCAAGATGATTCTCCTGGTTTCTTTTCCTGGGTTCAGTAAATGCTGAGAGCCGGGACTCTGACAGAGATCTGCGTCTTTTGGTGTCAGCTCCACCTGCACAGCACCAGGGCTGGTTTCGTAGCAGCCAGCTAAAGATCTGTTTCCCTACAGGAGTAGGGAACAGCTTTTGCCCTCTCCGCTTAGATTTGATGGGCAGTCCAGTGAGGACAGGATTAAAAGAAGGAGGAACAATGACTCTAGAGGAGTTGAGCTGTGGAAGAAGTGTGGCTGGACTGAAGTGTTTTGGTTGGTACCATGGGGAACTGGCTAACCCCCTGGAGAAGCTTATGGAACTGATAGATTGTTTTTAGTTGGGCAGAGTATTTTATTCAGAAAGCAAAACTGGGTTATTTTGACATTACATCACTGAAAAATAATATCGATCCACCTACTGTCATACCTCCTTATTCTGTTTCTCTTGTGCATCAGGTAGTTCTTTTCCCTTTTGCTGGTGGGGAAAGAAACAAAATGTAATGAAAATGCCATCATGAAATGGTGCTAAAACAGCTTTGGGGCCCCTCTGTCTATGCTCTCCTTCAATCGTGTAAATCTGTTTTTTATGTAACTATAGCATCTTCTACAGATTTTACAAATAATATAATACAAATAATTTTTGCAAGCAGTAGACACATATGATGTATTATAAAAGGATAATGGAGATAAAATTGTATAAACTGGCACGATGTGTATGATTTTCTTCAGCGGCATGTTTAGAACATGTTGTGGTTTGGGATACGGGCTGTTAGAAGAATTTTGGTGGGACCAAGGAGCAGCTTGAGCTGCCAGATGGCTGCACAGGGGCTCCCGAAGGCCTTGACGGATTGTGTAAACCCTGTCTGAGCTGGTTAACCTTCAGATGTATGGGCCCATCTATAAAATATATGTATAATTATGGTTATGTAGGCTCTGGGCCAACAGTGAGAGGCACAGGTAAGTTAGCATGTTGAAACGTGCAGATGTGAATAGTAGTATGCAAGAACATGAACGTTCCCGTGTGTTTTTCATTAAACACTGCGCTTGTCATATTCCCGATAGACCTGAAGTTTTTGTACATTTTCTGTACACTCATGTAGAATCACCAAATGGTCCTCCTGTGCAGGTCATACCATTACAGTGAAAATGAGAGTCAGCTTTTGTAACCTCCTCCCTTTTCTACTAGGTTATCTCTCGCCTCAATTATTCTCTCCCAAATAACCTCTCATTATCTGTACCGATGAGAGCAGCGCGATCTTACTTTGTCCCCTCAGGGCACCTCAGCATTTGTGAATGGTTAACTCTGATCTCAGATAACTCCCTGCATTCTTGCGGGAAGCCCAAGCCAATGACATTATTTTAACCTTTTACCTACATAACTTTTCCCATAACAACTACGATTCCCTCTGCCCTATGCATTCTGGTTAAAAAGTTGAGGTGTATTCCCAGCAAATACATATACTCGTTACCTGCAAAATACCGTCTTGCCCCACACATCGTTTTGCAGTCGTAGCTGCTCGAGAGACTGTGGATACAACCACTTCAAGTAGGCCCATTGTTTATGGACGGGTACAGATTGCTCCAAGATGCAGTGTCACAACGGGATTGGCAAAGCGAGACCGAGGGACAGCATAGGCCCGAGTTGCTACAGCACTCTGACGAAATGCTGTGGAAGCAGCAGTGTTGCAAGTCAGACAGAGGTGAGTCTCCAGCGCCGTGCTGGGAGTGCGGAGAGGACAAGGCAAGGCCCAGTGACACTCCGTCTGCTGGAGCCCAGCAAGTGGAAAGGTCACAGAAGTCTGCCTGAAGTATGGGATGCCTTACCGTGCCCCTCTTACTATGTTGGTAGTGACCCAGAGGAAGGAGCCCAACTTGGTCTCTTGGTGCAGACTTAACGTGATTTGCGAGATCAGGATACACATCAGATGTCTTCTGCTGAATGCTGTGTTTAAAATACAGCTTACGTCCATGCCAGGTTTCATGGACATGACCTTGTCTGCTCACAGAAACTGAGCAGGGGCTGATGAATAGCTGTGGGAAGGGCACCTGAAATGTCTTGGCTGCTGCACACATAGGCCATAGGGATGTGGCCAAATACTTGGGGAATATCAGACCGCAGAAGTGAAATGAGCAAGGAGCTTTCTCTAGTCAACATGCTAGTCAATAGCCAGACAACAGCAGTAGGCAAGAATAACATTGCTACTGCAGAGTGGGTTGATGGAAGAGAGGCACCATGCAACTCTGCATACCAAATTCATTTTTTTGAACGCAGTAGTTGTTTTACCTAGCATCTACTCAGGCGTGTGGTTCTGGGTGTTTGCAGGGACATGTCTCAGGTTTGGCCGAGCAGCTTTGGTGCAGCCCTTTGGCATGTAGCCCAAGTCTGTGTTTTGGTGGAACACCATGCCACTAAGATGTGCTCACATAAACGTATGGCATGAAAAGGCAAAGGGCCACCAGTTGGCACTCAGGAATCTGCAGAGGGTTCCTGGCTGAGCAGGTGTCTTCCCTGCGTGGCCAGCCCTGGCCCCAAGCTGGGGGCTCTGGGAACCCATGGAAGCCAGTGCTGCCCCGCTGACTCCTGCATAGCCCCTCACCAGCAGATCTGCTCTTGGCTATGGGAAATTGGTACAGCTCCTCCCTTGGAGGACCATTCCTTGTTGGAGAGGTTGTCCCATGTTTCTCCTCCAGCAGCTTTCAGCAGTATAGACTGCTGGTGGTGTGATACCTGTGGCAATGGCACCAGTGGTGTTGGTGGAAAAATAACGTTAAAATCTGTCCATTGTTTTGCAGCACTGGGAACCAGCAGAAGACGATGTACTGTTCAGGCTGAGACAGTTGTGCTAATAATGTTTTTTTGGTTTGGTGAGAGTGGGAAAAAGATGGAGAGATGGGAGTAAGTTTGGCTTCTTTTTTTTTTTTTTTTTTTTCTGAAAGAGAGATCCCACAAATCTACACTGGCTTGAACGAAACACTCCTGTCTGCTTTCAGTCTATTTAAAGGTAAATTTAGTTTGACAGCATAGTTTGAAATGAGAGGGTGAACTCCTGTTGAAAATGTTAAAAAGGAAGAAGAAAATGCTGTCATGAGTAAATGGTGAGGTGGAGGCCTGAAACTGTTGAAACTAATGCAAATTCATGACTAGCTTTACTGAGCTGCATGAAAAAAACACAATGACCTACAGATCATGGGTCTGAAATCTTTGTTTATTGAGCTCAGAATTAAAACAGTAGTTGTTGAGACATAATTACTTTCAGCATGAAGTCTGTTGCCTTCAGGGAATAATGCCATTCTGCTTATTGTCTTAAGATATCCAAACAGTTTTTTCCTTTCCTGCCATGTGATCTGAGGGCCAGTAAGAGAGGTGAAGAAAACAGATACTTAAAGACAAAATAGGAAGGTAATCTCTCCTTATGTAAATCAGTCAAGCTATGAAATGTTCTGCCATAGGTGACATTTGTTATTGTTGTACATTATATTGTTATTAATTACTGCAGCACCTAGAAGGTCACTCTTGGACCAGATGCTACTAGTTCTGAGCAAACAAACATTCCCACCACAGGGAGCTCAGCCTGGGTCAAAGACTAAAGGCATTTTGGCAGGGTAGAAGGAGACTGAGAAGCTATACTACAGCTTGGTAAATGGTGGTCCCAGCACATTGATAGCCTAAATTTGACAGTCTTGCTGAATGCCTGCGAGTGTAGCAGTGCATTAAGAAAGCCCTGAGCTGAAAGAAAGGAGGCAAGTGCAGAAGCATCTCAGGAAGACAGTGACCAAGGGTGGACGTCAGCAGCTGTGAGAGCCTAAAATGTCTGCACTAGGAGGGGAGAATGGCAGGTTTGGGAGCAGGGTGAGGGGAGGGAAGGGGAGCAGGCGTGAGCTATGTCTGTCACTCAGGTGGGATGGGGCCGCCAGTGCAAGTGAGGAGTTAGGTAAATGAGTAGTGTCACAGGGAGCAAGGCTTTAAAGACATAGCAGAGCAGCTGGTCCTGTTCAAACAAACAGCTCAGAGGTGCTGCTGGGAGCCCAGGAGCAGGATTCCCAGTTGATACACTGGGCCCCTGCACAGAAGGAGCTGGTAGGGTTGAGGCTCCTCTCAGGGCAGCTTGCTTGCTCAAGGGAGGGCCCTACAGAAGAGCTACCTTTGTAGCTGGTGGTTCCCCTCTGCATTGTTTAGAAGAAAGCACTGCTGCTTCCTCTGAAAGGGTGCTGAGGTACATTCAGGTAGAGGACCTCAATGCTTTTTTTTCCTTTTTTTTTTTTTTTGGAGAGGGATTGTTGATTTTTTGTTTTGTTTTGTTGTTGAGTCCTAGGCTGAAAGCAAGATCAGCCCCTGTGAAGATGAGAAATTTCTGATCTGGTGATATGGGAGGATGAAAGGGGAATTGTGGGGGAATTCATATGTTTAAATTTTCTTGGATGAAATCAACAAGATCTTGTGCAAAGACGACTGGTAGAAAGGCTTTGTGTTAGCTGCAGGGGCCAAACTGAGGGAGATGGTGACTCTGGGAGAGAAGAGAACACTGTTGTCATGAGGAAGATCATCCTTGCTACAGAATTTCTCTCAGAGATGATCTGCAGCATCAATCCACGTGGTGGGTGTTGATGAACCAGTAGGACTGGGTTAGCTGGAGAGAAGGTGGAATGGGAAGGAGGAGATAAGGAATCAAAAGCCAAAGAGATTACAGAGCAGTGAGAAATAATACCATGCTAATGGAAAAGAGAAGGTGAACCCAAGAAGAAAGGGCTGAAGTGTAATCATTGCTTGTGGACCAGATCTTGCAGGGAGAGGGAGCATCTCAATAAAAAGATTAGGGGTTGCCACCAGGAGCCGGCAAACAAAAATCAGCAATACATTAGCTATGGTATCAGAGGGGACACTGTTTGTAAAGGACATCTTAAATTAACACCCTTCTTTTGAACACAAGAGTTGAAAAAAAGACTGTGAATTGAATGAAGTTGTGACAATGATAACACATACAGCTGAGGGATGGGGTGGTTCCTCAAGCATAAAATGACATTGTTGTGGATGATTGTGACAAATTGAGAAGACAGAGGAAGAAAATTCTTGAATCAGAAGGCTGATCGGAAAGAGCTAGGTGAACTTCAGATAACAATACAACAGAGAAGAGATTGTACCAGGCTATGTAAGGATGACAGAGATAGTGAGGATTGCAAGCAGCAGCAATGTAGCAGAGACTGTCCACCTCCATAGGTCTGTTCTCCTCCCTTTCTTGGATTTGATCCAAGATAAGAAGTGTGAGAAAAATTAGATACTGTACTGGATTTTCAGGTCAGGGTATATTTGTCTTTGTAAGTCTAGCTGGTGTGCTTGAAGGCAGAAACCGGGGGTGATTAAGCATCCCTTTCTTGTCTCATTTTCAAATGTAGTGATGCTCTTTGAGCCAAATTAGGTTGGGTTTTGGCATCATTTGGGATAATTTTGGACTTTAACTACAAACCAAACAATGTCTGGATTCAATTTTGGCTTCATGGTCCATATACTTCTACTCACTCTGAAGTTTTTCCTGTTGGCTTGTGACTCCTAATGAGAACAAATATTTTCCTTTTGTCTCTCTGAAACCATTCTCCTATGACTGATCAGGGGAAGAAAATAAATGTGTAGATGCCAACTTTAAGATAAAACATACCTGTGATGACATGTAGGACAGCCCTACTGTTGAGAACACATACACTGGCAGGTTGCACTCAGCTTTGGAACCAAAGTAAACAAATCAGATTAAGCAGTGAATTAGAGTTAGTTTTGCAAGAATAATCGTATAACTGTTACACAAACCAACCTGACAATACAGAAAAGATGCAGAGAATAAAAGGGACCTAGCACTCCCTTTCCCTCCTCTTTCTCATCCTCTCTTGAGATGAAATCTGATTTAATAAAATAGTATCTGCTAAAATGTATTTGCTCAACTGAGTTCCTTTGTGTGAATACTCTGATACCAGCATGTGATGTGATGCCAGCCTAAGTATTCTTAAGCAGTTTTAGTAATGTTCACACAGGAGAGTTGAAGAGATATACCAAATGAATCCAATTTGAAAGCTGTTTTGTCTGATGAATTTGATTTCTTTGTGCAGACCAGCTTTTGATTTTCATGCAGCAATGTGTGTTTGCACCATAGTATGCCAAAATGCCTTGACAGTGATAAGTACAAACACATGTAAGCATAAAAATAATGTCACGCCCTATCAACTACAAAGCCAATCAGTATATCTGTGAAGATGATCCCTCTGAAGACCGGAGTAAATAGATGGTGTTTCTGTGGCCTCTGTTGCCAGTTTATCGGAGTACCTCATCACTGCTAGCAGGTACCAGCACGGTGGTCTGCAAAAGAGAACTTGGTTGTTAGTCAGTTTTGGGGAAGGGGAAAACTGGTACCAAGTGTCTTGTGCAGGAGTCCCTAGATAACCCTAGGTCTCGACGTCCTACCTGAATCCCTGCCTCTTTATGGTACGTTAAGCTATTTGGTAGTCCAAGGAATGGAGCTATCCAGACGTGGCATTAGGGACAGGCAAAGCTGATAGGTGCCTACAGGTGGACGGATGTGGGTGGAAAAATGATGTCCTGGAGAGGGGTGGGGGGAGCAGGCAGGAGGACGCTCCAGCTCTCGGGCGTGCGGTTATGTGAGCAGCGAGGCGGGGGGCCCGGCGGGCTGCAGGTTAGCTCTTTGCCCCTTCCCTCTTCTCCCCGGGCCAGCGGCACTGTGTATACATATTTTGCAGGGGATGAGAAGGGGAACAAGAGCAGGCTGAATCCTGCAGGCATGTAAGCATTCAAGGAGCTGAACTAGACCTGGCCCCCTGTTCCTGGGATCAGGGAGCTCACTTCGGTTTACTACCCTGAGCCTCTCTGAGAGAGCGATGTCTGTCCAAGCCCTTCTGCCACAGCTGTGAGATTGAACTTTGAGCCCTCCAAAGGGGAGAGCAAAGTGCTATTTTGCTTCATCCTCCAGTACTATTCTGCTTCATCCTCAGAGCAAGCAAAGTTCGGCTTTGTCTAGATTGCTGAGAAATGCTGAACACTCAGGACCAGCTGGGTCCAATTGATAAAAGGCTGCCGGAGCAAAGTCAAATCTCTGGCTGTACGTAAGAAGGTAACAAAAGCTGCTGGACTTGCAAGACTGGACTTCAGGACTTTACATTGGGGTAATAGTTAAAGTGCAGACTTAAGCAGGCAGAAAATCCGTGACTCAGACAACTGTAGTTAGTGGAGCTCAGAGGAAATAACACTTAAGGGCATTGCCTTTGGGACCATTTCTAATGAGTGATTCTGCATGTTTCAAAAGACAGACAAGGCATTCAAATGGGATATTTGTTTTCAGAGAGTATTCAGGATCAAAAAGAAGTCACAAAGCAGTAAAATAACTTCATAAACAAAATAGTCCTAGCAGGTATGCGACTTAGTATAAAAGCATGTCCAAGCATGACAGAAGAGATGTCAATAATTTATCATCTCCAGAAATTTAGCATTCTTCTTGCAACAGAAAGAATCACTTGCAACAAACAGGTTTCAGGAAAACATGGAATACTGAGAGCAGGAGGTCAGGAAAAGAGGCAATTTCCCCTTACTACTTCTGAGAATGTTGTAAGAACATGCCCAAGATGTTGAAGTTTGTATCTTTGGAAGTGGTCCGTGCCCGATTTCATCTATCACAGGTTGGCCAATCCACCCACTGAAAAATCTGTGCCATCCTGATCCCGAGAGGACCAGGAGAGCTGGGTGTCACACCAGCTGAGCTCTGCTAGACTGAAGAGCGGTGTGGCCACCCCACCCTTTCCACTCACTGTCCTGGGGGTGAATGGCAGAAGAATTTGAAAAATGTATTCCGCTAGCTGAGATTTCTTCCCTTTTGGATGGAGCAAGAGTTTGTTACAGAGTCTTGTGCCTTAGTAGGAAACATAACTTGTGTGCTTCGGAAGAAATACTTCCAGTGAGTCAAAGTGAGTCCTTAGCACTTTTCTTCCTGGGGGTTTCAGTGATTTCCCTGCAAGTCTAGGGTACTTAAATGCACTTAGCTTGAAAGGTCACTTTCAAGGACTATAGCAGTGACATGACTGGAAGTTACCACCCAGCTTATCAGTCATCTGTCGTTATTTGGCATATGAACGCATTTAGAGACTTGTAAGAAGAAACTACAAAGATGCTCAAACACCTGCTTTTCTCAACCCTCCCACTGAATATTGCTGAATATTGCCCATGTACAAAGGCATTTGTTGCCTTTCCAAGAACTAGAAGATGAAGGAGACTAAGGGAGAACGTTCAAGATCATTGATCCTCAACTATACTTGCAATATATATTCAAATCAGTCTTTAGGAAGTTCCACACAGTGTAGTCCAGCAATATGTAAGGACTTCCATGTTGTTGTAACCATTGTATGCATATTAAAACACTGCTTACCCAGTTTTGCTTACTGCAAAAACCCATCTGAAAATGTGATGTTGAGCTTGATAAATATAGGAGAGAAGCAAGAGCTTTTGTAAGAGCTAGATGTCTTCTCTTGAGCCAACTGGTACTATTGGAAAAAGAAGGTAAACTCCCATTCACATGCATCCTTTATGCATGAAACACCAGCAGCAAACCTCAAACTAATTACAGCTCAGAAACTGTTGCTCTGAGCTAACTTACTTAGACTAATCAATTAACTTTTTTTTTTTTTTTTTTTTAAGACTGTAGAACACAGAAGGCTGTTAATGAGGGGAAAGTGATAAGGTCATGAGTTTATGTAGAGTAGAAAGGATCAGACAGACATCACCTGTGACAGTAGATGGCAAAGTGATGTGCTGTGCAGCCACTGTCTCTCTGAGTCTGGCATATTTAGTAGCTATTAGAATTATTAAATGTAGTTTATACATTCATTTTTGAAGGTCTTCTATAGGCCTTTTAGATGGTCAACATTGAGAAGTCATGTGGGTGAGTTATCCTGTAAAATCTTTTTTTGCTAGTGATTATGTGTTTCTGTGTTGTTTTCTCTGGGTGTTTCTGTAAATTTTGGCTCATTCTGATGAGTTGGTGGCTGTTTGGTTTTGCGTGGATAATCTATATGATGATGGAGTATATCAAATTATAACATTTATGTTCATAAAATCTACGGATTCTGAGGGGCTCTGTGACTGCTTCGGGATGTATGTAGTAGCTGCAAGTGTTCCTAGAGATGGTTGGATAAAACAGTAATTATGAAATGGCCTATATGTTGCTCAGTATAGATGTAACACACAAAAGGCTTCAAAGCACTTGCTAAATTTCTCTCAGTCACACTTAACCTTCGGTGGCCAAAACCCCTGCCATGTTCCCTGCCATATGTATGTATGAAAATTGTCATGACCTCTCAAGTTTGGAACAAAAATAACTTGGAGGCAAATGGTCTCTACATATTCATTTGAAATTATTTTCTTTACATCTCTTGGTCTAAAAGCTGTATTTCAATCCTGTAAAATACACCAAGAAATCCTTTAGTGATGTTTCTTTTCTACAACAAGTGGCTATTACAACACTTCTGGGGAGGTGGGGAAAGAACGGCTTGCTTGAAATTTAGAGTTAAAGTCCAGTTTAAGTTTAAGTTAGTGGTGGTTATGTGGGAGGGAGGGAGGGAGGGAAAACAGGGAGTGAGACAGGCTTGATCAGATTGGGATTCAAATCGGATAGCAGCGTTGGAGCAGTTGTGGCAGTGTGGTGTCAGTTGCCACGGCTTTCCACGGTGGTCTCAGGAGGCTTGTGCACCAGTTCAGCGTGGCTCAAGCAGGCTGAAGCAGCTGCTCCAGCAATGTCAGCCCACAGATCAGTTGAGGCCATACAACTGCATGTCCCTCAAATGAGCTAGAGCAGCTGGCATGGAGCTCATGGTATCCCTGCTCTCTGGTGCCAGGGTGAAGGAGGCTGGGAGGGCACCTGAGCTGCCCTAAAGCCTGCCACTGCAGTGGTAACTTGTCATAACCCCTGAGAGAAATCTGGCATGGCAAAGCTAATACTGCTGCTGTCTGATGCAAGGTAATTTTAATTCAATAACAGGAGCTGCGAAACTAGATTTGTTGTATTGTGAAACCAGTCTAGTATCTAGGGTGGTGACAAGCTGGTCTTGTGAAAACCTCTCGAACACTTTGTATGGAAGCAAAGATGGGATCAGCAAGTGTTCTTGCAAGTGCCGGGGCTGCCTCTGCAGCACATCCAGTCCTTGCTGGTCACGAAGGGCATGTGCCCAGCTAAACACAGGTCTGGGTAGGAATGGGGGAGCTCCTTGGGTGTCCAAGGTGAAGAAAGCTGGTTCGATACTCTGCTTCAGGGCGTGTTTCACAGCTGCGCATGCTTTGCTTTTTGTTTGCCTGCAATGCCCAGGATTAGACCCTGGACTGTGTTCTTACTTGGGCTTCAGTGAGAGCGTGACTGCAATAATTCACTACCAACAGCAGCCGCGGAAAGTTCCCTGTAGCGCGCTTGGTGGCCACAAGATAGTACAGTTCTATATGTCACCTGCATTTTAAATATATATCTGTGCTGTACTGACTGCACAGAAACCGAGGGGTGAGCTAAGTCTGTGATGTCAGAAATGTAACTGTACACCAAGGCTGCAGTGCGGGAGGAGAGAGAAAAAGGCAAGTAGATCCTCTCTGTAGCACCCTCAGGAGCCAGGAGGCTTGTGGTGGAAGGCACATCTGATGCTGGCAGAGAACGTATTTTAAGGGGCAGTCGTCTCTGTGGCCTGTAGTGTATGAATGAAGCATAGCTCACTCAAATGGCAAACCTGCAACGTAACTCTGAATTAAATATTATGCAGCTGGTCGAAAACAACTTCCAAAAGCGTGCAAGAGGCACAGCGCATGCGTGGCGTGTGGGGTGCACTTGTATGCATGGGCATGCCTGCGCTGGGGATGGAGGGGCAGGGAGGGGCAGGCTTGATTGGATGTGAATAATGGGCTTGATTTCCAAGCTTTTCATCATGAAACCTCTTCCAGTCTGAAAACTTTCCTGTTCTTCCTGTCTAAAAGGAGATTTCATGGCAAAACAATTCCAAGACTTTGGCTGTCATCCAAACATAGTTTGAGCTGTAGTATTTTAGCTGATCAGCAGGCTCCTTTAATTTTTCTGTCACGCAGCCAAGATCTGGCTGTGTAAAGATAATCCCCAGTTCAGCTTTACCATCTGAGATGACTTTTCCTTAGGAAGGAGTGCTGTAGGAAAACGAGCACTTGACCCTGGTGAATCCGTGGTTTCTGTAGACAGCTCATGGATATTACAAAAACATAACTCTGTTTTTAATATATACGTACATATATATGAGTACATAGATTATGTATATTATATATGACCATATATATTGTTTATGTCATATATTTATGTGTGTGTGTGTATATATATATATATATGATTTAATAGGTGTTTAACAAACTGGTAATAAATTCTTCCTAAAAATAGTGGGTGACTGATATTTACATAAATTTCTGTAGGCGGTGGGTAGGGAGACTCTTCCTTGTAGAGGTCCAAGTAATTTTTAAAAATTCCTGTTTATTAAACCATAGATTATTATACATCTTTTTTTGTAAGCAATAATAACATGTGTTTGTATCTTTGGGAAGAAACGTCATGTGATGGTGAGCCATGCAAACTGAAGTTGCAAACAGAACTGTAACTACTTCACTTTTTGGTCTAGTCTGTATGTGTCTTCAATTGTTTTCTGTTTAAGGGCACGATCCAGAAACCCTTATTCATAAAAGTAATCTGACTGCAGGCAACAGGTTTATTCCCCTTTAGGTATATTGTCTGCAAGAGCAGGATGTGTGTACCCTAAAATTACAGAGGAACTAAACCAGAAGTCAAGGTCTGTCACAGCACATTGGTTGGATGGTAATAGATTAGAAAGTACATTTTGAATTTATTTGGGTTTTCTTAATGTGCTTTTGGACTCTTTGAGTTCAGCTTCCTCACACTTCCTCGTTAAAAGCTGGGGAGCAGACAGCTTGGTGAGTGCAGGGCTGAATACCTGGGGGGCTGCGCCTGTGCACTGCAGCGCCTTAGACCAGAAGAGCTGCTTCTGCCACTGCGCCCAATGGTGTGGAGCAGATGCCACCCACCTGCTGTGAAAACAGAAAATTTCTAGTCTGCTCTTTTTTTGGGGGGGAGAGGGGGTGGCTGGAGTGGAGCTCATGTCACTAAAACAAACAATGGTATGAAAGGATTTGAAATCACTTTATGCATGACTTTTTCTGGATATAGGTTTTACCCTCTCTTGTAACTACACTGCTCAGAATCTCGGATAGCTTTGGTGTGTGTTTTGTCCGCTGATTATTTTGCTAGGCCTTTGGTTTTGACCAGCAATGCATGTTGCTTCCATAAAGCAATAATAGTCAAACAATTGTGGTGGTTTGGATTACAGACATCTACATCAGTTTCTGCTGGCAACTACTGTATTATATAAATTCCTGTATAGCGTCTGTCCTTGTAAGTGACAGGCTGAAGGGGATGCCTTCAGCATGGTGGCATCATTTTCTGCAAAACGGTAAAGTTGAAATGTCTGTGTCCAAAATTCCTCTGGGCTAAATCACTACTTGTGTTATAATCCTAGAGTTATTCTACACTTGCACTCATGCCTCCTGATGAATTGTACCAAAATGACCTTTTCGGCGACATTCAGACAAGACAGCTTTTTATTTTCCCTCACTCTTTCTTTTTTTTTCCTACCTGGCCATAACTTGGGCACATTCAAAAGAGGGTTGCTGGCTTTCAAATGACAGGAAGGTGCCCACAGTGCACGCTTAGCTCTGTGAAATTTTTGCACCTACTTTTAACCAGTGCTGTCACTTTGCAGATTTTTGTAAACACCACTGAATGACAAGTATGTGAGGAACTGGACGCACTTGCTCTGTTAGTAACCTGGAGGCATTTTTACCATTTTCTGAAGAATACAGATTTTCAGTTTATTATGGTTTTTTTATTATTATTACTTAATTTGTTAGGCAGTTTGTGTTTTTGTTTGGTTTTGTGTGTGTTTTGTTGTTTGTTTGTTTTGTTTTTTTTTAAGAAAATATTTCTGTTCAAAATGGACACATCTCATATTCTGTGTGTGAGCAAATCAGGTCAGGAAGCAACACTGTATGCATAAGCTAAGTTTACATTTTCTTATTTTTGCTTTACATCCTGTGGGGCTGCATTTGACTTCCTTTCCCTCTTTCCTGCCCACCCTCCCCCAGTATTTTTCAGGTACATCTCAAATCTAAGCACAGACTCTTACACATTTTTCCCAGAATCCTGTTGTTCCTGAGATATCTGCTGCTCGTCCTGTGCTCAGCCTAAGCCTGCTCCAGTGGTGGGACAACTGCCCAAGGAATACCACCCAGGGGGCTGGAGAACTGCTTATCACACCAGTGTCCATCCTCTCCCATTTTTACTCAGACCTTGCTCTAGAAGTCCTTTTGCTGCTGTCTTCACCTGCACTTTGCATGGCCCCCACCACGTCTTCTTGTGGCACTGTGTCATTGTTAGTGGGTTATTGGAGGCAGGCGGTGCTGCTCATTTAATTCTGCCTCGTTCTGTCATTTACTCTTCCTGAAACTCCAAAAGGTCTTCATGCTGGCCAGGAAGACTGTCCATAGAGGATCAGTGTAGGATGGAGGCTTTACTCTGGCAAAAGACTAATTTGAACAAGTTTCCAATATATCTCAGGGCGTTCAAATGAGTTCGAATTCACTTTTTTTTTTTTTTTAATAAAATTTTTCAGTACAAGTGCCACACCTGCCTTTCCCAAACTTACCAGAAAAATTAGTTTATGAAAGGACAAAAACCAAATGTCACCGCTGGAACTCCAGGCCAGACCCAGATTTGTGCTCATCAATGTGAAGAAGGAATAATTCCCAGAGCTCAGTGCTGTTATCCTGGGGTTTTGTAGCTGCAAGGGGCAGTCTGTTTGCATTATCCCGAATTCCAAAATTTGCATCTCATCATTCAGTTATCATTAACTACAGAGAGGTTTTCTGGATTTGTGCAAGTGTATCTGACCGATTCTAACCCCGGCTCGTGTTTTTACAACTTTGAAGAGCCCCTGATTGCAGATAGGGATCTTCTCGTGCTTGGCAGTGTGCAAACAGAAAGCAGAAAAGGTGGTCCCTCCCCGCGCCAGATAAACTCTGACCTAATTCAGGCTAATCCTGGGAAGGGCAAGCGCTGCTGGAAGCTGGTGGTGAGCTTCAAGAGGAAGAGGACACAGAAGAGCTTTGTGTTGCGGTTTGACATAAGGCAAAGCATAGTCATGCATTAGCTCACTGTTGATGACATTAGCCACTGGCCATTCAGCCTTAGCTTCATTCCTTCAGATGTTTAATTTTTTTTTTTTCCTGGAGAAACATCACACAAAACATCAGTTTCATCACATAATTCTGTGTAAAGAAACCAAAAGTCCTCAGTGCACAAGGTACTGTCCTACCACTGGGTTTTGCTTGAACACGGATATTGTAGACCTTTTTCTTGATAATTAGAAGATTTTTTTTTTTTTTATTTTTTTTTTGCTTCCTGTTGTTATGTTGTTACAATCACCATACAAAGGTGAATGAGCACATTTTGTGCTCTGGCTCCAATTACAGTGGCAATCCTGCAAGGTTATGGAGGACACAGAGGTCTGAGTATGATTTTAGAAGTAAGAGGTCTTAACGCTGATGTATTAGTAAATAGGGAAAGCTCAAGGGTTAAACTCATGATTTTGCTGTGCACTTGAATGTGAGACCTGCTACCCTTGGTGATGCACCTGCAGTGCTGGTAGGGCTGTCCTGTCACTACGTCATTTCTAAGGATGTATGCAGGAAAAGAAACTCAGGCATTCGTCAAGCTGTGGGCAACAACAGAGTGAAAAAAATCATTGCTAAACTTGTAACAGGAAGACTATTTTTTATTCAGGCTACTGTTGCAATAATCTCAGATGTCACACACATTTTATACAATGAAAAAAGTCAAAGCTGACAATTGCAAAGTAAATTAGAGTACTGACATTATTCTGCTTTGAATCGCTTTTGTCATTTTTTGGGGTTAGAGTTAGGTAGTAAAGTTTTCCAGGGCACACACTTACCAGTCTGGACATGTCACGACTCCTTATTTGTCTGGGTGAAATAAGCTACACCAGCTCTTTTGAGTGTCATGGTATTGACACCAGGGACCCATGACAAGCTGCATTGACATGGGATTGTGCCACCTTTCCCTCAATTACATCAGGGAAGTTTTGAAACATAGGTCTGATTTGTTTAATTTGAAATAGAAGTAAAGATCCCTGTTTTTTTTTTTTTTCAGGTTTATTCTCTAATGAGAAGGCACCGGAGTAACAGAGAACAAGTACGTACTTCTACCTTGCTGTTTCTCATTGAAGCAGTGAGTCTTAGTAGCAGGCACAGAGGTGTAAACATTTCTGGGTTTTGTTCGTATCCTTGCTATTCATTTGCTGTGCGGGCAGATCCACACACTTCTCTTTGCCCCTCTTTCTCAATCTGCGAAATGCAGATAATGCAGCTCTGTGATTTGAGACGTCTGGGCAATGCCGTTATGGGCTAAATCCCAGGGCAGTTTCAGAAACCCAAAGGAGTCAGCATCACTGCAACTTGGTTGGGAACAGTCCTGGCTTGGTCCCCATGCGTGTCAGCAAAAAAACTGACCTCAGGGGGGTAAGTCTGAAATTGTGACTTTTCTACTAGCGATGATAACACAGTGAAATACCGGCAAAGATCTGCGCTGTTAAAGGAGCCGTGCTCCTGATGTAATCAAGGATGTACGTGCCTTCGGGTTGTTCCTGTAGTAGCTAAAGATCTGAAAGGAAATTAGGAAATGCGGTTGTGAAAGAAAAAAAATGTTGAGCAGAGCACTAGGAGCTGATTACCCTCTTTTCCACAGTGGGAGTTTCTTCAAAGATTTGAACTAAGATATATCCAACTTCAAAGGGAGCTGTTGCAAGGCTGGCTCAGTCACACCAGCCTCTCCTGGGGCAGACCCAGGCTTGCCCTCTGGCAGCACTGCGGAGGTCTCTGCAGTTTGTTTTTAGCCCCGGCACCCCCAGCGCCGGGCTGGGAGGAGAGGCAGGAAGGTTGGCCGTGCCTGCAGGCAGCACCTGCCCCGTGGGGATTGACTTTCTGCCAGGACAGGGCTTTTATGCTCCTGCACGTGCTCGTGTTCCCCTGCGCTCTGAAAGGAGCACGTCCGAGTGACTCCGCTCTGTGTTATATGCAGATTGTATGGGGTTTTTAAACTTGCCTGGCAGCAAAAACAGATTAGACAACGCTTCTACAGAGGAGATTTAATACATGGGTGCAAATAGCAACAGGTTGTTTTAAAATATGGTTCAGGGCTTCGGTCTGACATGAAATGTTGCTTGGAAACTAAAGATGAGGGGACCATTTACTGGTGATAGGAGAATGGTGTCCTCACAAGTACTTGTTATAGTCCTCTATTCCCCCCAGGAAGGCTACAGGGAATCTGTACCGGAGATTTGCCAAGCAGCCCCTGGCTGGTGCGGCTGGTACGCTCTCAGGTTCTCTCTAAAGGGTGCCTGGGGCAAGTGGGGTCAACGGGAACTGGTGCATACGTCAAGTATTAAAATGATAGCTGAAAATTGTCTTATTTCAGATTTAAGTGACTTTGATTTGCAGGTTTCCACTGACCACATTTGGCCGACTGCTCAGCCCCCAGGAAGTTTCCTAACATATCAGAAGCTTGTGCTGACACAGGGTGGGTCAGGGCTTCCTCTCCTCCGTTACTACACCCATCACATGCGTAACAGGCTGGTGATCCATTGCACCACTCGGCAGCAGCCCCCGCCTTGTCCGGGCAGCGGCATCATTTCTGGGAGTAAGGGAGTGAAAAACCCTCTACTGACTGCCAGTGGGTCTGAAGGAAAAGCCAGGCTGTGTATCTGCTGCTCCCTGACCATTGGCCAACTATGTATTCATATTTAAAGCCAGTAACCAGTAAAGTCATCCACTGTGTTGTATAATCTAGGTCTGTGCAAGGGTCAGGTGATGCCCCATCTCCCAAATTCCCGATTTCTGCATCAGGTGTTATTTCTGTTCCTCTTCCAGTATTGTGGTTGAGCCTTTAAAATACAGTGCCTGTGATCTTGCTTTTCAGGTGTGTCCAAACTTTTGCTGACCTTACTGCAGTGCACAGGGGGCTTTCGCTTCTTACTCTCTCCGTGTTTCTCTGATAGAAGTGAAAGCTTTCTGCCTCCCTCCCTCACTCGCCTGTCAATTAGCTGAGCTTATCTGAGTGCTTAAAGCCTTGTCAGGGCAGTTTGGTCTCAGGATTGCAGTGGCACAAGGTAATCCAGTCACCCCTCACACCCCAGCCTCACACCACAAGAGTTCTCTGAAGCAAAAAANAAAAAGGACAGTTTTGGCATTAGGCTATCCTTGTGCTGCGGAGGACAGCCCAGGACTCCTCATTTCTTTGACACATCTTTGAGCACACACGCCGGTGCATGTAAAAGCTGAACAAATACTATTTCTCTAGGTCCTTCACAGGGAGCATTGATGGCAGTGGAGTGGCAAAGCTGTGAAATGACAGTGCAGAGGGAGAAGGTGAATTCTGACCTCAGCTGCTCCTTCCTTTCTAAAGATGTGTCGGCTATATCAACAAGCCTTTCTGTGCTTAGCTCCTCTCTCCAGCCACAAAAAGAAGGGAATAGCCAGCCTGGAAACAAATTAACCCTAAGGATTTTTCCCTTTCCCAGTTTACTAACATATACAAACCCTTGAACAGACCCCAAAGTAGACTTTACCCAGAAGAGAGGGCAAGTGCCAAGGGTTCAGTGGACTTTTACCACTGTTGTTGGGTTTATGCGGAAGATGGTACACTTTTGATGGCTGTGATCGCTAGTGCAGAAAGGTGAGAGCTGCATTTGGACAGGGTGGGTTTAGAGTGGGGAGTGGGGGCTAAGCCTGTGGTGAAGTTCCTATCACTATGTGCATCTGTGTTAACGAGAAAGACAGCAAGAGGTATGTAATTACCATCCAGTTACTGTTAAAATGGAAAATGATTTCCAACCCATCATCCTTAAACTACCTTGTAGGTCTTATACATTTCCAACTCTGCTGTCTGTAGAAACCTCACCTGTGTGTGGGTAATAATACAAATGAAGCATCAGAAATCCTCACCAAATACACTGACAAAGCTAATCCAGAGGAGTAGGAGCTACTTGAATATCTTCTTCCAACATTTTGCTGTAGCTAACATTTTGTTTGGGTAGCCGTGGAGTTTCTCCTGCTAGCTGGGCTAGTCAGGAGGTAGAAGACGGGCTACTGTATACAGAGCCATGTGGAAGGGTAGACCAGATTTCTGGTTGCTCCCTATGAAGACTGCAGGTTTGCTTGGAGATGTACTCATGACTGCCTTCACTGCCACGATCTCGTCTTCTTGTGATATGTGATAGAGTACGCCAGAGCTCTTAAAACATTGCTCCCCTATCTCATTGTGGATATTCCCTCTAGGTTTTTACGATTTTGCAGTGCTGTTTGAAATGCCACAATCAGCTGAAAATCAGCATAGCTTTGTTTCTCGTCCATCTTACCCAAGCCCTGAGTGCTTTTCTTCCCGTATGCTTGAGATTTTTGTTTTGCTTTGTTTAAAGTGATAAAGCCTTCATAATAAAATCCAGGCTTGCATTTTAACCGACTGGGACCCACCATGGAAAGGAGGTCATAAATAATTAAGATTGTTGATTGTTTACTTAAATGTGACACTGTCAGTACATCCCTTCCTATCAGTCAGAAGGCATCTGGGGCCACCTCTTTTCAGGTCTAACCTAGCACTGTATTACTCACTCCTGTCTCACTGGGGGTTCATTACTGATGGTTTTAAAACACTTTGATGGTAAAAGACTCTAGCTATATGAGATACAGACATCAGTAATATACTCGGAATTCATCAGTCACGTAGATGCTTTGCACCGGTTATTGCCTAATGAAAATGGAAGTGAATTTCCTGCAAAATGGCAGCATAACTGGTAAGGGAGTAGAAAAGGAAAAGGAAGCTTGCCAGCAAACCACATGCGTCCAGGGATTGTTGAGCCTTGTGTTGTTTAATAGAAGTTGATGCTGGTTTTGGATGTGCAGGTTGAACTTGGTCTTTCACAAACAGATCTGAGGAATATAAGATAACAAAATATAAATATCCAAATGAGCTAATACTACAGCTTTTCCAGCAAAATAATGCACAGTTGCTTGGCCTTGCAACAGGCAATGTATGTAAACAGCATGGCATGCTTGTGCATATATGAGGTTTCAAAAATTAAACTGATGTGCAAGTCAGGCTGGGAACTGTAGGGAAGAGTGGCCTGTTACTGCAAAGGGTCAGTGTGATTTCATATGTCTTTGGAGGCCTGGGGTGATTGAGCTTTGCTTTGGGGTCAACTCATGTAGAAGAGGGGGCTGCTGGAAATAACCATCGTTGATCCTAATTTCTTCCAGAACTTAAAGGTTAAAGGAGAAGTTTAGCCTCTCTTCTCATAAGAATGTTTGTGAGCTTCCTGAGGAGAAAACTGCATGCTTTCTTGAGGGAACTGGGGAGGCGTCAAATGCACTGACTTGCACTAGTGGTATTTGACTGGGCCTGGAGGCATTGCAAGGCATGGGCTGCTGCAGGGGCTGGACACTGTTAGAAGAACACCCTGGAGCTGGAGCTTTTTCCTTCATGCAGGATGGCAGGGATAGCAGTGACCTCCTTCCCATCTTCTAATAGTAGCAAATGATAGCTAGCTCTCTAGGGGAACACAGTGCTGCTGGCTTGGAACTTCAAGCAAAGGCACATCTTTGCTCATCGCTCATCTGCTGCTCCTCACTTGCAGGTAATCCGTGCCCAGGTCTGCATAGCCTGCCACATGGGGCACAGGTACTGATTAGCAACCTTGTCTGAAGAGCTGCTCTGCGTCCTGCTGTGACAAGGTGATAAATGGCCACTGGAGGCTGAGCCGTGCTATCTCTCCAGCTCCTAGTGACTGCAGAGAGGGAGCTGCGCCTGTTGAGCTCCTCAGGTCATGCTTGTTCTATGCAACGACGCTGGATAGTCAGCTATTCAAAGCCATCTGGGCTGGTTTGTCTATTTAAGTGGAGTGTCAACTCCGGGCTAAGCTTGCCAATTGTCTAATCGTCTTGTACCACCAGTAGCACCAGCTCAGAGATATCTCTGTAGCGCTTATTTTACTCACTTTATACCTATGGTTCCCGTGTTTTATTGCACCAAGCGAGGATGCATATGAGCTGCCTGCAAGGTCTGGGCAGCCCAAATGGAAAGTTTCTGGGAAGTTTCCTTGAGCTGGGGTTCATCCTCCAACCTCCATCCTAAGGTTCAGGATGGAGGCCTTGTCATGAGAACGATGGCTTTTCACTAGCATGCAGAAGGTCCTTGGGTCTCTTTCCCTGTAACCTTGCTTAACCCAGCAGCTGCACATGCAAGTTGTCATTTCTGATTTCTCTCTCCTGGCTGGCAGCCATGCTCCTGAGAGCCACTGTGGGAGTGGTTCCCAGTCCAGATGTGATAGTGGCTCTCCAGGGGACCCTGCTGCCCTGTTGCAGAGTAAATGGATGGTTTTAAGTAACCCCATGTGTTGGTGTCAGAAGTCCTTGCTATTTTGATCTTTTATTCAGCCTGAGGTTTTCTGGCAGTGCCAGTGTCAGATCTACCCTGTTATTGGTCGCCTAACATAGCCCCCTACAGGACCCTCCTGTTGTTTTAAATTAACCCTCCATGCTGTTTTAAATGCTGCAGCTTTCAGCTTGGTCCGCAATGTACCAAGGTACTATTGGAAAATGTATAGCCCTGACCATTTCTAATGCTATAGAATGAACATTAATTTCGAGACTGGCCTGTTGTCCTGGTGTGGGAAATGTGGAATAACAGTGCTGGGGAGGCTGTGTGGCTGAGGATCGGGCTCCTCCGGGGAAGTGTGGCTGTGCTGTGGCAACAGTGCACAGGGTGCCGATGCACAGACCCCTACTGGAACAAAAAACAAGTTAGGAAGTAATGATTAGGACATCAAACCAATTTTTCATCAAGTAATTTGTTTGCCCTGAAAAGGTCTTCTATTTACAATCCAAAGATTTTGCTGTTGCCTTTGATGTTGCCTGGAAAGCACTGGTATTATGACGACAAATAGCCCAAAGAAGTTTAGGATAGATATACCTGTAGGAGCCTGGTGCTTTAGTTATGATGTTAAAACACTGATAAGGTGTGTAGTCACTATGTACTGTGCGTATTTGCGAGCCTGTTCCGTCAGGGTAAGATGTTGCCAACTGCATGCTTCTAAGTTGTGCAGAGACTTTTTGATTAAACATCACTCCTTAATCTTTCTGAATTTCATCTGCACTATGTACTTTCAGGTGGCATCCACATCAACGAGAATATTCCCTGCGTTTTTGATCATTTGACAAACTTGGATATTGGTTTAACATTTTTTTCCTTCCACTCAACCCAACTATTTTTGTCACTTGTGAAATTTGTAGAAAGTCTAATATTATTAAATATATGCAGCTTTTTAAATAAGTCTGCTTCCAATGCACGCATACAAACTGTGAATGAATAAAACAGATACAGGAACATGACAGTCTAGAAGCTGGAATCATACTGAAAATGAGTTTCATAACAGTCCTGAAACAGAGAATATGAGTACTAAACTTATTTCTAATACTTGCAAACAGGAAAGAGAATTACTAATCCTGACTAATCTACCCAAGTAAGTGCTTTTCTGTGACCTGAAGTACTGAAATAAAATCCATTTGTTTGCTTGCTTTGGAAAAGAATCAAGTTTTCTGCGTGGAAGGAAGCTGGACAGAAATTTAACTGCTGGGGAAGAAAGGGGAATTTAACAGAGCTGCAAATCCCCCTCAGTTCTCCCCACTGACCACATCTTCTCACTCTTGGCCCTCTTCCCACCTTCCAAGAAAAAAACATCTGACTATGAGGTTTTATTTAAAAAAAAAAAAAAAAAAAGAAAAAGAAAAAAAAAAAAGAAAAAACTTACTCTAGCTCAGAAGCTAGAACTTTTGTGGCAGAAAGTTACTGGAAGAATGAGCAAATGTACATTGAGTTAATGAGGGTGTCTAAAAGGAGGAAGAATGAACTGGTTTTTTGTTTGTTTGTTTTATTAGGGATTTAAGATTTGGAATTGCTGGTTCAGAGAAGAAATATTAAACAGATTGGAGATGTCCTGTCTTTTTACCAAACCTTGCTGTGTCGAAGAGTCAGGAAGAGTATTTAAAGAGTATTTAAATTGTCAAAGAAACTTTGTTTATACCCTCTTGCATCCGTACTGTAAAACTCTATGGGAATCTTTTATGGATGCGAAAGGGCATTTTTCACTTGCTGGAGAACTTGCGTTTTAAGACATACATGTTCTTAAGTTATAGGTTCATTTAAAATCTGATCGTACAAAGGGTACATGTAACTGCAAGTGTGGAAAATGAGTGCCATCTTACTGTAGATAAAACCCCACTAAGCAGCAGCAATAGATCTTCTAGGCAATACACTGCACCCACTGTGAATTATTTATATCCTAGTCTAGACTCTGTTGAAGCTAAGGGAGCGATTTTCATCATCTCCAGAAGAAGCTGAACAGGGCTGTTAGCTAGCACCTGTATTCACATGCATTATCACACAGAAGGACTGCTAAAAATGAGTTCTTACTAGTTATTATAGTGATAATGAGGAGCCCATTACTCTGTATGACCTGGTGTGGACTTGCTGAAAAATGTTGAAGGTGATCTCTGCATTTTTGTTCCACCTTTGTATTTCCATTTCACAATCCTTATCAAATTAACCTGTCAGAAATGTCCTTATGGTAGCAACCCTATGCTATAGTAAGTGATGACAAATTTCAGGAAACATCTGTTGCCGTGTTTTGGCTGGGTAGAATTTCCTGAAGTTTAGGAAGTCGTAGTTTTTACTTCACGTTCTGAATGACTGCATGGGGCTGCTGGACACTGTCAGGTATTTGTGGCATTCTCCAAGATCAGAGTGGGAGGAAAAACTTTCTGCATGGGGCAAAACCATGCCCAACACTTCTTTCTGGGAATGTGATAAAGGTCCTTTCATCCCTGTGAAAGCCAGATCTCTGATAACTCAGCATAGTTTGTGACTGGCTGCTCTGAGGCTTATAGCCTGGGCTTTGAAAGGATTTTTTCCTGTGCTTAGATAGGAGTGGGGAGGAAGTTACATTCTCCAAGCCTTTGAACAGAAAAAGAGAATATTGAGTTTAGTGAATGAAAATGAATGAACTCCTATTTTTAAAAAGCTAAAAGATAACTTTCAGCTTTAGCAGTTCCCATTGAGAGTTCAAGACAAGCCTGTGCTTAGTCAGAGGGACTTGCTACAGGATACACCCGGCATGCCATTGCTCTCCTTTCTGCTCTTGTTCAAAGGGTGTGCAAACGTGCAGGGTGGGCACACTTACCTGCCACAGCTGAAGGCAGCATGGGGCTGTGCCCGTACAGAAAATAAAGGAATTGATACCAGGGGGGAAATGTCATCCCGCTTTCTGGAAAGGTTGCTAGCTCTTGGATTGTTTTTTTCTGTTATCTGTTTTTGTTAACAGCAGATCTCTAAATTGTTATCTAAAGGTTACCTCTGTATGATAGTGCCCTGGGAGGTGCACTATTCAGAGAGAGCAGAGGGGAGTTTGCATGTGCACTCCTGTAATGTGAAAGAGCCTGCGCAAGGTGCACATTTGCAGTTTTTTAATGTCAGATCCTGGAGGAGAAGTAATAGGATGCAGAGCCTTTCACCACAGCTGAGATGTGCTAAACAGCTGGGAAGTTTGGGGGTTAGCTCGAGGACGTGCTGGCATCTAGCTGGTACACATCGTGGTTTTAGTGAAAAGAGCAGGACACGCATTTAACCTTGTAGGTGTGCAGTTAGTAGCATAAGCACAAAAACAAGTAAGCAAAAACTTGCCTGTCTGTGCATATTAGATAATTTTCATTTCATCATAACTCAGTCAAGCCAAGCTGCTTTCTGCTGCATTCCTCAATGATTTGTGCCAAATCATATGTTTCAACCCTTAGCAATTTCAGCTGCAAGTCTATTTTAATCTTGCTTTTTTTTTTTTTTTTTCCTTCTAATGTACTCAGCACTGCATGCTAATGCCCTCAGGTTCTTATTCTTCACGGTCACTCCAGGCAAATAAAAGCTAAAAAAAAAAAAGAAAATTGCCCCAAATGTGTGTTTTTTGAAGTTCTGTCAGCAAATCCTCATATAATGGGAACCGCAACTCTAACTAGCGCAGCACCTGCTGGCTGTCACGCAGGTGAGATGGGAATGCGAATGGGGTTTTATGTTCACTGGCCAGCGACATGACCAGCAGATGTATTTCTCTGTGACCTTGGGGTGAGCATTGCCACCTGTTGCCCTTTTTACACAAAAGCAGCGTGTGCCAGCAAGCGAGAGCCAGCACCGGCCTCTCCGTGGAGAAGCAGATAGAGCCTGGTGGCAGCGCAGTGCCTTTCGGAGTATAAGAAGTGCTTGTGACTGGCACAAGAACCCTGTTTGTCACCTATTGTCATTGCTACGACCAGCCCTTGTCTGCCAGCCTTGCAAGTGCCACCTCGAGGTGCCTGCATCCAGAAGTACCATTACCCCGAGCAGGTGCTCCAGGCAGTGCTGGCGGCTCTTGCAGGGAGCAGGAATTAAATCACCCTTTAAAATTGATCAGTTGTATGATTTCTTTTCAACCGTATTTATAATATTAATTGACTTAAAAATGCAAATAATGAATGGGGGATCAAATAGGAAAAGAAACTGTAAAATGTAAATCTTGAAGTAAAATAATTGCTTTTAGTTTAGCTAATCTAGTTTAGCTTAATTAAGCTTAAACTTAAGTAATTTTTATTTAACATTGAACTTTAAGTTTTAATCTGAACTTAAAGTCATTGCCCTTTTCACCCACCCTGTTGATCTATTAATTTCTTAGCTCCTAACTCTGTTTCTCTCTTCAGCCAGGGAGAACATATATATGCTGCCATGCTGCCTTTGCCTTGTGGGGAAAAAAGAGTTATCTGAATATTGACTCAGCTTCCAGGGTGCTTTTTTATATACCAAAATTCAGGCTGGTCATGTGTTTTCAAAGCTGCTATACAGTTTTATCATGAACAGGTCCTAGCAGTGTGGTGGCACCTGGGACTCGCTAGCCAGTTCTGGGGACTCTGGTTCTGTTTCCCTTAACTGATGCCTAGAAGCTCAAAAGAGACAAGGACCATCATCCTTATTGATTCTTACAACAAAAAGCAAGACTCGAGCATCATAAATGAAAAAAACAGTGCTGAGAAAGCCTGGGTAGGATTTTGATGTGCTGCTATGCAAACTAATCGGGGGGAATAAAAGATCACTTGTCAGAAAACGTAGAGAAGCAGAGATAAAGCAAATGGATGCTGAGAAGTAAAGGAAAAAGTAAGATAACCAAGTAAATGTCTCTTGTTGTAGTTTAATATGGGCCAAATAAATGACAAAACCAGTAGGAAGTATCCAGTAGAGCTGAATACTTGTCTTCAGGTCACCTTGTTATCGGGTGACTAAGAGGGTTATGTGTGTCAAGAGTCGCAGGGAAATAAGTTTAGGAATGAGAGAAGAGAAAATAGGAAGACATGGTAGGCACTGTAAAATGTCAGTGTGAATGAATGCTGCATGGGTAAGAACAATGATCAGCCAAACAGTTTGAAATAAGCCATTGATATGGAAGCACTGCAGTACTGTAGTATTGCTGGAAGACAAGTGAAATCATGTCAAATCAAAACTGCTTCTGATTGTTTTTAAACTTTTCCAGTGCAGAGCTAGATATGCCCCTAACTCCCAAAAAGGTGAGACTAACTTTTTTTGTTAGGAAAAACTGTTACAGCTGGAAAAAATGGAAAACTCCTGGACATAAACCCTTCTTTGTGCCTGGATCAGAAGCAGCAACTTAAAATTAAGCGCTTCACATGGCACATGCTTGGGTGCCTGTCCCTGTTTTGCGAGTGACTCACTGATAATGGGTTTTGCTATAGGTCACACACCCCAGTGCCCCGTGGTTGAGTAGTCCTGTTGAAATCATTGGAAATTTTACTATCAGTTGGAGCGAGTATGGGATTTCACCCAGAGTGCACACCTTGGTGTGCAGTGGAGCACAGTGCCAAGATCCTGACCTAGCTCCAACAGGATGGCACGTTCAGGGTGAAGCTTGGACCTTTGCAAGGGAAACTTGTGTGTGTTGCTGTACCTTTTGTATTTCCCTTTGTTAAAAGACAACTGGTACTTTTCACAAATATTGACTATCTTGTGACTGGTAGTCCTGCTGGGCAAGATACATGACAGGTTGGCTCTTGAGGCTTGTAGTACATGTTAAATTCTGTAGTAAAAGAAACTGGATGAGGAAGAAATATCCAAATGGATGATGAACTTTAAATCTTGCTCTTGAACAAGTGGCAGAGCAGGTTCATTCCTTTTCCTGCAGAAAAGGCTCTTCAGCCTCACTGAGAGATACACCGTCGGGTATGTTCAATGTTGAGGGAGAACACGGAGTCTTGACTTTAAGATATGCCATCCAGAAAAGCAGCATGGTGACTCCACACTGCCAAGAGGATTTTGCCTGGTGCTGTCCCTCATCTGTCAGAGTACCAAAAGAATGGAAATTCTGGGTTATGAAATGGGTCCTCCTGGGCAAGTTAGTACTAAGACCCCATGTGGTCCTGTGCAAAGGTAGCTCATTTCCAGCTCATTTCATCTGTCCCAGCCCCACGTCAGTCCTTCTGGGCCCGACCTGGCTCCAGCCAGCCACTGAAGCGCTACTTTTTTTGTCTTTCAGATAAGCTGTATAACTGTTATCCTCCTTTCAAAGACCTGTTCAGACAAGTGATTTTTTGAGACTATTTGAATTAAAACCTCAGAAGTATGTAAGAGATGTAGTCATACAAAATTTGTGTTTTTCACACAGAGGTTAAATGACCTTGAAATAGGATCCGCCACTGTTGCATAGCAGGAAAGATAAGGAAAGAACATACTTATTTTAGACACAGGCCAATTTAGGCTTCTTTGTCTCTAGTAAAGTTTGTTGCTAGCAGATATTTCTAGACAGAGATTTTGGAAAGTGAGGTTTCTTAAGTACCAATGTGTAGGGGTCCACAAATGTTACATAAAAAAGAAATGAAATACTTCAAATAATAATGTTTTATAACAGTAAGAAGTTAGTTACATGAAATGGTTCTAAAATATTCTTCCAGACCCATCTCTATGTAAGACAGAGGAATTTCATTACTAGGATGCGTAATAAAGGGTATCAACAGAAAGGTATCAAAAGCCTTCAACACGCTTAGGTTTAGGACCTTCCAGACCAAATGATCGCTTGAGTGCTGCGTTTTTGCCATCCAAACCTCTCCGTGTTGAGTCAGTATTGACCATCATCTCTTCACCAAGTCACTTCTCTGGAGCAACCGCTGGTGCACAGCCTCTTGGCTGGGTAGGGTAGGAGAAAGGAAGCAACCGCAAGCACGTGCCTCTGGGCAGGAGCTTGAACGCTGGTTAGGGGAGGACAGCTTGCAGGGATGAATGTGCTCCTGTGTGGTATCCCGTACCAAGGCTCCCTCTGGGATGCTGCATGAAATGACGCAGGGGGATGCTGATGGCAGGACATGGTTGGAGCCACAGAAGATCGGGGTATGGTAAAGTGAGGTCTCCAAGGTGAGTAGCTGGGGTTGTAGGTGTCATAAGCAGGGCTTTGGGATGGGATGGGGAAACACCAGGTCAGAAGGGATGGCTTGACTCACTTCTGCTCTTCAGGAACAGGATAGGGAAACTTAATTTCTAAGAACTACTCAGTGTCCTATCTCTAAAACTTGGGTCCGTCCACGGTGCCAGGCTGCACACTATCCAGTGCTCACTGGTTGGGAAACTGTGCCAATACACAGTAGCTGTTTTCTGTAGAAAAATGGATATATGCTCAACATGTAATCTGATTGATGGTGATTTCCTGATAAGATACAAAACTTATTTTCTGCTTATTAACAATGTTTTACCAGGGAGAGGTATATTTAGCCTGTTTTTCATGTCCATTTGCTATAAAAGGGAGGTTGGATAGGAAGGTTTGTTATTCAAAGCCAAACCTATTTGTTTTACTGCGCAGCATAACTCAGTGACTCACACCACCACAGAGAGAGGGTGGAATTGTTTCCACCCATTGCAAGATACAATACAGGTAATTTATGATGAAGAGCCTTGACAAGGTGCTGTTTTAATCTGTGTATTGGCTTTTATCCCAACCAAAGATGTAGTTTACTTACGCACCTTGTTGTGGAATACTTTAACGTGGTGTATGTTGGCCATGCTGATCTTATCCATGTCTACAAATCTTTTATTAAAAATATTCCCAAGGCTCATCTTCCCCACAACTTTAGCCTGTGCGTTGGCTCTTGCTCTCACCCTTTCTCAACACAAACTTGCAGCGAAGCGTGAAGGAGCATGCAGCCTCAGTTCTGTAGCCCAGGAGGACATCATCAGCCAAGGAGATAAAGCTTGAGCTGCTCCAGCTGCTGACACGTGTGTCCCCAGCTCCCAGGCACCTGCACAGGGCAGGCAGACTTTCTGCAGTGTGCTGTGATGGAGCTCAGCGTGGCTGGCTTGCTTCACACACCAGTCACAAGGTGTGTTTGGAAACTGGTGCTTCGGGGTCTTTTTGTAGGTGGTGGCTCACACACGGGCTCCTGTGAGTCGTTTCACTTTGTTGGAGCTGGGCAGCTGGTGATCCATCAACCCTGCTCTCCCTTCATCTCCCACTGGTGTTTGCAGGCTTGTTGAGACTTTTGTTGAATGACAGGCACTAATTTTAAATCAAAGCATCACAATCACTGTACACAAGCTCTTTGGCTTTTAGAAAGGGCTTGCTTCTCATTAATTCTTTGTATATTCCCCTTTCAGCCCCTGTAGGTGCTAGCATTGAGTTGAAGGGGTCCGAATGAGCCCTTGCAGTGGTGGAGCGTACTGCTGAGCTGGCAGGTATGGGGAGGTGAGCACACCTCACCAGACATCCTTTAAAAGCAGATGATTCTTGCTTGCTCCTGGGGCTTGCTCCAGGGGCTGAACTTGCACTTGTGCACCAACGCTCCTTGCAACAGTTAGGAGGAGTTGTGGGTATGGGAAGAATGTGAAAACATGCTGGGCACTAGGAGGTCATTTCTAGTGAGGGACTTTCAATATACTGTAGTCTTGCACTATTTTGGGCACTGCTGTTCTTTTTTTGTGTTAAACATATTCTGGCGAACTGTAAACTGTACGGAATAAAACAATTTCATCTTTTTGTCAGCCAGAAAGGATTGTGCTCAGGATATATTCCTGAGATGGTCTTTTATTTTTTGACACAGACACTTCATTTTTCAGCTGGAGTTTAAACATGATAAATATTTAACTTCTAAGCTTTCTTGCTCTGTTTATCTCTGTGTAATATTTTACTTAATATTCTGTTAAGCAGACTGTGTTATTATCAGTTTATATATTTCTGTAATGTAGCTTTATACATTGTAACTTCTGTTCTCTAGTAGATTTTAGAAGTAAAGAATGCAACCTTTTACCTCCTTTGTGTGATGCCTTCAACCCTAAAAGAGATATACAGAGGAACAGTCATTGGGAAAAATATTTTATAATAGGAAAAGTTAACAGACAGGCACATTTGGCTTGTTTGTGTTACACTGCCATAAGCAAGCAGCAGAACATCTTTCTTGTGTTTGAGGTTTCATGTAAAGAAATCAAGTCTGAAAAGCTTCGTGTTGATTGTTCAGATGAGGCAAGTAGGAAACTTGGGATTACATACAACTTGGAGGAGGAAGGGAGGAAAAAATGCAGCATGAGAACAAAAGTTCAGAGAAGAAGGAGGACTGGAGGCAAATGAACTGGCTTTAGCACAATTTAATCTGCTGCTGTTTTATGCTGTTTTTTCCAGTCCTGTGTCATTACATCAGTACCTTGTCATTTGAGGAAATAACATTTTTGTTAGCCTGACATAAGCAAGCTGAATCGGTTATGGGCGGGTTGTCTTCTTTCCGCCTGCCAGAATGCCATTTCCATAAGAGTCCACTATCTCCTTCCTATTTTGGGGGTTCACACTGACTCTGTACTGCTGTGGAAAGGGCAGGTCCCAAGTTCCGAATGGGGCCTAGATGGGGACTTCGCCAACTCATGCCAGCTGCTGGTCATCAGAAGATCCCAAACCATAAGCTATGTATTTTTCTTCAAGAGGAAAGGGGACAGGAGAAGGAGAAATATTTGATAAACAAAGACAGTAACAGAAAGTGGAAGGAACAGTAGGAATAGCTGAAAAATCCGTTCTGTATTTGAAAAGAAACACGCAAAAACCTCGAAACCCAACAAAGTAATTACATATTTGAAAACATGTGTTTGCCATTTTAAGTTGGCTTTCTAGATATGTTTCTATTTGGTTTTCCCAAATATCTTCTCTCTATATATTTGGGTGTGTGTGTATGCATATATATTTCATGTCTCTTTTCTGGTATGCCATAGAAGTTTTGCAGTTACTTTTCTCTGCTTTTATACAGAGGATTTCGTAAACATTTTGTTTTCCTGGTTCAGTATCTCATTGTTCAGAAGATCTGTATTTCACAGAACTCATTAAACTCATGACTTCCTTACACCTGTGTTTCCAATCTGAAGAGCACCTATGTAAGGTAACAGAGCGAGTGTGACTGAAGCGCAGTTGAGGCTGTGTCCATGCAGACCTTTACCCCACCAGTACTCCTCACCTCACCTTCCTGGAGCCGTCGGAAGAACTGATCATTGCCACCTGCCTTGCTGCTCTGGGACTGCACCGGGGGGCATTGCCTCTGCTGGAGTCCCCTTTGGCTCCTCGCCCGCTCTCTATCACAGAAGGACTCCACTCCTTCTTCCTGTTCCCTGGCAATTGCCATCAGGATTGCCCTTTCCCAAGTGTATAAAACAGTTACAAATGCAAAATGAAAATTAGTCCATTTCCCACTATGGAGAGAGTTGAAAAGACATGAGGAACTATGCCTGTTCTGTGGATCCAGTAGCTCATGTTTTTTAACTGCAATATATGCTAGACATCTTGAAGTGCTCATTTACAAGACGTTTCTTTGTTTTTTCTCCTCTTGATATTCCAAGCAAGTGTAAGCAGATGCAGATACAGTATGGTTGAAGGCTAGACAGTTTATTTTGTATATAAACGATACACTTGGGATGGCTCTCAAAGAGGAGAGACCTGAGTCAGTACAGTGATGTGCATATCCTGTAAATCAAATTGAAAAGAATGCAGCTAAGTGATTTTTGTCAGATGCTTAATCTATTTCATCAGTGATAGCTAAAAGATGTATATAAGAGCAGCACTTCGATATTAGTATTATTATACCAGTACTGGTGAGGCCACAGCTGGAGTGCTGGGTCCAGCCTGGGCTCCCCAGTACAAGAGAGACCTGTTTGTTGTGCAGGGAGAGGCTGAGCAAGCTGGAAGTCCTTAACCTCAAGAAGGGAAAGCTTGGGATGGGGGCATGTCTTGTCAGTGTGCATAAGTATCTATAGCAGAGGTGGCAAGAAGATGGAGGCAGACTCTTCTCAGTGGCGCCCAGGGAAAGGACAAGAGGCAATGGGCACAAACGGGAATACACTGATCCACGGGAGCCAGATTCCTTAGTTCCCTTGCTTAAGACAGCCCAACATTGTGATTATGGATTTTATTTAAGTACAGCTTCCCTGCTTTTTTTATACGTTTTCCTAAGTAATTTGGTTGAGACTAGGCCCAGTGCCTGAGATGGTGTATTTCCACATCGCTTGATTGATGCCTTCATCCAAAACTATGGACGTGATGCAAAAATCACTTGGCAGAGGCTGGCTCTGTCTACATGAGCAAGAAGTGTGGTGCAATAGGGACAAACCAGGGAGTGCAACTGTTTCCGACAGCTGATGTCCACCCTGTCCCTGCCCTGCGGCTTCATTCAGATCCCTTTAGCTGTGCTGTAGACTCCATGCCCATTAGCAGCTGCAGTGACTTAGATGAACTCCTGGATGACATGCTCCCATTTCCTTTCAGGAGAAAGGAATCTGTTTTGCATTTGTGAGACCCTCCACAATGTGACCCAAGTGCAGTTAAGTGGGGACTATCAGCAGATTCCCAAGTGCGCTTCTCCTTTGTGCTACAAGTAAGTATAGGCTCTGGTCCTTCATTAACATTTAGATTTCATGGGAAGTCCTATACCTGGCATACTCTAGTAGAAATGGAAGCATCAGGAAACAGTGGTTGTCTTTACGTAAAATAAAAGTACCTCCAATACTTTACAAAATAGTATATACGTAAGGAAATGTGTATACTCTTAGCTCTCCCCACCACACACACACTTAAAATAACCCAAATAACCCGTGAAACAGAGGAGGCTGAAAACCATGGCGCTATGGTGTGTACGATACAGTGGAACTTTGAGATTTGGGTTGATGATTTACAAATCCAATGGGCTAATGAAGCACACAGCCAAACCAGAACAAGATAACTGAAGATAGCTTTCAGAGGTCACTGAAACGACCCCAAGCTCCTCTGTTTTGTCACAACACGCCTCAAATCTGCAGTTCCCTCACAAGAAAAAATTTAGTGGTGGGTGACAGATGATTCTTGGGATTGCAACGAGTTCATCATCCCCTTTGAACACTTTCATCACGAAACGTGCATCTTTTTAGCATATTTATACTGGATGCAGATGTCTTTTGCAAAGCCGTAAGGAAAAACTTCCCTCACAAGCTGTCATCTCAGATTTATAAGGTATAAAGGGATGCACCCTGTAGTGCATATGCTCTTCATCTTACTTGCTTATTCTTTCTCTGCAGCGTGTGTCCACACATACAGCATTCCCACCACCCTCGCCACGCTGCTGTACAAAGTACCGCAGCACAACGTGCGATGGCCAGGGCTGCCTCTCCCACAGACAGGCTGCCCG